>CAXDIO010000134.1:0-100000 GCA_963989345.1 Clangula hyemalis
TCAAGGTCAGGGTCAAAGTCAGGTTCAGGGTTAGGTTCAGGGTCAGGCTGAGGATTATGGTGAGGGTCAGGGTCAGGGTCAGCATTAGGATCAGGGTTAGGGTCAGGTCAGGGTGAGGGTCAGGTGCCGGGTCAGTTTCAGGGTCACGGTAAGACTTAAAGTCAGGGTCAAGGTCAGGGTCAAGGTCCAGGTCAAGCTCAGTGTCAAGGTCAAGGTCAGGGTCAGGGTCAAGGTCAGGGTCAGGGTCAAGTTCAAGGTCAAGCTCAGGGTGAGGGTCAGGTCAAGGTCAAGGTCAAGGTCAGGGTCAGGGTTAGGTTTAGGGTGAGGGTGAGGTTCAGGTTCAGGGTCAGGGTCAGATTTAGGCTGAGGGTCAGGGTCAGGGTCAAGGTCAAATTAAAGTTCAAGTTCAAGGTAAGGGTCAGGCTCAAGTTCAAGGTCAGGGTCAGGGTCAAGGTCAAGGTCAGGGTCAGGGTCAGGTTTAGGGTTAGGGTCAGTGTCAGGGTCAGGGTCAGTTTCAGGGTCAAGGTCAGGGTCAGGGTCAGGGTCAAGGTCACGTTCAGTGTCACGGTCTGACTTAGGGTCAGGGTCAAGATCAGGGACAAGGTCAATGTCAGGGTCAAAGTCAGGTTCAGGGTCAGGCTGACGATTATGGTGAGGGTCAGGGTTAGGGTCAGGGTCAGCATTAGGACCAGGGTTAGGATTAGGTCAGGGTCACGGTCAGGGTGAGGGTCAGGTGCCGGGTCAGGGTCAGGATCACGGTAAGGCATAAAGTCAGGGTCAGGGTCAGGGTCAGGGTAAGGGTCAGGGTCAGGGTCAAGTTCAAGGTCAAGGTCAAGGTCAGGGTCATGGTCAAGGTCAAGGCCAGGGTCAGCGTCAGGGTCAGGTTTAGTGTGAGGGGCAGGGTTAGGTTCAGGTTCAAGGTCAGGGTCATGGTCAGGGTAAGGGTCAGGTTCAAGTTCAAGGTCAGGGTCAGGGTCAGGTTTAGGGTGAGTGTCTGGTTGAGGGTCAGGGTCAAGGTCAAGGTCAGGGTCAGGGTCAGGTTTAGGGTGAGTGTCAGGTTGAGGGTCAGGGTCAAGGTCAAGATCAGGGTCAGGGTCAGGGTCAAGGTCAACATCAAGGTGAGGGGTAGGGTCAAGGTCAAGGTCAAGGTGAGGGGTAGGGTCAGCGTCTTGGTCAGGGTCAGGTCAGGTGCAGGGTCAGTGTCAGGGTCAGGGTCAAGGTCAAGGTCAAGTTCAATTTAAGGGTCAATGTCAAAGTCAAGATCAGGGTCAGGGTCAAGGTCAAGTTCAGGGCCAGGGTCAAGTTCAAGGTCAGGGTCAGGGTCAGGTTAAGGGTGATTGTCAGGGTGAGGGTCAGGGTCAATGTCAAAGCCAAGATCAGGGTCAGGGTCATGGTCAAGTTCAGGGTCAGGGTCAAGTTCAAGGTCAGAGTCAGGTCAGGTGCAGGATCAGTGTCATGGTCAGGGTCAAGGTCAAGGTCAGGGTCAGGGTCAAGGTCAACATCAGGGTAAGGGACAGGGTCAAGACAAAGGTCAGGGTCATGGTCAGGGTCAGGGTCAGACTTAGGGTCAGGGTCAAGGTCAGGGTCCAGGTCAAGGTCAGGGTCAGGGACAATGTCAAGATCAAGCTCAGGGTGAGGGTCAAGGTCAAGGTCAAGGTCAGGGTCAATGTAAAGGTCAAGGTCAGGGTCATGGTCAAGGTCAAGTTCAGGGTCAGGGTCAAGGTCATTGTCAGAGTCATTGTCAGGTTTAGAGTGAGGGTCAGCGTCAGGGTCAAGGTCAAGGTCAATGTCAGGGTCAGGGTCAGGGTCAAGGTCAACTTCAAGGTCAATTTCGGGGTCAGGGTCAAGGTCAAGGTCAGGTTCAGTATCAGGGTCAGGGTCAGGGTGCGAGTGAGGGTCAGTGTCAGGGTCAAGATCAAGGTCAAGGTCAGGGTCAGGGTCAAGGTCAAGTTCAAGGTGAGGGGTAGGGTCAGCGTCTTGGTCAGGGCCAGGTCAGGTGCAGGGTCAGTGTCAGGGTCAGGGTCAAGGTCAAGGTCAAGGTCGGGTCAAGGTCAACATCAGGGAAAGGGACAGGGTCAAGGTCAAGGACAGGGTCATGGTCAGGGTCAGGGTCAGGGACAAGTTCAAGGTCAAGCTCAGGGTGACGGTCAGGGTCAAGGTCAAGGTCAGAGTCAATGTCAAGGTCAATGTCAGGGTCACGGTCAAGGTCAAGTTCAGGGTCAGGGTCAAGGTCAAGGTCATTGTCAGAGTCAGTGTCAGGTTTAGGGTGAGGGTCAGCATCAGGGTCAGGTCAGGTGCAGGGTCAGGGTCAGGGTCAGGGTCAAGGTCAAGGCCAAGGTCAGGGTCATGGTAAGGGTCAGGGTCAGGGACAAGTTCAAGGTCAAGCTCAGGTTGAGGGTCAGGGTCAAGGTCAAGATCAAGGTCAAGGTCAGGTTCAATGTCAAATTCAAGGTCAGGGTCAGGGTCAAGGTCAAGGTCATTGTCAGAGTTAGTGTCAGGTTTAGGGTGAGGGTCAGCATCAGGGTCAAGGTCAAGGTCAAGGTCAGGTTCAAGGTCAGGGTCATTGTCAAATTCAGTGTAAGGGTCATTGTCAGGGTGAGGGTCAAGGCCAAGGTCCGGGTCAGGGTCAGGGTCAAGGTCAAGGTCAAGGTCAAGGTCAGGGTCAGGGTCAGGGTTAGGTTTTGGGTGAGGGTCAGGGTCAGGGTCAAAGTCAAGTTAAATTTCAAGTTCGAGGTAAGGTTCAGGCTCAAGTTGAAGGTCAGGGTCAGGGTCAAGTTCAAGGTCAGGTTCAGGGTCAAGGTCAGGGTCAGGGTCAGGGTCAAGGTTAAGGTCAAGATGAGGGATAGTGTCAGTGTCCCGTTCAGGGTCAGGGTTAGGTTCAGGTTCAAGGTCAGGGTCATGGTCAGGGTAAGGGTCAGACTTAGGGTCAAGGTCAAAGTCAAGGTCCGGGTCAAGTTCAAGGTCAGGGTAAGGGACAATGTCAAGGTCAAGGTCAGGGTCTGGGTCAAGGTCAAGGTAAGGGTCAGGGTCAAGGTCAAGGTCAGGGTCAGGGTCAGGGTCAGGGTCAAGGTCAAGTTCAAGGTCAATTTCGGGGTCAGGGTCAAGGTCAAGGTCAAGGTCAGGTTCAGTATCAGGGTCAGGGTCAGGGTGAGGGTGAGGGTGAGGGTCAGGGTCAAGGTCAAGGTCAGGGTCAGGTTCAAGTTCAAGGTCAGGTTCAGGGTCATGTTTAGGGTGAGTTTCAGGGTGAGGGTCAGGGTCAAGGTCAAGGTCAGGGTCAGGGTCAAGGTCAAGGTGAAGGGTAGGGTCAAGGTCAACGTCAAGGTGAGGGGTAGGGTCAGCGTCTTGGTCAGGGTCATGTCAGGTGCAGGGTCAGCGTCAGGGTCAGCGTCAAGGTCAAGTTCAAGGTCAGGGTCCAGGTCAAGGCCAGGGTCAGGGACAAGGTCAAGGTCAAGGTCAGGGTCATAGTAAGGGTGAGGGTCAGGGTCAAGGTCAAGGTCAAGTTCAATTTAAGGGTCAATGTCAAAGTCAAGATCAGGGTCAGGGTCAAGGTCAAGTTCAGGGTCAGGGTCAAGTTCAAGGTCAGAGTCAGGGTCAGGTTTAGGGTGAGTGTCAGGGTCTGGGTCAAAGTCAAGTTAAAGTTCAAGTTCAAGGTAAGGTTCAGGCTCAAGTTGAAGGTCAGGGTCAGGGTCAAGTTCAAGGTCAGGGTCAGGGTCAAGGTCAGGGTCAGGGTCAGGGTCAAGGTCAGGGTCAGGGTCAGGTTCAAGGTTAAGTTCAAGATGAGGGATAGTGTCAGTGTCCCGTTCAGGGTCAGGGTTAGGTTCAGGTTCAAGGTCAGGGTCATGGTCAGGGTCAGGGTCAGACTTAGGGTCAAGGTCAAAATCAAGGGCAGGGTCAAGGTCAAGGTCAGGGTAAGGGACAAGGTCAAGGTCAACGTCAGGGTCATGGTCAGGGTGAGGGTCAGGGTCAATGTCAAAGTCAAGATCAGGGTCAGGGTCATGGTCAAGTTCAGGGTCAGGGTCAAGTTCAAGGTCAGAGTCAGGTCAGGTGCAGGATCAGTGTCATGGTCAGGGTCAAGGTCAAGGTCAGGGTCAGGGTCAAGGTCAACATCAGGGTAAGGGACAGGGTCAAGACAAAGGTCAGGGTCATGGTCAGGGTCAGGGTCAGACTTAGGGTCAGGGTCAAGGTCAGGGTCCAGGTCAAGGTCAGGGTCAGGGACAATGTCAAGATCAAGCTCAGGGTGAGGGTCAAGGTCAAGGTCAAGGTCAGGGTCAATGTAAAGGTCAAGGTCAGGGTCATGGTCAAGGTCAAGTTCAGGGTCAGGGTCAAGGTCATTGTCAGAGTCATTGTCAGGTTTAGAGTGAGGGTCAGCGTCAGGGTCAAGGTCAAGGTCAATGTCAGGGTCAGGGTCAGGGTCAAGGTCAACTTCAAGGTCAATTTCGGGGTCAGGGTCAAGGTCAAGGTCAGGTTCAGTATCAGGGTCAGGGTCAGGGTGCGAGTGAGGGTCAGTGTCAGGGTCAAGATCAAGGTCAAGGTCAGGGTCAGGGTCAAGGTCAAGTTCAAGGTGAGGGGTAGGGTCAGCGTCTTGGTCAGGGCCAGGTCAGGTGCAGGGTCAGTGTCAGGGTCAGGGTCAAGGTCAAGGTCAAGGTCAGGGTCAAGGTCAACGTCAGGGAAAGGGACAGGGTCAAGGTCAAGGACAGGGTCATGGTCAGGGTCAGGGTCAGGGACAAGTTCAAGGTCAAGCTCAGGGTCAAGGTCAAGATCAAGGTCAAGGTCAGGGTCAATGTCAAGGTCAAGATCAGGGTCAGGGTCAAGGTCAAGTTCAGAGTCAGGGTCAAGGTCAAGGTCATTGTCAGAGTCAGTGTCAGGTTTAGGGTGAGGGTCAGCATCAGGGTCAAGGTCAAGGTCAAGGTCAGGGTCAGGGTCAGGGTCATTGTCAAGTTCAGTGTCAGGGTCATTGTCAGGGTGAGGGTCAATGCCAAGGTCCCGGTCAGTGTCAGGGTCAGTTTTAGGTTGTGGTTCAGGGTCAGGGTCAGGTTCAGGGTCAGGGTCAAGGTCAGGGTCAAGGTCAAGGTCATTGTCAGAGTCAGTGTCAGGTTTAGGGTGAGGGTCAGCATCAGGGTCAAGGTCAGGGTCAAGGTCAGGGTCAGGGTCATTGTCAAGTTCAGTGTCAGGGTCATTGTCAGGTTGAGGGTCAAGGCCAAGGTCCGGGTCAGGGTCAGGGTCAGTTTTAGGGTGAGGTTCAGGGTCAAGGTCAGGGTCAGGGTCAGGGTCAAGGTCACGTTCAGTGTCACGGTCACGGTCAGACTTCGGGTCAGGGTCAAGGTCAGGGTCAAGGTCAATGTCAGGGTCAAAGTCAGGTTCAGGGTTAGGTTCAGGGTCAGGCTGAGGATTATGGTGAGGGTCAGGGTTAGGGTCAGGGTCAGCATTAGGACCAGGGTTAGGGTTAGGTCAGGGTCATGGTCAGGGTGAGGGTCAGGTGCCGGGTCAGGGTCACGGTAAGACATAAAGTCAGGGTCAGGGTCATTGTCAAGGTCAAGGTCAGGGTCAGGGTCAGGGTCAGGGTCAAGTTCAAGGTCAGGGTCAGCGTCAGGGTCAGGTTTAGTGTGAGGGGCAGGGTTAGGTTCAGGTTCAAGGTCAGGGTCATGGTCATGGTCAGGGTCAGACTTAGGGTCAAGGTCAAGGTCAAGGTCCCGGTCAAGGTCAAGGTCAGGGTAAGGGACAAGGTCAAGGTCAGGGTCAGGGTCAGGATGAGTGTCAAGTTCAAGTTCAAGTTCAGGGTCAATGTCAAGGTCAATGTCAGTGTCAAGGTCAAGGTTAAGTTAAAGTTCAGGGTCAATGTCAAGGTCAGGGTCAGAGTCAGGGTCAAGGTCACGTTCAAGGTCAATTTCGGGGTCAGGGTCAAGGTCAAGGTCAGGTTCAGTATCAGGGTCAGGGTCAGGGTGCGAGTGAGGGTCAGGGTCAAGATCAAGGTCAAGGTCAAGGTGAGGGGTAGCAGCGTCTTGGTCAGAGTCAGGTCAGGTGCAGGATCAGTGTCAGGGTCAGGGTCAAGGTCAAGGTCAATGGCAGGGTCAAGGTCAAGGTCAGGGTAAGGGACAAGGTCAAGGTCAGGGTCATGGTCAGGGTGAGGGTCAGGGTCAAGATCAAGGTCAAGTTCAATTTAAAGGTCAATGTCAAAGTCAAGATCAGGGTCAGTGTCAAGGTCAAGTTCATGGTCAGGGTCAAGTTCAAGGTCAGGGTCAGGGTCAGGTTTAGGGTGAGTGTCAGGGTGAGGGTCAGGGTCAATGTCAAAGTCAAGATCAGGGTCAGGGTCAAGGTCAAGTTCAGGGTCAAGGTCAAGTTCAAGGTCAGAGTCAGGTCAGGTGCAGGATCAGTGTCATGGTCAGGGTCAAGGTCAAGGTCAGGGTCAGGGTCAGGGTCAAAGTCAAGGTCAAGGTGAGGGGTAGGGTCAGCGTCTTGGTCAGGGCCAGGTCAGGTGCAGGGTCAGTGTCAGGGTCAGGGTCAAGGTCAAGGTCAAGGTCGGGTCATGGTCAACGTCAGGGAAAGGGACAGGGTCAAGGTCAAGGACAGGGTCATGGTCAGTGTCAGGGTCAGGGACAAGTTCAAGGTCAAGCTCAGGGTGTTGGTCAGGGTCAGGGTCAAGGTCAAGGTCATTGTCAGAGTCAGTGTCAGGTTTAGGGTGAGGGTCAGCATCAGGGTCAAAATCAAGTTAAAGTTCAAGTTCAAGGTAAGGTTCAGGCTCAAGTTGAAGGTCAGGGTCAGGGTCAAGTTCAAGGTCAGGGTCAGGGTCAAGGTCAGGGTCAGGGTTAGGGTCAATGTCAGGGTCAGGGTCATGGTCAGGGTGAGGGTCAGGGTCAAGGTCAAGGTCAAGTTCAAGTTCAGGGTCAAGGTCAGGGTCAGGGTCAGGATCAAGGTCAAGGTCAAGGTCAATTTCAGGGTCAGGGTCAAGATCAAGGTCAGGTTCAGTATCAGGGTCAGTGTCAGGGTGCGAGTGAGGGTCAGGGTCAGGGTCAAGATCAAGGTCAAGGTCAGGGTCAGGTTGAAGTTCCAGGTCAGGTTCAGGGTCAGGGTCAGGTTTAGGGTGAGTGTCAGGTTGAGGGTCAGGTTGAAGTTCGTGGTCAGGGTCAGGGTCAGGGTCAAGGTCAAGGTCAAGGTCAGGGTCAAGGTCAAGGTCAAGGTCAGGGTCAGGGTCAAGGTCAAGTTCAGGGTCAGGGTCAGGGTCAGTTTTAGGGTGAGGGTCAGGGTCAAGGTCAGGGTCAGGGTCAGGTTCAAGGTTAAGGTCAAGATGAGGGATAGTGTCAGTGTCCCGTTCAGGGTCAGGGTTAGGTTCAGGTTCAAGGTCAGGGTCATGGTCAGGGTCAGGGTCAGACTTAGGGTCAAGGTCAAAATCAAGGGCAGGGTCAAGGTCAAGGTCAGGGTAAGGGACAAGGTCAAGGTCAACGTCAGGGTCATGGTCAGGGTGAGGGTCAGGGTCAATGTCAAAGTCAAGATCAGGGTCAGGGTCATGGTCAAGTTCAGGGTCAGGGTCAAGTTCAAGGTCAGAGTCAGGTCAGGTGCAGGATCAGTGTCATGGTCAGGGTCAAGTTCAAGGTCAAGGTCAAGGTCAGGGTCACGTTCAAGGTCAAGGCCAGGGTCAGCGTCAGGGTCAGGTTTAGTGTGAGGGGCAGGGTTAGGTTCAGGTTCAAGGTCAGGTTCATGGTCAGGGTCAGGGTCAGACTTAGGGTCAAGGTCAAGGTAAAGGTCCGGGTCAAGGTCAAGGTCAGGGTCAGGGTCAGGGTGAGGGTCAAGGTCAAGTTCAAGTCCAGGGTCATTTTCAAGTTTGGTGTCAGGAACAAGGTCAAGGTAAGGGTCAGGGTCAAGGTGAATTTCAAGGTCAATTTCAGGGTCAGTGTGAAGGTCAAGGTCAGGTTCAGTATAAGGGTCAGGGTCAGGGTGAGGGTGAGGGTCAGGTTCAAGATCAAGGTCAGGGTCAGGTTCAAGTTCAAGTTCAGGGTCAGGGTCAGGTTTAGGGTGAGTGTCAGGGTGAGGGTCAGGGTAAAGTTCAAGGTCAGGGTCAGGGACAAGTTCAAGGTCAAGCACATGGTGAGGGTCAGGGTCAAGGTCAAGTTTAGGGTCAGGGTCAAGGTCAAGGTCATTTTCAGAGTCCGTGTCAGGTTTAAGGTGAGGGTCAGCGTCAGGGTCAAGGTCAAGGTCAAGGTCAGGGTCAGGGTCAGGGTCATTGACAGGGTTAGGTTCAAGGCCAAGGTCCGGGTCCGGGTCAGGGATTGGTTTAGGGTGAGGGTCAGGGTCATGGTCAAGGGCAAGGTAAGGGTCAGGCTCAAGTTCAAGGTCAGGGTCAGGCTCAAGGTCAAGGTCAATGTCAGGGAAAAGTTCAAGTTCAAGCTCAGGGTGCGGGTCAGTGTCAAGGTCAAGGTCAAGGTCAAGGTCAGGTTCAATGTCAAAGATAAGGTCAGGGTCAGGGTCAAGGTCAAGTTCAGGGTAAGGGTCAAGTTCAAGGTCATTGTCAGAGTCAGTGTCAAGTTTAGGGTGAGGGTGAGGGTCAGGGTCAAGGTCAAGGTCAAGGTCAGGGTCAGGGTCAGTGTCAGGGTCATTGTCAAGTTCAGTGTCAGGGTCATTGTCAGGGTGAGGGTCAAGGCCAAGGGCCGGGTCAGGGTCAGGGTCCGTTTTAGGGTGAGGGTCAGGGTCAAGGTCAGGGTCAGGGTCAAGGTCAAGGTCAAGGCCAAGGTGAGGGATAGTGTCAGTGTCCCGGTCAGTGTCAGGGTTAGGTTCAGGTTCATGTTCAGGGTCATGGTCAAGGTCAAGGTCCGGGTCAAGGTCAAGGTCAAGGTCAGAGACAGGTTCAAGTTCAAGGTCAGGGTCAGGGTCAGAGTCAGGTCAGACTTAGGGTCAGGGTTAAGGTCAAGGTCAAGCTCAGGTTGAGGGTTAGGGTCAAGGTCAAGTTTAAGTTCAGGGTCCATGTCAATGTCAAGGTCAGGGTCAGGGTCAAGGTCAAGTTCAGGGTCAGGGTCATTGTCGGGGTGAGGGTCAAGGCCAAGTTTCGGGTTAGGGTCAGGGTCAGTTTTAGGTTGAGGGTCAGGGTCAAGTTCAGGGTCAGGGTCAAGTTCAAGGTCAGAGTCAAGTTCAGGGTGAGTGTCAGTTTTAGTGTTAAGGTCACGGTCAGGTTTAGGGTGAGCGTCAGGTTCAGTTCTAGGGTCAGGGTCAGGTTTAGGGTGAGTGTCAGGGTGAGGGTCAGGGTCAAGATCGAGTTCAAGGTCAGGGTCAGGTTCAAGTTCAAGGTCAGGGTCAGGGTCAGGGTAAGGGTCAGGGTCAAGGGCAGGTTAAAGATCAAGGTCAAGGTCAGGGTCAGGGTCAAGGTCAAGGTCAGGGTCAAAGTCAGGTTCAGGGTAGGGTTTGGATTAGAGTCAGGGTTAGGGTCAAGTTCAAGTTTACAGTCAGGGTCAGGGTCAGGGTCAGGGTCAGGGTCAGGGTCACGGTCAGACTAAGTGTCAGGGTCAAGGTCTGGGTCAAGTTCAAGGTCAGGGTAAGGTCAAGTTCAAGGTCAGGTTCATTGTCAGGGTCAGTGTCAGGGTCAAGGTCAAGGTCAGGGTCAGGGTCAGGGTCAAGGTCAAGGTCAGGGTCAGGGTCAAGGTCAAGATCAAGGTGAATGTCAATTTCGGGGTCAAAGTCAGGTTCAGGTTCTCGGTCACGGTCAGGGTCAAGGTCAAAGTCAGGGTCAAAGTCAGTTTCAGGGTTAGGGTCAGGGTGAGGGTGAGGATTAGGGTCATGGTCAGTGTTAGGGTCACGGTCAGGATTATAGTCAGGGTTAGGGTCAAGGTCAGGGTCACAGTAAGCGTCAGGGTCAGGTGCAGGGTCAGGGTCACGGTCAGACTTAGTGTCAGGGTCAAGGTCAAGGTCAAGGTCAGGGTCAGGGTCAGGGTCAAGTACAAGGTCAGGGTCAGGGTCAGGGTCAAGTTCAAGTTCAAGGTCAGGGTCAGGGTCAAGGTCTGGGTCAAGGTCAAGGTGAAGGTCAGGGTCACGGTCAGGGTCAAGGTCAAGGTCATGGTCAGGGTCAGCGTCAATGTCAGCGTCAAGCTCAGTGTCAAGTTCAAGGTCAGAATCACGGTCAAGGTCAAGGTCAGGGTCAGGGTCAGTTTCAGGGTCACGGTCAGGGTCAGGGTCAGGGTCACGGTCAGAACAAGTGTCAGGGTCAAGGTCTGGGTCAAGTTCAAGGTCAGGGTAAGGTCAAGTTCAAGGTCAGGTTCATTGTCAGGGTCAGTATCAGGGTCAAGGTCAAGGTCAGGGTCAGGGTCAGGGTCAAGGTCAAGGTCAGGGTCAGTGTCAAGGTAAAGGTCAAGGTCTAGGTCAATGTCAGGGTCAGGGTCAAGTTCAAGATCAAGGTGAATGTCAATTTCGGGGTCAAAGTCAGGTTCATGTTCTGGGTCACGGTCAGGGTCGGGGTCAGGTTCAAGGTCAAGGGCAGGTTAAAGATCAAGGTCAAGGTAACGGTCAGGGTCAAGGTCAAGGTAAGCGTCAAAGTCAGTTTCAGGGTTAGGGTCACGGTGAGTGTGAGGATTAGGGTCAGGGTCAGGGTTAGGGTCAGGGTCAGGATTATAGTCAGGGTTAGGGTCAAGGTCAGGGTCACAGTAAGCGTCAGGGTCAGGTGCAGGGTCAGGGTCACGGTCAGACTTAGTGTCAGGGTCAAGGTCAAGGTCAAGGTCAGGGTCAGGGTCAGGGTCAAGTACAAGGTCAGGGTCAGGGTCAGGGTCAAGTTCAAGTTCAAGGTCAGGGTCAGGGTCAAGGTCTGGGTCAAGGTCAAGGTGAAGGTCAGGGTCACGGTCAGGGTCAAGGTCAAGGTCAGGGTCAGGGTCAGCGTCATGGTCATGGTCAGACTTAGGGTCAGGGTCAGGGTCAGGGTCAAGTTCAAGGTCAAGCTCAGTGTCAAGGTCAAGGTCAGGGTCAGGGTCAGGGTCAAGCTCAAGGTCAAGTTCAAGGTCAGTGTCAAGGTCAGCGTCAAGCTCAGTGTCAAGTTCAAGGTCAGAATCACGGTCAAGGTCAAGGTCAGGGTCAGGGTCAGTTTCAGGGTCACGGTCAGGGTCAGGGTCAGGGTCAGGGTCAGTTTCAGGGTCACGGTCAGGGTCAGGGTCAGGGTCAAGGTCAAGGTCAGGGTCAAAGTCAGGTTCAGGGTTAGGGTCAGGGTCAGGATTAGAGTCAGGGTTAGGGTCAAGTTCAGGTTCACAGTCAGGGTCAGGATTAGAGTCAGGGTTAGGGTCAAGTTCAGGTTCACAGTCAGGGTCAGGGTCAGGTGCAGGGTCAGGGTCAGAGTCAAGTTCAATGTCAGGTTCAGGGTCAGGGTCAAGGTCAAGGTCAGGGTCAGGGTCAGGGTCAAGTTCAAGGTCAGGGTCAAGGTCAAGTTCAGTGTCAGGGTCAAGGTCAGTGTCAGGGTCAGGGTCAGGGTCAGGGTCAGGTTCAGTTTTAGGGTGAGGGTGAGTGTTAGATTTAGGGTCAAAGTCAACGTCAAGAGCAAGGTCAGGGTCAGGCTCAAGGTCAAGGTCAGTGTCAGGGTCAATGTCAGTTTTAGGGTGAGTGTCAGTGTGATTGTCAGGGTCAAGGTCAAGGTCAAGGTCAGGGTCAAGGTCAGGGCCAATACAAGGTCAAGGTCAGGTTCAGTGTCAAGGTTAAGTCAATGTCAGGTTCAAGGTCAAGATCAAGTTCAGGGTCAGTGTCAAGGTCAAGGTCAAGGTCAACGTCAGGGTCAATGTCAGTGTCAAGCTCAGTGTCAAGGTCAAGGTCAGGGTCATGGTCAAGGTCAAGGTCAGGGTCAGGGTCATTGTCAAGGTCAAGGTCAGGATCAGGGTCAGGTTCAGGTTCAGGGTCACGGTCAGGGTCAGGGTCAGGGTCAAAGGCAGGTTAAAGATCAAGGTCAAGGTAACGGTCAGGTCAAGGTCAAGGTAAGCGTCAAAGTCAGTTTCAGGGTTAGGGTCAGGGTGAGGGTGAGGATTAGGGTCAGGGTCAGGGTTAGGGTCAGGGTCAGGATTATAGTCAGGGATAGGGTCAAGGTCAGGGTCACAGTAAGCGTCAGGGTCAGGTGCAGGGTCAGGGTCATGGTCAGACTTAGTGTCAAGGTCAAGGTCAAGGTCAAGGTCACGGTCACGGTCAGGGTCAATTTCAAAGTCAGGGTCAGGGTCAGGGTCAGGGTCAGGGTCAATTTCAAGGTCAGGGTCAGGGTCAGGGTCAGGGTCAATTTCAAGGTCAAGGTCAGGGTCAGGGTCAAGGTCAAGGTCAGGGTCAGGGTCAAGGTGAAGGTCAAAGTCAGGGTCAGGGTCAAGGTCAAGGTCAGGGTCAGGGTCAGGGTCATGGTCAGACTTAGGGTCAGGGTCAGTGTCAGGTTTAGGGTCAGGGTTAGGGTCAGGGTCAGGGTTAGGTTTAGGTTCATGGTCAACTTCAGGGTCAGGGCCAATGTGATGATCAGGGTCAGGGTTAGGATTAGGGCCAGGGTCAGGGTCAGACTTAGGGTTAGGTTCAGGGTCAGGTTTAGGGTCAGGGTCAGCTTCAGGGTCAGGGTTAGACTTACGGTTAGGGTCAGGGTTATTGTCAGGGTCATGGTCAGGGTTAGTGTCAGGGTCAGTGTCAGGGTAAGGGTCAGAGTCCCAGTCAGGGTTACGGTCAGGGTCAGGGTTAGGGTCAGGTTTAGGGTTAGAGTCAGGGTTAGGGTCAGGGTAAGGGTCAGGGTTAGGGTCAGGGTGAAGTTCAGGGTCAGGTTCAGGGTCAGGGTCAGGGTTAGGGTCAGGTTCAGATTCAGGGTCAGGGTCAGGGTCAGGGTCAGGGTTAGTGTCAGGGTCAGGATCAAGATCAGGTTAAGGGTCATGGTCAGGGTCATGGTCAGGGTCAGGGTACGGGTCAGGTTTAGGGTCAGGGTCAGGGTCATCATCAGGGTTAGCATTAGTGTTAGGGTCAGGGTCAGGTTCAGGGTCAGGGTCAGGGTCAGGTTCAGGGTCAGGGTTAGGGTCAGGTTCAGACTTAGGGTTAGGGTCAGGTTCAGACTTAGGGTTAGGCTCAGGGTCAGTGTCATGGTTAGGGTCAGGGTCAGGGTCAGGTTTAGGATCAGGTTTAGGGTCAGGGTCAGGATCAGGTTTAGGGTCAGGGTCAGACTTAGGGTTAGTGTCAGCGTCAGGGTCAGGGTCAGGTTTAGGGTCAGGGTCAGGGTTAGGTTCAGGGTCAGGGTCAGTGTCAGTGTCAGGGTCAGGTTCAGGTCTAGGGTCAGGGTCAGGTTTAGGGTCGAGGTCGCAGGTTCGATTCCCCATACCGGCCAAAAAACCCCGGGTCGGGTCGGGTCCCCAGGTGGCGTCACAGGGTAATGTCTGGACTCTGGCACCCAAGGTCTCAGGTTCGATTCCCCATACCAGCCAAAAAACCCCGCGTCGGATCGGGTCCCCGAGTGTCGTCACAGGGTCATGTCTGGACTCTAGCACACGAGGGACCACCGACATACTCATAGCATCATCACACCATCACAACATCATCATCGCAGCATCATCAAAGAATCATGACTGCATCATCACAGCATCATTACAGCATCATCGCATCGTCATCCCTGCATCACCACTGCATCATCACATCATCAAAGCATCATCACAAAATCATCACTGCATCATCACAACATCATTACAGTGTCATCAAAGCGTTATCAGAGCATCATCACAGCATTCTCACAGCAGCACCACATCATCATCGCGGCGTCATCACTGAATCATCACTGCATCATCACTGCATCATTACAGATTCATCACTGCATCATCAAAACATCATCACAGTGTCATGACAGCATCATCAAAAAATCATCACTGCATCATTGCAGGGTCATTACAGCATCATCACAGCGTCATCACTGCGTCATCAAAGCATCATCACAGCATCATCAGATTGTCATCAAAGCATCATTACACTCATGATAGCATCATCACATCATCATGAAAGCATCATCGCAGCATCATCATTGCATCACCTCAGCATCATCACAGCATCATTACTGCATACTCTCTGCATCATCACAGAATTATCTCAACATCATCACAGCATCATTACTGCTTACTCACTGCATCATAACTGCATCATCACATCATCATCACAGCATCATCACTGCATAATGACAGCACCATCACAGCATAATCGCTGAGTCATCACAGCGTCATCACTACATCATCACAGCATCATCACATCATCATCAGAGTCATCATAGCTTCATCACTGCATCATCAACGCGTCATCACATCATCATCACAAACATCATAACTGCATTATCACAGCATCATCAGAGCGTCATTACAGCATCATCACAGCATTATCACTGCATCATCACATCATCACTGCATCATCAGAGCGTAATAACAGAATCATTACAGCATCATGACTGCATCATCACATCATCATCATAGCATCATAGCTGCATAATCATAGAGTCATCACAGCATCATCACTACATCATCAAATTGTCATCACTGTATCATCACAGCATCATCATAGCATCATCACTGCATAATCACAGTGTCATAACAGCATCATTACAACACCATGACTACGTCATCACAGCATCACTGTGACGCGCTGGGTGGATGAGGGAAAGGCTGTGGATGTGGTCTACCTTGACTTCAGCAAGGCATTTGACACCGTCTCCCACAGCATTCTCCTCAAGAAACTGTCTGCTCTTGACTTGGACTGGCGCACGCTTCGTTGGGTTAGAAACTGGCTGGATAGCCGGGCCCAAAGAGTCGTGGTAAATGGAGTCAAGTCCAGTTGGAGGCCAGTCACTAGTGGTGTCCCCCAGGGCTCGGTGCTGGGGCCGGTCCTCTTTAATATCTTCATCAATGATCTGGACGAGGGCATTGAGTGCACCCTCAGTAAGTTTGCAGATGACACCAAGTTAGGTACGTGTGTCGATCTGCTCGAGGGTAGGAAAGCTCTGCAGGAGGATCTGGATAAGCTGCACCGATGGGCTGAGGTCAACTGTATGAAGTTCAATAAGGCCAAGTGCCGGGTCCTGCACCTGGGGCGCAACAACCCCAAGCAGAGCTACAGGCTGGGAGATGAGTGGTTGGAGAGCTGCCAGGCAGAGAAGGACCTGGGAGTGATGGTGGACAGTCGGCTGGATATGAGCCAGCAGTGTGCTCAGGTGGCCAAGAAGGCCAACGGCATCCTGGCTTGTATCAGAAACAGTGTGGCCAGCAGGGCTAGGGAGGTGATCGTCCCCCTGTACTCGGCTCTGGTGAGGCCGCACCTCGAGTACTGTGTTCAGTTTTGGGCCCCTCGCTACAAGAAGGACATCGAGGTGCTTGAGCGGGTCCAGAGGAGGGCGACGAAGCTGGTGAGGGGCCTGGAGAACAAGTCCTACGAGGAGCGGCTGAGGGAGCTGGGCTTGTTCAGCCTGGAGAAGAGGAGGCTCAGGGGCGACCTTATCGCTCTTTACAGGTACCTTAAAGGTGGCTGTAGTGAGGTGGGGGTTGGCCTGTTCTCCCACGTGCCCGGTGACAGAACGAGGGGGAATGGGCTAAAGTTGCGCCAGGGGAGTTTTAGGTTAGATGTTAGGAAAAACTTCTTTACTGAAAGGGTTGTTAGGTACTGGAACAGGCTGCCCAGGGAGGTGGTGGAGTCACCATCCCTGGAAGTCTTTAAAAGACGTTTAGATGTAGAGCTTAGGGATATGGTTTAGTGGGGACTGTTAGCGTTAGGTCAAAGGTTGGACTCGATGATCTTGAGGTCTCTTCCAACCTAGAAATTCTGTGATTCTGTGATCACGACAGCGTCATTACAGCGTCATCACAGCATCATCACTGCATTATCACAACATCATCACAACATCATCACTGCGTCATCAGAGCGTCATCACTACATAATCACTTCTTACTCAGTGAATCATCACTGCATCATCACATCATCACAGCATCATCTCAGCATAATCACAGTATCATCACAGCGTCATCACTACATCATCACTGCATCATCACAGCATCATCACTGCATCATCACAGCATCATCAGAGCATCATCACAGCATCATCACAACATCATCACAGAGTCATCACAGCATCATCACTGCATAATCACTGCATCATCACAGCATCCTCACAGCATCAATACAGCGTCATCACAGCATCATCACACTGTCATGACAGCATCATCACTGCATAATCACTGCATAATCTCCGCATAATCACAGCATCATCACATCATCATCACAATATCATCACAGCGTCATCACTACACATCACTGCATCATCACTACATCATCACAGCATCATCACTTCGTCATCATCAGAGCATCATCACAGCATCATCACTGCATCCTCACTGCATCATGAGTGCATCATCATCACAGCATCATAACTGCATCATCAAAGCATCATCTCGGCATAATCACAATGTCATAAATACATCATCACTCCATCATCACAGCATTATCACATCATCATCACAACGTTTTCAGTGTCATCACAGCATCATAACAACGTCATCAAACTGTCATCACAGCATCATCACCAAATCATCACAGAATCATCACAGCATCATTACTGCATCATCACAGCATCTTTGCATCGTCATCAGAGCATCACCACTGCATCATCACATCATCATCTCAGCATCATCACAGCATCATTACTGCTTACTCACTGCATCATCACAGCGTCATGACAGTGTCATCACTGCATCATAACATCATAGCTTCATCATCAGAACATTATCACAGCATCATCACTGCATCATCACATCATCATTATAGCATCTTCACTGTCATCAGTACATCATCACAGCATCATCACATCATTATCACAGCATCATCAGTGTCATCTCAGCATCATCACTGCATCATGACTGCATCATAGCAGCATAATCACAGCATCATCACAGAATCATCACAGCATCATCATAAGGTCATCACAGCATCATCACTACGTCATCAAATTGTAATCACAGCATCATCACAGTGTCCTCACTGAATCATCACTGCACCATCACTGCAACATCACAGCATCATCTCAGCATCATCATGGCATCATTACTGCATCATCACTGCTTACTCACTGCATCATCACAGCATCATCTCAGCATCATCACAGAATCATTTCTGCATAATCATTGCATTTTCACAGCGTCATCACAGTATCATCACTGCATCATCACAGTGTCATCACAGCATCATCAAAGCATCACGACAGCGTCATCTCACCATCACGACAGCGTCATCAAAGCATCATCACTGCATCATAACAACATCATCTCAGCATCATCACAGAATCATTTCTGCATAATCACTGCATCATCATAGTGTCATCACAGTATATTCACTGCATCATCACATCATCACAGTGTCATCACAGAATCATCACTGAATCATCCAAGCATCATCCAAGCATCATCACAGCACCACCAATGCATCATCACAGTATCATCACTGCATAATCACTGCATCATCACCGCATCATCACTGCATCAACACTGCATCATTGCTGCATCATCACATCATTGTCACAGTATCATCAAAATATCATCACAGCATCATCACACCATCATAACAACATCATCACAGCGTCATCACAGTATCGTAAATGCATCATCACAGAATCATCACTGAATCATCATAGCATCTTCATATCATCATCACAATATCATCACAGCATCATCACTGCATCATCACAGCATCATCACTGCATAATCACTGCATCATCACCACATCATCACAGCATCATCACTGCATAATCACTGCATCATCACAGCATCATCACATCGTCATCAAAACATCATTACAAGTATCAACACAACATAATCACAGTGTCATCACAGCATCATCATTGCATCCTTACTGCATGATCACAGCATCTCCGCATCGTAATCACATCATCATCACTGACTCCTCACTGAATCATCACTGTACCATCACTGCATCATCAGAGCATAATCTGAGCATAATCTCAGCATAATCACAGCATCATCACAGAATCATCACAGCATCATTACTGCATCATCACAGCATCTTTGCATCGTCATCAGAGCATCACCACTGCATCATCACTACATCATCACATCATCATCACAGCATTTTAGCTACATAATCACAGAATCATCATAGCGTAACGACAGCATCATCACAACATCATTACAGCATCATCACAGCGTCATCGTAACATCATGACTGTATCATCACAGCATCATCACAGCATCACCGCAGCGTCATCACTGCATCATCACAGCATCATCACAGCATCATCACGGCATCGTTACAGCATCGTCATATCATCATAACTGCATCATCACAACAACATAACAAAACCATCAAAGCATCGTCACAGCATCATCACCGCGTCATCACAGCGTCATAACTGCATCGTCACTGCATCTAAACTGCATCATCACAAAATCATCACAGCTTCATCACTGCAGCATCACAGCATCATCGCAGCATCATCACATCATCATCACTGCATCATCACAGAATCATTACTGTTTACTCACTGCGGCATCACAGCATTATCACGGTGTCATAACTGCATCATCACTGCACCATTACTGCATCATCACAGTGTCATCTCAGCATCATCACAGCATCATTACTGCCTAATCATTGCATTATCACAACGTCATCACAGTATCATCAGTGCATCATCACAGCATCATTACTGCATCATCACATCATCATCACAGAATCACGATAGTGTCATCACAGCGTCATCACTGCATCATCACAGCGTCATCTCAGCATCATCAGAGACTCATCACAGCGTCATCACTGCATCATCACTGCATCACCACAGTATCATCACAGCATCATCACAAAATTATAAGAGCGTCATCACAGCGTTATTACTGCATCATCACAGCATCAATAGAGCATCATCACAGCGTCATCACAGCGTTATCACAGCGTCATCACAGCATCATCACAGCATCACGACATCATCATCACAGCTTCACGACAGTGTCATGAGAGCGTCTTCACAGCATCATCACTACATCATCACAGCATCATCACTGCGTCATCAGAGCATCATCACAAAATCATCACAGCGTCATTACTGCATCATCACTGCATCATCACAGCGTCATCACCGCATCATCACTGCATTGTCACAACATCATGGCGTCATAATAACTGCATCATAACAGCATGATCAAAGCATCATCACAGCGTCATCACAGCGTCATAACTGCATAAACACTGCATCATCAAAGAACCATCACAGCATCATCACAGCGTCATAACAGCATCATCAGAACATCATCACATCGTCATCACATCGTCATCAAAGAATCTTCACAGCATCATCGCTATGTCATCATAGCATCATCATAATATTATCACAGCTTCATCACAGCGTCATAACAACATCATCACTGCATCATCACAGCATCATCATTATTGCATCATGACTGCATCATTACAGCATCATCAGAGCAGAATCAGTGCGTCGTCACAGCATCATTACTGCATCACCACATCATCACTGTGTTATCGCAGCGTCATCACAGCATCATCACAACATCATCACAGAATCATCACAGCATCATTGCAGCATCATCACATCATCATCACAGCATCATCACAACATCATCGTAGCATCATCATGCATCATCACAGCATCATTACTGCATCATCACAGCATCATCACAGCATCATCACTGCATCATCACTGAATAATCACAGCATCATCACTGCATCATCACGGCATCGTTACAGCATCGTCATATCATCATAACTGCATCATCACAACAACATAACAAAATCATCAAACCATCATCACAGCATCATCACCGCATCATCACAGCGTCATAACTGCATCGTCACTGCATCTAAACTGCATCATCACAAAATCGTCACTGCATCACATCATAATCACAACATCATCAAAGCGTCATCACAGCATCATCACTGCGTTATCACAGCATCATCTCAGCATCATCACAGTATCATTACTGCTTATTCACTGCATCATCACAACATCATCACAGCGTCATTACAGTGTCATAAATGCATCATCACAGTGTCATCAAAGCGTCCTAACTGCATAATCACTGCATCATCGCAGCTTCATCACAGCATCATGACAGCGTCATCACAGCATCAAAAATGCATAATCACTTCATCCTCACATCATCATCATAGCATCATCACTGCATAATCACAGTGTCATAACAGCATCATCACTACATCATCAAATTGTCATCACTGTATCATCACAGCATCATCATAGCATCATCACTGCATAATCACAGTGTCATAACAGCATCATTACAACACCATGACTACGTCATCACAGCATCACGACAGCGTCATTACAGCGTCATCACAGCATCATCACTGCATTATCACAACATCATCACAACATCATCACTGCGTCATCAGAGCGTCATCACTACATAATCACTTCTTACTCAGTGAATCATCACTGCATCATCACATCATCACAGCATCATCTCAGCATAATCACAGTATCATCACAGCGTCATCACTACATCATCAATGCATCATCACTGCATCATCACAGCATCATCAGAGCATCATCACAGCATCATCACAACATCATCACAGAGTCATCACAGCATCATCACTGCATAATCACTGCATCATCACAGCATCCTCACAGCATCAATACAGCGTCATCACAACGTCAACAATGCATCATTACAGCATCATCTCAGTATAGTCACAGCATAATCACTGCATAATCACTGCATCATCATATCGTCATCACTGCATCATCACTGCATCATCACAGCACCATCACAGCATCATTACTGCAGAATCACTGCATCATCACAGCATCATAGCTGCATAATCACAGCATCATCACATCATCATCGCATAGTCATCACAGCGTCATCACTGCATCATCACAGCACCATCACAGCATCATTACTGCAGAATCACTGCATCATCACAGCATCCTCACAGCAACATCGCAGCATCATCACAGCATCATCACAGCATCATCGCATCATCATCACAGTGTCATGACAGCATCATCACTGCATAATCACCGCATAATCACAGCATCATCACAGCATAATCACAGTATCATCACAGCGTCATCACTACATCATCACTGCATCATCACAGAATCATCACTGCGTCATCACAGCATCATCACAGCATCATCAGAGCATCATCACAGCATCATCTCAGCATCATTACTGCTTACTCACTGCATCATCAGAGCATCATCACATCATCATCACAACATCATCAGTTTCATGTCAGCATCATCACTGCATAATCACTGCATCATCACAGCATCCTCACAGCATAAACACAGCGTCATCACAGCGTCATCAATGCATCATTACAACATCATCTCAGTATAGTCACAGAATTATTACAGCATAATCACTGCATCATCATATCATCACTGCATCATCACTGCATCATCACTGCATCATCACAGCACCATCACAGCATCATTACTTCAGAATCACTGCATCATCACAGCATCCTCACAGCAACATCGCAGCATCATCACAGCATCATCACACTGTCATGACAGCATCATCACTGCATAATCACTGCATAATCTCCGCATAATCACAGCATCATCACATCATCATCACAATATCATCACAGCGTCATCACTACACATCACTGCATCATCACTACATCATCACAGCATCATCACTTCGTCATCATCAGAGCATCATCAGAGCATCATCACTGCATCCTCACTGCATCATGAGTGCATCATCATCACAGCATCATAACTGCATCATCAAAGCATCATCTCGGCATAATCACAATGTCATAAATACATCATCACTCCATCATCACAGCATTATCACATCATCATCACAACGTTTTCAGTGTCATCACAGCATCATAACAACGTCATCAAACTGTCATCACAGCATCATCACCAAATCATCACAGAATCATCACAGCATCATTACTGCATCATCACAGCATCTTTGCATCGTCATCAGAGCATCACCACTGCATCATCACATCATCATCTCAGCATCATCACAGCATCATTACTGCTTACTCACTGCATCATCACAGCGTCATGACAGTGTCATCACTGCATCATAACATCATAGCTTCATCATCAGAACATTATCACAGCATCATCACTGCATCATCACATCATCATTATAGCATCTTCACTGTCATCAATACATCATCACAGCATCATCACATCATTATCACAGCATCATCAGTGTCATCTCAGCATCATCACTGCATCATGACTGCATCATAGCAGCATAATCACAGCATCATCACAGAATCATCACAGCATCATCATAAGGTCATCACAGCATCATCACTACGTCATCAAATTGTAATCACAGCATCATCACAGTGTCCTCACTGAATCATCACTGCACCATCACTGCAACATCACAGCATCATCTCAGCATCATCATGGCATCATTACTGCATCATCACTGCTTACTCACTGCATCATCACAGCATCATCAGAGCATCATCACAGAATCATTTCTGCATAATCATTGCATTTTCACAGCGTCATCACAGTATCATCACTGCATCATCACAGTGTCATCACAGCATCATCAAAGCATCACGACAGCGTCATCTCACCATCACGACAGCGTCATCAAAGCATCATCACTGCATCATAACAACATCATCTCAGCATCATCACAGAATCATTTCTGCATAATCACTGCATCATCATAGTGTCATCACAGTATATTCACTGCATCATCACATCATCACAGTGTCATCACAGAATCATCACTGAATCATCCAAGCATCATCCAAGCATCATCACAGCACCACCAATGCATCATCACAGTATCATCACTGCATAATCACTGCATCATCACCGCATCATCACTGCATCAACACTGCATCATTGCTGCATCATCACATCATTGTCACAGTATCATCAAAATATCATCACAGCATCATCACACCATCATAACAACATCATCACAGCGTCATCACAGTATCGTAAATGCATCATCACAGAATCATCACTGAATCATCATAGCATCTTCATATCATCATCACAATATCATCACAGCATCATCACTGCATCATCACAGCATCATCACTGCATAATCACTGCATCATCACCACATCATCACAGCATCATCACTGCATAATCACTGCATCATCACAGCATCATCACATCGTCATCAAAACATCATTACAAGTATCAACACAACATAATCACAGTGTCATCACAGCATCATCATTGCATCCTTACTGCATGATCACAGCATCTCCGCATCGTAATCACATCATCATCACTGACTCCTCACTGAATCATCACTGTACCATCACTGCATCATCAGAGCATAATCTGAGCATAATCTCAGCATAATCACAGCATCATCACAGAATCATCACAGCATCATTACTGCATCATCACAGCATCTTTGCATCGTCATCAGAGCATCACCACTGCATCATCACTACATCATCACATCATCATCACAGCATTTTAGCTACATAATCACAGAATCATCATAGCGTAACGACAGCATCATCACAACATCATTACAGCATCATCACAGCGTCATCGTAACATCATGACTGTATCATCACAGCATCATCACAGCATCACCGCAGCGTCATCACAGCATCATCACAGCATCATCACGGCATCGTTACAGCATCGTCATATCATCATAACTGCATCATCACAACAACATAACAAAACCATCAAAGCATCGTCACAGCATCATCACCGCGTCATCACAGCATCATAACTGCATCGTCACTGCATCTAAACTGCATCATCACAAAATCATCACAGCTTCATCACTGCAGCATCACAGCATCATCAAAGCATCATCGCAGCATCATCACATCATCATCACTGCATCATCACAGAATCATTACTGTTTACTCACTGCGGCATCACAGCATTATCACGGTGTCATAACTGCATCATCACTGCACCATTACTGCATCATCACAGTGTCATCTCAGCATCATCACAGCATCATTACTGCCTAATCATTGCATTATCACAACGTCATCACAGTATCATCAGTGCATCATCACAGCATCATTACTGCATCATCACATCATCATCACAGAATCACGATAGTGTCATCACAGCGTCATCACTGCATCATCACAGCGTCATCTCAGCATCATCAGAGACTCATCACAGCGTCATCACTGCATCATCACTGCATCACCACAGTATCATCACAGCATCATCACAAAATTATAAGAGCGTCATCACAGCGTTATTACTGCATCATCACAGCATCAATAGAGCATCATCACAGCGTCATCACAGCGTTATCACAGCGTCATCACAGCATCACGACATCATCATCACAGCTTCACGACAGTGTCATGAGAGCGTCTTCACAGCATCATCACTACATCATCACAGCATCATCACTGCGTCATCAGAGCATCATCACAAAATCATCACAGCGTCATTACTGCATCATCACAGCGTCATCACCGCGTCATCACTGCATTGTCACAACATCATGGCGTCATAATAACTGCATCATAACAGCATGATCAAAGCATCATCACAGCGTCATCACAGCGTCATAACTGCATAAACACTGCATCATCAAAGAACCATCACAGCATCATCACAGCGTCATAACAGCATCATCAGAGCATCATCACATCGTCATCACATCGTCATCAAAGAATCTTCACAGCATCATCGCTATGTCATCATAGCATCATCATAATATTATCACAGCTTCATCACAGCGTCATAACAACATCATCACTGCATCATCACAACATCATCATTATTGCATCATGACTGCATCATTACAGCATCATCAGAGCAGAATCAGTGCGTCGTCACAGCATCATTACTGCATCACCACATCATCACTGTGTTATCGCAGCGTCATCACAGCATCATCACAACATCATCACAGAATCATCACAGCATCATTGCAGCATCATCACATCATCATCACAGCGTCATCACAACATCATCGTAGCATCATCATGCATCATCACAGCATCATTACTGCATCATCACAGCATCATCACAGCATCATCACTGCATCATCACTGAATAATCACAGCATCATCACTGCATCATCACGGCATCGTTACAGCATCGTCATATCATCATAACTGCATCATCACAACAACATAACAAAATCATCAAACCATCATCACAGCATCATCACCGCGTCATCACAGCATCATAACTGCATCGTCACTGCATCTAAACTGCATCATCAAAAAATCATCACTGCATCACATCATAATCACAACATCATCAAAGCGTCATCACAGCATCATCACTGCGTTATCACAGCATCATCTCAGCATCATCACAGTATCATTACTGCTTATTCACTGCATCATCACAACATCATCACAGCGTCATTACAGTGTCATAAATGCATCATCACAGTGTCATCAAAGCGTCCTAACTGCATAATCACTGCATCATCGCAGCTTCATCACAGCATCATGACAGCGTCATCACAGCATCAAAAATGCATAATCACTTCATCCTCACATCATCATCATAGCATCATAGCTGCATAATCATAGAGTCATCACAGCATCATCACTACATCATCAAATTGTCATCACTGTATCATCACAGCATCATCATAGCATCATCACTGCATAATCACAGTGTCATAACAGCATCATTACAACACCATGACTACGTCATCACAGCATCACGACAGCGTCATTACAGTGTCATCACAGCATCATCACTGCATTATCACAACATCATCACAACATCATCACTGCGTCATCAGAGCGTCATCACTACATAATCACTTCTTACTCAGTGAATCATCACTGCATCATCACATCATCACAGCATCATCTCAGCATAATCACAGTATCATCACAGCGTCATCACTACATCATCAATGCATCATCACTGCATCATCACAGCATCATCACAGCATCATCAGAGCATCATCACAGCATCATCACAACATCATCACAGAGTCATCACAGCATCATCACTGCATAATCACTGCATAATCACAGCATCCTCACAGCATCAATACAGCGTCATCACAACGTCAACAATGCATCATTACAGCATCATCTCAGTATAGTCACAGCATAATCACTGCATAATCACTGCATCATCATATCGTCATCACTGCATCATCACTGCATCATCACAGCACCATCACAGCATCATTACTGCAGAATCACTGCATCATCACAGCATCATAGCTGCATAATCACAGCATCATCACATCATCATCGCATAGTCATCACAGCGTCATCACTGCATCATCACAGCATCATCACAGCATCATTACTGCAGAATCACTGCATCATCACAGCATCCTCACAGCAACATCGCAGCATCATCACAGCATCATCGCATCATCATCACAGTGTCATGACAGCATCATCACTGCATAATCACCGCATAATCACAGCATCATCACAGCATAATCACAGTATCATCACAGCGTCATCACTACATCATCACTGCATCATCACAGAATCATCACTGCGTCATCACAGCATCATCACAGCATCATCACAGCATCATCACATCATCATCTCAGCATCATTACTGCTTACTCACTGCATCATCATAGCATCATCACATCATCATCACAACATCATCAGTTTCATGTCAGCATCATCACTGCATAATCACTGCATCATCACAGCATCCTCACAGCATCAACACAGCGTCATCACAGCGTCATCAATGCATCATTACAGCATCATCTCAGTATAGTCACAGAATTATTACAGCATAATCACTGCATCATCATATCATCACTGCATCATCACTGCATCATCACAGCACCATCACAGCATCATTACTTCAGAATCACTGCATCCTCACAGCATCCTCACAGCAACATCGCAGCATCATCACAGCATCATCACACTGTCATGACAGCATCATCACTGCATAATCACTGCATAATCTCCGCATAATCACAGCATCATCACATCATCATCACAATATCATCACAGCGTCATCACTACACATCACTGCATCATCAGAGCATCATCACAGCATCATCACTTCGTCATCATCAGAGCATCATCAGAGCATCATCACTGCATCCTCACTGCATCATGAGTGCATCATCATCACAGCATCATAACTGCATCATCAAAGCATCATCTCGGCATAATCACAATGTCATAAATACATCATCACTCCATCATCACAGCATTATCACATCATCATCACAACGTTTTCAGTGTCATCACAGCATCATAACAACGTCATCAAACTGTCATCACAGCATCATCACCAAATCATCACAGAATCATCACAGCATCATTACTGCATCATCACAGCATCTTTGCATCGTCATCAGAGCATCACCACTGCATCATCACATCATCATCTCAGCATCATCACAGCATCATTACTGCTTACTCACTGCATCATCACAGCGTCATGACAGTGTCATCACTGCATCATAACATCATAGCTTCATCATCAGAACATTATCACAGCATCATCACTGCATCATCACATCATCATTATAGCATCTTCACTGTCATCAATACATCATCACAGCATCATCACATCATTATCACAGCATCATCAGTGTCATCTCAGCATCATCACTGCATCATAGCAGCATAATCACAGCATCATCACAGAATCATCACAGCATCATCATAAGGTCATCACAGCATCATCACTACGTCATCAGATTGTAATCACAGCATCATCACAGTGTCCTCACTGAATCATCACTGCACCATCACTGCAACATCACAGCATCATCTCAGCATCATCATGGCATCATTACTGCATCATCACTGCTTACTCACTGCATCATCACAGCATCATCTCAGCATCATCACAGAATCATTTCTGCATAATCATTGCATTTTCACAGCGTCATCACAGTATCATCACTGCATCATCACAGAATCATCACTGCGTCATCACAGCATCATCACTGCATCATCACAGAATCATCACTGCGTCATCACTACATCATCACTGCATCATCACAGAATCATCACTGCGTCATCACAGCATCATCAGAGCATCATCACAGCATCATCACATCATCATCTCAGCATCATTACTGCTTACTCACTGCATCATCATAGCATCATCACATCATCATCACAACATCATCAGTTTCATGTCAGCATCATCACTGCATAATCACTGCATCATCACAGCATCCTCACAGCATCAACACAGCGTCATCACAGCGTCATCAATGCATCATTACAGCATCATCTCAGTATAGTCACAGAATTATTACAGCATAATCACTGCATCATCATATCATCACTGCATCATCACTGCATCATCACAGCACCATCACAGCATCATTACTTCAGAATCACTGCATCATCACAGCATCCTCACAGCAACATCGCAGCATCATCACAGCATCATCACACTGTCATGACAGCATCATCACTGCATAATCACTGCATAATCTCCGCATAATCACAGCATCATCACATCATCATCACAATATCATCACAGCGTCATCACTACACATCACTGCATCATCACTACATCATCACAGCATCATCACTTCGTCATCATCAGAGCATCATCACAGCATCATCACTGCATCCTCACTGCATCATGAGTGCATCATCATCACAGCATCATAACTGCATCATCAAAGCATCATCTCGGCATAATCACAATGTCATAAATACATCATCACTCCATCATCACAGCATTATCACATCATCATCACAACGTTTTCAGTGTCATCACAGC
The DNA here is from genome assembly GCA_963989345.1 of Clangula hyemalis. The sequence goes on from CAXDIO010000134.1 coordinate 28,652, forward strand.
ATCATAACAACGTCATCAAACTGTCATCACAGCATCATCACCAAATCATCACAGAATCATCACAGCATCATTACTGCATCATCACAGCATCTTTGCATCGTCATCAGAGCATCACCACTGCATCATCACATCATCATCTCAGCATCATCACAGCATCATTACTGCTTACTCACTGCATCATCACAGCGTCATGACAGTGTCATCACTGCATCATAACATCATAGCTTCATCATCAGAACATTATCACAGCATCATCACTGCATCATCACATCATCATTATAGCATCTTCACTGTCATCAATACATCATCACAGCATCATCACATCATTATCACAGCATCATCAGTGTCATCTCAGCATCATCACTGCATCATGACTGCATCATAGCAGCATAATCACAGCATCATCACAGAATCATCACAGCATCATCATAAGGTCATCACAGCATCATCACTACGTCATCAGATTGTAATCACAGCATCATCACAGTGTCCTCACTGAATCATCACTGCACCATCACTGCAACATCACAGCATCATCTCAGCATCATCATGGCATCATTACTGCATCATCACTGCTTACTCACTGCATCATCACAGCATCATCTCAGCATCATCACAGAATCATTTCTGCATAATCATTGCATTTTCACAGCGTCATCACAGTATCATCACTGCATCATCACATCATCACAGTGTCATCACAGAATCATCACTGAATCATCCAAGCATCATCCAAGCATCATCACAGCACCACCAATGCATCATCACAGTATCATCACTGCATCATCACCGCATCATCACATCATCAACACTGCATCATCACCGCATCATCACATCATCAACACTGCATCATTGCTGCATCATCACATCATTGTCACAGTATCATCAAAATATCATCACAGCATCATCACACCATCATAACAACATCATCACAGCGTCATCACAGTATCGTAAATGCATCATCACAGAATCATCACTGAATCATCATAGCATCTTCATATCATCATCACAATATCATCACAGCATCATCACTGCATCATCACAGCATCATCACTGCATCATCACCACATCATCACAGCATCATCACTGCATAATCACTGCATCATCACAGCATCATCACATCGTCATCAAAACATCATTACAAGTATCAACACAACATAATCACAGTGTCATCACAGCATCATCATTGCATCCTTACTGCATGATCACAGCATCTCCGCATCGTAATCACATCATCATCACTGACTCCTCACTGAATCATCACTGTACCATCACTGCATCATCAGAGCATAATCTGAGCATAATCTCAGCATAATCACAGCATCATCACAGAATCATCACAGCATCATTACTGCATCATCACAGCATCTTTGCATCGTCATCAGAGCATCACCACTGCATCATCACTACATCATCACATCATCATCACAGCATTTTAGCTACATAATCACAGAATCATCATAGCGTAACGACAGCATCATCACAACATCATTACAGCATCATCACAGCGTCATCGTAACATCATGACTGTATCATCACAGCATCATCACAGCATCACCGCAGCGTCATCACTGCATCATCACAGCATCATCACAGCATCATCACGGCATCGTTACAGCATCGTCATATCATCATAACTGCATCATCACAACAACATAACAAAATCATCAAAGCATCGTCACAGCATCATCACCGCGTCATCACAGCGTCATAACTGCATCGTCACTGCATCTAAACTGCATCATCACAAAATCATCACAGCTTCATCACTGCAGCATCACAGCATCATCAAAGCATCATCGCAGCATCATCACATCATCATCACTGCATCATCACAGAATCATTACTGTTTACTCACTGCGGCATCACAGCATTATCACGGTGTCATAACTGCATCATCACTGCACCATTACTGCATCATCACAGTGTCATCTCAGCATCATCACAGCATCATTACTGCCTAATCATTGCATTATCACAACGTCATCACAGTATCATCAGTGCATCATCACAGCATCATTACTGCATCATCACATCATCATCACAGAATCACGATAGTGTCATCACAGCGTCATCACTGCATCATCACAGCGTCATCTCAGCATCATCAGAGACTCATCACAGCGTCATCAATGCATCATCACTGCATCACCACAGTATCATCACAGCATCATCACAAAATTATAAGAGCGTCATCACAGAGTTATTACTGCATCATCACAGCATCAATAGAGCATCATCACAGCGTCATCACAGCGTTATCACAGCATCATCACAGCATCACGACATCATCATCACAGCTTCACGACAGTGTCATGAGAGCGTCTTCACAGCATCATCACTACATCATCACAGCATCATCACTGCGTCATCAGAGCATCATCACAAAATCATCACAGCGTCATTACTGCATCATCACTGCATCATCACAGCGTCATCACCGCATCATCACTGCATTGTCACAACATCATGGCGTCATAATAACTGCATCATAACAGCATGATCAAAGCATCATCACAGCGTCATCACAGCGTCATAACTGCATAAACACTGCATCATCAAAGAACCATCACAGCATCATCACAGCGTCATAACAGCATCATCAGAGCATCATCACATCGTCATCACATCGTCATCAAAGAATCTTCACAGCATCATCGCTATGTCATCATAGCATCATCATAATATTATCACAGCTTCATCACAGCGTCATAACAACATCATCACTGCATCATCACAGCATCATCATTATTGCATCATGACTGCATCATTACAGCATCATCAGAGCAGAATCAGTGCGTCGTCACAGCATCATTACTGCATCACCACATCATCACTGTGTTATCGCAGCGTCATCACAGCATCATCACAACATCATCACAGAATCATCACAGCATCATTGCAGCATCATCACATCATCATCACAGCGTCATCACAACATCATCGTACCATCATCATGCATCATCACAGCATCATCACAGCATCATTACTGCATCATCACAGCATCATCACTGCATCATCACTGAATAATCACAGCATCATCACTGCATCATCACGGCATCGTTACAGCATCGTCATATCATCATAATTGCATCATCACAACAACATAACAAAATCATCAAAGCATCATCACAGCATCATCACCGCGTCATCACAGCGTCATAACTGCATCGTCACTGCATCTAAACTGCATCATCACAAAATCATCACTGCATCACATCATAATCACAACATCATCAAAGCGTCATCACAGCATCATCACTGCGTTATCGCAGCATCATCTCAGCATCATCACAGTATCATTACTGCTTATTCACTGCATCATCACAACATCATCACAGCGTCATTACAGTGTCATAAATGCATCATCACAGTGTCATCAAAGCGTCCTAACTGCATAATCACTGCATCATCGCAGCTTCATCACAGCATCATGACAGCGTCATCACAGCATCAAAAATGCATAATCACTTCATCCTCACATCATCATCATAGCATCATAGCTGCATAATCATAGAGTCATCACAGCATCATCACTACATCATCAAATTGTCATCACTGTATCATCACAGCATCATCATAGCATCATCACTGCATAATCACAGTGTCATAACAGCATCATTACAACACCATGACTACGTCATCACAGCATCACGACAGCGTCATTACAGTGTCATCACAGCATCATCACTGCATTATCACAACATCATCACAACATCATCACTGCGTCATCAGAGCGTCATCACTACATAATCACTTCTTACTCAGTGAATCATCACTGCATCATCACATCATCACAGCATCATCTCAGCATAATCACAGTATCATCACAGCGTCATCACTACATCATCAATGCATCATCACTGCATCATCACAGCATCATCACTGCATCATCAGAGCATCATCACAGCATCATCACAACATCATCACAGAGTCATCACAGCATCATCACTGCATAATCACTGCATCATCACAGCATCCTCACAGCATCAATACAGCGTCATCACAACGTCAACAATGCATCATTACAGCATCATCTCAGTATAGTCACAGCATAATCACTGCATAATCACTGCATCATCATATCGTCATCACTGCATCATCACTGCATCATCACAGCACCATCACAGCATCATTACTGCAGAATCACTGCATCATCACAGCATCATAGCTGCATAATCACAGCATCATCACATCATCATCGCATAGTCATCACAGTGTCATCACTGCATCATCGCAGCATCATCACAACATCATTACTGCAGAATCACTGCATCATCACAGCATCCTCACAGCAACATCGCAGCATCATCACAGCATCATCACATCATCATCACAGTGTCATGACAGCATCATCACTGCATAATCACCGCATAATCACAGCATCATAACAGCATAATCACAGTATCATCACAGCGTCATCAGTACATCATCACTACATCATCACAGAATCATCACTGCGTCATCACAGCATCATCAGAGCATCATCACAGCATCATCACAGCATAATCACAGTATCATCACTACATCATCACTGCATCATCACAGAATCATCACTGCGTCATCACAGCATCATCAGAGCATCATCACAGCATCATCACATCATCATCTCAGCATCATTACTGCTTACTCACTGCATCATCATAGCATCATCACATCATCATAACAACATCATCAGTTTCATGTCAGCATCATCACTGCATAATCACTGCATCATCACAGCATCCTCACAGCATCAACACAGCGTCATCACAGCGTCATCAATGCATCATTACAGCATCATCTCAGTATAGTCACAGAATTATTACAGCATAATCACTGCATCATCACAGCATCCTCACAGCAACATCGCAGCATCATCACAGCATCATCACACTGTCATGACAGCATCATCACTGCATAATCACTGCATCATCACTACATCATCACAGCATCATCACTTCGTCATCATCAGAGCATCATCACAGCATCATCACTGCATCCTCACTGCATCATGAGTGCATCATCATCACAGCATCATAACTGCATCATCAAAGCATCATCTCGGCATAATCACAATGTCATAAATACATCATCACTCCATCATCACAGCATTATCACATCATCATCACAACGTTTTCAGTGTCATCACAGCATCATAACAACGTCATCAAACTGTCATCACAGCATCATCACCAAATCATCACAGAATCATCACAGCATCATTACTGCATCATCACAGCATCTTTGCATCGTCATCAGAGCATCACCACTGCATCATCACATCATCATCTCAGCATCATCACAGCATCATTACTGCTTACTCACTGCATCATCACAGCGTCATGACAGTGTCATCACTGCATCATAACATCATAGCTTCATCATCAGAACATTATCACAGCATCATCACTGCATCATCACATCATCATTATAGCATCTTCACTGTCATCAATACATCATCACAGCATCATCACATCATTATCACAGCATCATCAGTGTCATCTCAGCATCATCACTGCATCATGACTGCATCATAGCAGCATAATCACAGCATCATCACAGAATCATCACAGCATCATCATAAGGTCATCACAGCATCATCACTACGTCATCAGATTGTAATCACAGCATCATCACAGTGTCCTCACTGAATCATCACTGCACCATCACTGCAACATCACAGCATCATCTCAGCATCATCATGGCATCATTACTGCATCATCACTGCTTACTCACAGCATCATCACAGCATCATCAGAGCATCATCACAGAATCATTTCTGCATAATCATTGCATTTTCACAGCGTCATCACAGTATCATCACTGCATCATCACAGTGTCATCACAGCATCATCAAAGCATCACGACAGCGTCATCTCACCATCACGACAGCGTCATCAAAGCATCATCACTGCATCATAACAACATCATCTCAGCATCATCACAGAATCATTTCTGCATAATCACTGCATCATCATAGTGTCATCACAGTATATTCACTGCATCATCACATCATCACAGTGTCATCACAGAATCATCACTGAATCATCCAAGCATCATCCAAGCATCATCACAGCACCACCAATGCATCATCACAGTATCATCACTGCATAATCACTGCATCATCACCGCATCATCACATCATCAACACTGCATCATTGCTGCATCATCACATCATTGTCACAGTGTCATCAAAATATCATCACAGCATCATCACACCATCATAACAACATCATCACAGCGTCATCACAGTATCGTAAATGCATCATCACAGAATCATCACTGAATCATCATAGCATCTTCATATCATCATCACAATATCATCACAGCATCATCACTGCATCATCACAGCATCATCACTGCATAATCACTGCATCATCACCACATCATCACAGCATCATCACTGCATAATCACTGCATCATCACAGCATCATCACATCGTCATCAAAACATCATTACAAGTATCAACACAACATAATCACAGTGTCATCACAGCATCATCATTGCATCCTTACTGCATGATCACAGCATCTCCGCATCGTAATCACATCATCATCACTGACTCCTCACTGAATCATCACTGTACCATCACTGCATCATCAGAGCATAATCTGAGCATAATCTCAGCATAATCACAGCATCATCACAGAATCATCACAGCATCATTACTGCATCATCACAGCATCTTTGCATCGTCATCAGAGCATCACCACTGCATCATCACTACATCATCACATCATCATCACAGCATTTTAGCTACATAATCACAGAATCATCATAGCGTAACGACAGCATCATCACAACATCATTACAGCATCATCACAGCGTCATCGTAACATCATGACTGTATCATCACAGCATCATCACAGCATCACCGCAGCGTCATCACTGCATCATCACAGCATCATCACAGCATCATCACGGCATCGTTACAGCATCGTCATATCATCATAACTGCATCATCACAACAACATAACAAAATCATCAAAGCATCGTCACAGCATCATCACCGCGTCATCACAGCGTCATAACTGCATCGTCACTGCATCTAAACTGCATCATCACAAAATCATCACAGCTTCATCACTGCAGCATCACAGCATCATCAAAGCATCATCGCAGCATCATCACATCATCATCACTGCATCATCACAGAATCATTACTGTTTACTCACTGCGGCATCACAGCATTATCACGGTGTCATAACTGCATCATCACTGCACCATTACTGCATCATCACAGTGTCATCTCAGCATCATCACAGCATCATTACTGCCTAATCATTGCATTATCACAACGTCATCACAGTATCATCAGTGCATCATCACAGCATCATTACTGCATCATCACATCATCATCACAGAATCACGATAGTGTCATCACAGCGTCATCACTGCATCATCACAGCGTCATCTCAGCATCATCAGAGACTCATCACAGCGTCATCAATGCATCATCACTGCATCACCACAGTATCATCACAGCATCATCACAAAATTATAAGAGCGTCATCACAGAGTTATTACTGCATCATCACAGCATCAATAGAGCATCATCACAGCGTCATCACAGCGTTATCACAGCATCATCACAGCATCACGACATCATCATCACAGCTTCACGACAGTGTCATGAGAGCGTCTTCACAGCATCATCACTACATCATCACAGCATCATCACTGCGTCATCAGAGCATCATCACAAAATCATCACAGCGTCATTACTGCATCATCACTGCATCATCACAGCGTCATCACCGCATCATCACTGCATTGTCACAACATCATGGCGTCATAATAACTGCATCATAACAGCATGATCAAAGCATCATCACAGCGTCATCACAGCGTCATAACTGCATAAACACTGCATCATCAAAGAACCATCACAGCATCATCACAGCGTCATAACAGCATCATCAGAGCATCATCACATCGTCATCACATCGTCATCAAAGAATCTTCACAGCATCATCGCTATGTCATCATAGCATCATCATAATATTATCACAGCTTCATCACAGCGTCATAACAACATCATCACTGCATCATCACAGCATCATCATTATTGCATCATGACTGCATCATTACAGCATCATCAGAGCAGAATCAGTGCGTCGTCACAGCATCATTACTGCATCACCACATCATCACTGTGTTATCGCAGCGTCATCACAGCATCATCACAACATCATCACAGAATCATCACAGCATCATTGCAGCATCATCACATCATCATCACAGCGTCATCACAACATCATCGTACCATCATCATGCATCATCACAGCATCATCACAGCATCATTACTGCATCATCACAGCATCATCACTGCATCATCACTGAATAATCACAGCATCATCACTGCATCATCACGGCATCGTTACAGCATCGTCATATCATCATAATTGCATCATCACAACAACATAACAAAATCATCAAAGCATCATCACAGCATCATCACCGCGTCATCACAGCGTCATAACTGCATCGTCACTGCATCTAAACTGCATCATCACAAAATCATCACTGCATCACATCATAATCACAACATCATCAAAGCGTCATCACAGCATCATCACTGCGTTATCGCAGCATCATCTCAGCATCATCACAGTATCATTACTGCTTATTCACTGCATCATCACAACATCATCACAGCGTCATTACAGTGTCATAAATGCATCATCACAGTGTCATCAAAGCGTCCTAACTGCATAATCACTGCATCATCGCAGCTTCATCACAGCATCATGACAGCGTCATCACAGCATCAAAAATGCATAATCACTTCATCCTCACATCATCATCATAGCATCATAGCTGCATAATCATAGAGTCATCACAGCATCATCACTACATCATCAAATTGTCATCACTGTATCATCACAGCATCATCATAGCATCATCACTGCATAATCACAGTGTCATAACAGCATCATTACAACACCATGACTACGTCATCACAGCATCACGACAGCGTCATTACAGTGTCATCACAGCATCATCACTGCATTATCACAACATCATCACAACATCATCACTGCGTCATCAGAGCGTCATCACTACATAATCACTTCTTACTCAGTGAATCATCACTGCATCATCACATCATCACAGCATCATCTCAGCATAATCACAGTATCATCACAGCGTCATCACTACATCATCAATGCATCATCACTGCATCATCACAGCATCATCACTGCATCATCAGAGCATCATCACAGCATCATCACAACATCATCACAGAGTCATCACAGCATCATCACTGCATAATCACTGCATCATCACAGCATCCTCACAGCATCAATACAGCGTCATCACAACGTCAACAATGCATCATTACAGCATCATCTCAGTATAGTCACAGCATAATCACTGCATAATCACTGCATCATCATATCGTCATCACTGCATCATCACTGCATCATCACAGCACCATCACAGCATCATTACTGCAGAATCACTGCATCATCACAGCATCATAGCTGCATAATCACAGCATCATCACATCATCATCGCATAGTCATCACAGTGTCATCACTGCATCATCGCAGCATCATCACAACATCATTACTGCAGAATCACTGCATCATCACAGCATCCTCACAGCAACATCGCAGCATCATCACAGCATCATCACATCATCATCACAGTGTCATGACAGCATCATCACTGCATAATCACCGCATAATCACAGCATCATAACAGCATAATCACAGTATCATCACAGCGTCATCAGTACATCATCACTACATCATCACAGAATCATCACTGCGTCATCACAGCATCATCAGAGCATCATCACAGCATCATCACAGCATAATCACAGTATCATCACTACATCATCACTGCATCATCACAGAATCATCACTGCGTCATCACAGCATCATCAGAGCATCATCACAGCATCATCACATCATCATCTCAGCATCATTACTGCTTACTCACTGCATCATCATAGCATCATCACATCATCATAACAACATCATCAGTTTCATGTCAGCATCATCACTGCATAATCACTGCATCATCACAGCATCCTCACAGCATCAACACAGCGTCATCACAGCGTCATCAATGCATCATTACAGCATCATCTCAGTATAGTCACAGAATTATTACAGCATAATCACTGCATCATCACAGCATCCTCACAGCAACATCGCAGCATCATCACAGCATCATCACACTGTCATGACAGCATCATCACTGCATAATCACTGCATCATCACTACATCATCACAGCATCATCACTTCGTCATCATCAGAGCATCATCACAGCATCATCACTGCATCCTCACTGCATCATGAGTGCATCATCATCACAGCATCATAACTGCATCATCAAAGCATCATCTCGGCATAATCACAATGTCATAAATACATCATCACTCCATCATCACAGCATTATCACATCATCATCACAACGTTTTCAGTGTCATCACAGCATCATAACAACGTCATCAAACTGTCATCACAGCATCATCACCAAATCATCACAGAATCATCACAGCATCATTACTGCATCATCACAGCATCTTTGCATCGTCATCAGAGCATCACCACTGCATCATCACATCATCATCTCAGCATCATCACAGCATCATTACTGCTTACTCACTGCATCATCACAGCGTCATGACAGTGTCATCACTGCATCATAACATCATAGCTTCATCATCAGAACATTATCACAGCATCATCACTGCATCATCACATCATCATTATAGCATCTTCACTGTCATCAATACATCATCACAGCATCATCACATCATTATCACAGCATCATCAGTGTCATCTCAGCATCATCACTGCATCATGACTGCATCATAGCAGCATAATCACAGCATCATCACAGAATCATCACAGCATCATCATAAGGTCATCACAGCATCATCACTACGTCATCAGATTGTAATCACAGCATCATCACAGTGTCCTCACTGAATCATCACTGCACCATCACTGCAACATCACAGCATCATCTCAGCATCATCATGGCATCATTACTGCATCATCACTGCTTACTCACAGCATCATCACAGCATCATCAGAGCATCATCACAGAATCATTTCTGCATAATCATTGCATTTTCACAGCGTCATCACAGTATCATCACTGCATCATCACAGTGTCATCACAGCATCATCAAAGCATCACGACAGCGTCATCTCACCATCACGACAGCGTCATCAAAGCATCATCACTGCATCATAACAACATCATCTCAGCATCATCACAGAATCATTTCTGCATAATCACTGCATCATCATAGTGTCATCACAGTATATTCACTGCATCATCACATCATCACAGTGTCATCACAGAATCATCACTGAATCATCCAAGCATCATCCAAGCATCATCACAGCACCACCAATGCATCATCACAGTATCATCACTGCATAATCACTGCATCATCACCGCATCATCACATCATCAACACTGCATCATTGCTGCATCATCACATCATTGTCACAGTGTCATCAAAATATCATCACAGCATCATCACACCATCATAACAACATCATCACAGCGTCATCACAGTATCGTAAATGCATCATCACAGAATCATCACTGAATCATCATAGCATCTTCATATCATCATCACAATATCATCACAGCATCATCACTGCATCATCACAGCATCATCACTGCATAATCACTGCATCATCACCACATCATCACAGCATCATCACTGCATAATCACTGCATCATCACAGCATCATCACATCGTCATCAAAACATCATTACAAGTATCAACACAACATAATCACAGTGTCATCACAGCATCATCATTGCATCCTTACTGCATGATCACAGCATCTCCGCATCGTAATCACATCATCATCACTGACTCCTCACTGAATCATCACTGTACCATCACTGCATCATCAGAGCATAATCTGAGCATAATCTCAGCATAATCACAGCATCATCACAGAATCATCACAGCATCATTACTGCATCATCACAGCATCTTTGCATCGTCATCAGAGCATCACCACTGCATCATCACTACATCATCACATCATCATCACAGCATTTTAGCTACATAATCACAGAATCATCATAGCGTAACGACAGCATCATCACAACATCATTACAGCATCATCACAGCGTCATCGTAACATCATGACTGTATCATCACAGCATCATCACAGCATCACCGCAGCGTCATCACTGCATCATCACAGCATCATCACAGCATCATCACGGCATCGTTACAGCATCGTCATATCATCATAACTGCATCATCACAACAACATAACAAAATCATCAAAGCATCGTCACAGCATCATCACCGCGTCATCACAGCGTCATAACTGCATCGTCACTGCATCTAAACTGCATCATCACAAAATCATCACAGCTTCATCACTGCAGCATCACAGCATCATCAAAGCATCATCGCAGCATCATCACATCATCATCACTGCATCATCACAGAATCATTACTGTTTACTCACTGCGGCATCACAGCATTATCACGGTGTCATAACTGCATCATCACTGCACCATTACTGCATCATCACAGTGTCATCTCAGCATCATCACAGCATCATTACTGCCTAATCATTGCATTATCACAACGTCATCACAGTATCATCAGTGCATCATCACAGCATCATTACTGCATCATCACATCATCATCACAGAATCACGATAGTGTCATCACAGCGTCATCACTGCATCATCACAGCGTCATCTCAGCATCATCAGAGACTCATCACAGCGTCATCAATGCATCATCACTGCATCACCACAGTATCATCACAGCATCATCACAAAATTATAAGAGCGTCATCACAGAGTTATTACTGCATCATCACAGCATCAATAGAGCATCATCACAGCGTCATCACAGCGTTATCACAGCATCATCACAGCATCACGACATCATCATCACAGCTTCACGACAGTGTCATGAGAGCGTCTTCACAGCATCATCACTACATCATCACAGCATCATCACTGCGTCATCAGAGCATCATCACAAAATCATCACAGCGTCATTACTGCATCATCACTGCATCATCACAGCGTCATCACCGCATCATCACTGCATTGTCACAACATCATGGCGTCATAATAACTGCATCATAACAGCATGATCAAAGCATCATCACAGCGTCATCACAGCGTCATAACTGCATAAACACTGCATCATCAAAGAACCATCACAGCATCATCACAGCGTCATAACAGCATCATCAGAGCATCATCACATCGTCATCACATCGTCATCAAAGAATCTTCACAGCATCATCGCTATGTCATCATAGCATCATCATAATATTATCACAGCTTCATCACAGCGTCATAACAACATCATCACTGCATCATCACAGCATCATCATTATTGCATCATGACTGCATCATTACAGCATCATCAGAGCAGAATCAGTGCGTCGTCACAGCATCATTACTGCATCACCACATCATCACTGTGTTATCGCAGCGTCATCACAGCATCATCACAACATCATCACAGAATCATCACAGCATCATTGCAGCATCATCACATCATCATCACAGCGTCATCACAACATCATCGTACCATCATCATGCATCATCACAGCATCATCACAGCATCATTACTGCATCATCACAGCATCATCACTGCATCATCACTGAATAATCACAGCATCATCACTGCATCATCACGGCATCGTTACAGCATCGTCATATCATCATAATTGCATCATCACAACAACATAACAAAATCATCAAAGCATCATCACAGCATCATCACCGCGTCATCACAGCGTCATAACTGCATCGTCACTGCATCTAAACTGCATCATCACAAAATCATCACTGCATCACATCATAATCACAACATCATCAAAGCGTCATCACAGCATCATCACTGCGTTATCGCAGCATCATCTCAGCATCATCACAGTATCATTACTGCTTATTCACTGCATCATCACAACATCATCACAGCGTCATTACAGTGTCATAAATGCATCATCACAGTGTCATCAAAGCGTCCTAACTGCATAATCACTGCATCATCGCAGCTTCATCACAGCATCATGACAGCGTCATCACAGCATCAAAAATGCATAATCACTTCATCCTCACATCATCATCATAGCATCATAGCTGCATAATCATAGAGTCATCACAGCATCATCACTACATCATCAAATTGTCATCACTGTATCATCACAGCATCATCATAGCATCATCACTGCATAATCACAGTGTCATAACAGCATCATTACAACACCATGACTACGTCATCACAGCATCACGACAGCGTCATTACAGTGTCATCACAGCATCATCACTGCATTATCACAACATCATCACAACATCATCACTGCGTCATCAGAGCGTCATCACTACATAATCACTTCTTACTCAGTGAATCATCACTGCATCATCACATCATCACAGCATCATCTCAGCATAATCACAGTATCATCACAGCGTCATCACTACATCATCAATGCATCATCACTGCATCATCACAGCATCATCACTGCATCATCAGAGCATCATCACAGCATCATCACAACATCATCACAGAGTCATCACAGCATCATCACTGCATAATCACTGCATCATCACAGCATCCTCACAGCATCAATACAGCGTCATCACAACGTCAACAATGCATCATTACAGCATCATCTCAGTATAGTCACAGCATAATCACTGCATAATCACTGCATCATCATATCGTCATCACTGCATCATCACTGCATCATCACAGCACCATCACAGCATCATTACTGCAGAATCACTGCATCATCACAGCATCATAGCTGCATAATCACAGCATCATCACATCATCATCGCATAGTCATCACAGTGTCATCACTGCATCATCGCAGCATCATCACAACATCATTACTGCAGAATCACTGCATCATCACAGCATCCTCACAGCAACATCGCAGCATCATCACAGCATCATCACATCATCATCACAGTGTCATGACAGCATCATCACTGCATAATCACCGCATAATCACAGCATCATAACAGCATAATCACAGTATCATCACAGCGTCATCAGTACATCATCACTACATCATCACAGAATCATCACTGCGTCATCACAGCATCATCAGAGCATCATCACAGCATCATCACAGCATAATCACAGTATCATCACTACATCATCACTGCATCATCACAGAATCATCACTGCGTCATCACAGCATCATCAGAGCATCATCACAGCATCATCACATCATCATCTCAGCATCATTACTGCTTACTCACTGCATCATCATAGCATCATCACATCATCATCACAACATCATCAGTTTCATGTCAGCATCATCACTGCATAATCACTGCATCATCACAGCATCCTCACAGCATCAACACAGCGTCATCACAGCGTCATCAATGCATCATTACAGCATCATCTCAGTATAGTCACAGAATTATTACAGCATAATCACTGCATCATCACAGCATCCTCACAGCAACATCGCAGCATCATCACAGCATCATCACACTGTCATGACAGCATCATCACTGCATAATCACTGCATCATCACTACATCATCACAGCATCATCACATCGTCATCATCACATCATCATCACAATATCATCACAGCGTCATCACTACACATCACTGCATCATCACTACATCATCACAGCATCATCACTTCGTCATCATCAGAGCATCATCACAGCATCATCACTGCATCCTCACTGCATCATGAGTGCATCATCATCACAGCATCATAACTGCATCATCAAAGCATCATCTCGGCATAATCACAATGTCATAAATACATCATCACTCCATCATCACAGCATTATCACATCATCATCACAACGTTTTCAGTGTCATCACAGCATCATAACAACGTCATCAAACTGTCATCACAGCATCATCACCAAATCATCACAGAATCATCACAGCATCATTACTGCATCATCACAGCATCTTTGCATCGTCATCAGAGCATCACCACTGCATCATCACATCATCATCTCAGCATCATCACAGCATCATTACTGCTTACTCACTGCATCATCAGAGCGTCATGACAGTGTCATCACTGCATCATAACATCATAGCTTCATCATCAGAACATTATCACAGCATCATCACTGCATCATCACATCATCATTATAGCATCTTCACTGTCATCAATACATCATCACAGCATCATCACATCATTATCACAGCATCATCAGTGTCATCTCAGCATCATCACTGCATCATGACTGCATCATAGCAGCATAATCACAGCATCATCACAGAATCATCACAGCATCATCATAAGGTCATCACAGCATCATCACTACGTCATCAGATTGTAATCACAGCATCATCACAGTGTCCTCACTGAATCATCACTGCACCATCACTGCAACATCACAGCATCATCTCAGCATCATCATGGCATCATTACTGCATCATCACTGCTTACTCACAGCATCATCACAGCATCATCAGAGCATCATCACAGAATCATTTCTGCATAATCATTGCATTTTCACAGCGTCATCACAGTATCATCACTGCATCATCACAGTGTCATCACAGCATCATCAAAGCATCACGACAGCGTCATCTCACCATCACGACAGCGTCATCAAAGCATCATCACTGCATCATAACAACATCATCTCAGCATCATCACAGAATCATTTCTGCATAATCACTGCATCATCATAGTGTCATCACAGTATATTCACTGCATCATCACATCATCACAGTGTCATCACAGAATCATCACTGAATCATCCAAGCATCATCCAAGCATCATCACAGCACCACCAATGCATCATCACAGTATCATCACTGCATAATCACTGCATCATCACCGCATCATCACATCATCAACACTGCATCATTGCTGCATCATCACATCATTGTCACAGTGTCATCAAAATATCATCACAGCATCATCACACCATCATAACAACATCATCACAGCGTCATCACAGTATCGTAAATGCATCATCACAGAATCATCACTGAATCATCATAGCATCTTCATATCATCATCACAATATCATCACAGCATCATCACTGCATCATCACAGCATCATCACTGCATAATCACTGCATCATCACCACATCATCACAGCATCATCACTGCATAATCACTGCATCATCACAGCATCATCACATCGTCATCAAAACATCATTACAAGTATCAACACAACATAATCACAGTGTCATCACAGCATCATCATTGCATCCTTACTGCATGATCACAGCATCTCCGCATCGTAATCACATCATCATCACTGACTCCTCACTGAATCATCACTGTACCATCACTGCATCATCAGAGCATAATCTGAGCATAATCTCAGCATAATCACAGCATCATCACAGAATCATCACAGCATCATTACTGCATCATCACAGCATCTTTGCATCGTCATCAGAGCATCACCACTGCATCATCACTACATCATCACATCATCATCACAGCATTTTAGCTACATAATCACAGAATCATCATAGCGTAACGACAGCATCATCACAACATCATTACAGCATCATCACAGCGTCATCGTAACATCATGACTGTATCATCACAGCATCATCACAGCATCACCGCAGCGTCATCACTGCATCATCACAGCATCATCACAGCATCATCACGGCATCGTTACAGCATCGTCATATCATCATAACTGCATCATCACAACAACATAACAAAATCATCAAAGCATCGTCACAGCATCATCACAATATCATCACAGCATCATCACTGCATCATCACAGCATCTAAACTGCATCATCACAAAATCATCACAGCTTCATCACTGCAGCATCACAGCATCATCAAAGCATCATCGCAGCATCATCACATCATCATCACTGCATCATCACAGAATCATTACTGTTTACTCACTGCGGCATCACACCATTATCACGGTGTCATAACTGCATCATCACTGCACCATTACTGCATCATCACAGTGTCATCTCAGCATCATCACAGCATCATTACTGCCTAATCATTGCATTATCACAACGTCATCACAGTATCATCAGTGCATCATCACAGCATCATTACTGCATCATCACATCATCATCACAGAATCACGATAGTGTCATCACAGCGTCATCACTGCATCATCACAGCGTCATCTCAGCATCATCAGAGACTCATCACAGCGTCATCACTGCATCATCACTGCATCACCACAGTATCATCACAGCATCATCACAAAATTATAAGAGCGTCATCACAGCGTTATTACTGCATCATCACAGCATCAATAGAGCATCATCACAGCGTCATCACAGCGTTATCACAGCGTCATCACAGCATCACGACATCATCATCACAGCTTCACGACAGTGTCATGAGAGCGTCTTCACAGCATCATCACTACATCATCACAGCATCATCACTGCGTCATCAGAGCATCATCACAAAATCATCACAGCGTCATTACTGCATCATCACTGCATCATCACAGCGTCATCACCGCATCATCACTGCATTGTCACAACATCATGGCGTCATAATAACTGCATCATAACAGCATGATCAAAGCATCATCACAGCGTCATCACAGCGTCATAACTGCATAAACACTGCATCATCAAAGAACCATCACAGCATCATCACAGCGTCATAACAGCATCATCAGAGCATCATCACATCGTCATCACATCGTCATCAAAGAATCTTCACAGCATCATCGCTATGTCATCATAGCATCATCATAATATTATCACAGCTTCATCACAGCGTCATAACAACATCATCACTGCATCATCACAGCATCATCATTATTGCATCATGACTGCATCATTACAGCATCATCAGAGCAGAATCAGTGCGTCGTCACAGCATCATTATTGCATCACCACATCACCACTGTGTTATCGCAGCGTCATCACAGCATCATCACAACATCATCACAGAATCATCACAGCATCATTGCAGCATCATCACATCATCATCACAGCGTCATCACAACATCATCGTAGCATCATCATGCATCATCACAGCATCATTACTGCATCATCACAGCATCATCACAGCATCATCACTGCATCATCACTGAATAATCACAGCATCATCACTGCATCATCACGGCATCGTTACAGCATCGTCATATCATCATAACTGCATCATCACAACAACATAACAAAATCATCAAAGCATCATCACAGCATCATCACCGCGTCATCACAGCGTCATAACTGCATCGTCACTGCATCTAAACTGCATCATCACAAAATCATCACTGCATCACATCATAATCACAACATCATCAAAGCGTCATCACAGCATCATCACTGCGTTATCACAGCATCATCTCAGCATCATCACAGTATCATTACTGCTTATTCACTGCATCATCACAACATCATCACAGCGTCATTACAGTGTCATAAATGCATCATCACAGTGTCATCAAAGCGTCCTTACTGCATAATCACTGCATCATCGCAGCTTCATCACAGCATCATGACAGCGTCATCACAGCATCAAAAATGCATAATCACTTCATCCTCACATCATCATCATAGCATCATAGCTGCATAATCATAGAGTCATCACAGCATCATCACTACATCATCAAATTGTCATTACTGTATCATCACAGCATCATCATAGCATCATCACTGCATAATCACAGTGTCATAACAGCATCATTACAACACCATGACTACGTCATCACAGCATCACGACAGCGTCATTACAGTGTCATCACAGCATCATCACTGCATTATCACAACATCATCACAACATCATCACTGCGTCATCAGAGCGTCATCACTACATAATCACTTCTTACTCAGTGAATCATCACTGCATCATCACATCATCACAGCATCATCTCAGCATAATCACAGTATCATCACAGCATCCTCACAGCATCAATACAGCGTCATCACAACGTCAACAATGCATCATTACAGCATCATCTCAGTATAGTCACAGCATAATCACTGCATAATCACTGCATCATCATATCGTCATCACTGCATCATCACTGCATCATCACAGCACCATCACAGCATCATTACTGCAGAATCACTGCATCATCACAGCATCATAGCTGCATAATCACAGCATCATCACATCATCATCGCATAGTCATCACAGCGTCATCACTGCATCATCACAGCATCATCACAGCATCATTACTGCAGAATCACTGCATCATCACAGCATCCTCACAGCAACATCGCAGCATCATCACAGCATCATCACATCATCATCACAGTGTCATGACAGCATCATCACTGCATAATCACCGCATAATCACAGCATCATCACAGCATAATCACAGTATCATCACAGCGTCATCACTACATCATCACTACATCATCACAGAATCATCACTGCGTCATCACAGCATCATCAGAGCATCATCACAGCATCATCACAGCATAATCACAGTATCATCACAGCATCATCACTACATCATCACTGCATCATCACAGAATCACCACTGCGTCATCACAGCATCATCAGAGCATCATCACAGCATCATCACATCATCATCTCAGCATCATTACTGCTTACTCACTGCATCATCATAGCATCATCACATCATCATCACAACATCATCAGTTTCATGTCAGCATCATCACTGCATAATCACTGCATCATCACAGCATCCTCACAGCATCAACACAGCGTCATCACAGCGTCATCAATGCATCATTACAGCATCATCTCAGTATAGTCACAGAATTATTACAGCATAATCACTGCATCATCATATCATCACTGCATCATCACTGCATCATCACAGCACCATCACAGCATCATTACTTCAGAATCACTGCATCATCACAGCATCCTCACAGCAACATCGCAGCATCATCACAGCATCATCACACTGTCATGACAGCATCATCACTGCATAATCACTGCATAATCTCCGCATAATCACAGCATCATCACATCATCATCACAATATCATCACAGCGTCATCACTACACATCACTGCATCATCACTACATCATCACAGCATCATCACTTCGTCATCATCAGAGCATCATCACAGCATCATCACTGCATCCTCACTGCATCATGAGTGCATCATCATCACAGCATCATAACTGCATCATCAAAGCATCATCTCGGCATAATCACAATGTCATAAATACATCATCACTCCATCATCACAGCATTATCACATCATCATCACAACGTTTTCAGTGTCATCACAGCATCATAACAACGTCATCAAACTGCCATCACAGCATCATCACCAAATCATCACAGAATCATCACAGCATCATTACTGCATCATCACAGCATCTTTGCATCGTCATCAGAGCATCACCACTGCATCATCACATCATCATCTCAGCATCATCACAGCATCATTACTGCTTACTCACTGCATCATCACAGCGTCATGACAGTGTCATCACTGCATCATAACATCATAGCTTCATCATCAGAACATTATCACAGCATCATCACTTCATCATCACATCATCATTATAGCATCTTCACTGTCATCAATACATCATCACAGCATCATCACATCATTATCACAGCATCATCAGTGTCATCTCAGCATCATCACTGCATCATGACTGCATCATAGCAGCATAATCACAGCATCATCACAGAATCATCACAGCATCATCATAAGGTCATCACAGCATCATCACTACGTCATCAGATTGTAATCACAGCATCATCACAGTGTCCTCACTGAATCATCACTGCACCATCACTGCAACATCACAGCATCATCTCAGCATCATCATGGCATCATTACTGCATCATCACTGCTTACTCACTGCATCATCACAGCATCATCTCAGCATCATCACAGAATCATTTCTGCATAATCATTGCATTTTCACAGCGTCATCACAGTATCATCACTGCATCATCACAGTGTCATCACAGCATCATCAAAGCATCACGACAGCGTCATCTCACCATCACGACAGCGTCATCAAAGCATCATCACTGCATCATAACAACATCATCTCAGCATCATCACAGAATCATTTCTGCATAATCACTGCATCATCATAGTGTCATCACAGTATATTCACTGCATCATCACATCATCACAGTGTCATCACAGAATCATCACTGAATCATCCAAGCATCATCCAAGCATCATCACAGCACCACCAATGCATCATCACAGTATCATCACTGCATAATCACTGCATCATCACCGCATCATCACTGCATCAACACTGCATCATTGCTGCATCATCACATCATTGTCACAGTATCATCAAAATATCATCACAGCATCATCACACCATCATAACAACATCATCACAGCGTCATCACAGTATCGTAAATGCATCATCACAGAATCATCACTGAATCATCATAGCATCTTCATATCATCATCACAATATCATCACAGCATCATCACTGCATCATCACAGCATCATCACTGCATAATCACTGCATCATCACAGCATCATCACATCGTCATCAAAACATCATTACAAGTATCAACACAACATAATCACAGTGTCATCACAGCATCATCATTGCATCCTTACTGCATGATCACAGCATCTCCGCATCGTAATCACATCATCATCACTGACTCCTCACTGAATCATCACTGTACCATCACTGCATCATCAGAGCATAATCTGAGCATAATCTCAGCATAATCACAGCATCATCACAGAATCATCACAGCATCATTACTGCATCATCACAGCATCTTTGCATCGTCATCAGAGCATCACCACTGCATCATCACTACATCATCACATCATCATCACAGCATTTTAGCTACATAATCACAGAATCATCATAGCGTAACGACAGCATCATCACAACATCATTACAGCATCATCACAGCGTCATCGTAACATCATGACTGTATCATCACAGCATCATCACAGCATCACCGCAGCGTCATCACTGCATCATCACAGCATCATCACAGCATCATCACGGCATCGTTACAGCATCGTCATATCATCATAACTGCATCATCACAACAACATAACAAAATCATCAAAGCATCGTCACAGCATCATCACCGCGTCATCACAGCGTCATAACTGCATCGTCACTGCATCTAAACTGCATCATCACAAAATCATCACAGCTTCATCACTGCAGCATCACAGCATCATCAAAGCATCATCGCAGCATCATCACATCATCATCACTGCATCATCACAGAATCATTACTGTTTACTCACTGCGGCATCACAGCATTATCACGGTGTCATAACTGCATCATCACTGCACCATTACTGCATCATCACAGTGTCATCTCAGCATCATCACAGCATCATTACTGCCTAATCATTGCATTATCACAACGTCATCACAGTATCATCAGTGCATCATCACAGCATCATTACTGCATCATCACATCATCATCACAGAATCACGATAGTGTCATCACAGCGTCATCACTGCATCATCACAGCGTCATCTCAGCATCATCAGAGACTCATCACAGCGTCATCACTGCATCATCACTGCATCACCACAGTATCATCACAGCATCATCACAAAATTATAAGAGCGTCATCACAGCGTTATTACTGCATCATCACAGCATCAATAGAGCATCATCACAGCGTCATCACAGCGTTATCACAGCGTCATCACAGCATCACGACATCATCATCACAGCTTCACGACAGTGTCATGAGAGCGTCTTCACAGCATCATCACTACATCATCACAGCATCATCACTGCGTCATCAGAGCATCATCACAAAATCATCACAGCGTCATTACTGCATCATCAGAGCATCATCACAAAATCATCACCGCATCATCACTGCGTTGTCACAACATCATGGCGTCATAATAACTGCATCATAACAGCATGATCAAAGCATCATCACAGCGTCATCACAGCGTCATAACTGCATAAACACTGCATCATCAAAGAACCATCACAGCATCATCACAGCGTCATAACAGCATCATCAGAGCATCATCACATCGTCATCACATCGTCATCAAAGAATCTTCACAGCATCATCGCTATGTCATCATAGCATCATCATAATATTATCACAGCTTCATCACAGCGTCATAACAACATCATCACTGCATCATCACAGCATCATCATTATTGCATCATGACTGCATCATTACAGCATCATCAGAGCAGAATCAGTGCGTCGTCACAGCATCATTACTGCATCACCACATCATCACTGTGTTATCGCAGCGTCATCACAGCATCATCACAACATCATCACAGAATCATCACAGCATCATTGCAGCATCATCACATCATCATCACAGCGTCATCACAACATCATCGTACCATCATCATGCATCATCACAGCATCATCACAGCATCATTACTGCATCATCACAGCATCATCACTGCATCATCACTGAATAATCACAGCATCATCACTGCATCATCACGGCATCGTTACAGCATCGTCATATCATCATAACTGCATCATCACAACAACATAACAAAATCATCAAAGCATCATCACAGCATCATCACCGCGTCATCACAGCGTCATAACTGCATCATCACTGCATCTAAACTGCATCATCACAAAATCATCACTGCATCACATCATAATCACAACATCATCAAAGCGTCATCACAGCATCATCACTGCGTTATCGCAGCATCATCTCAGCATCATCACAGTATCATTACTGCTTATTCACTGCATCATCACAACATCATCACAGCGTCATTACAGTGTCATAAATGCATCATCACAGTGTCATCAAAGCGTCCTAACTGCATAATCACTGCATCATCGCAGCTTCATCACAGCATCATGACAGCGTCATCACAGCATCAAAAATGCATAATCACTTCATCCTCACATCATCATCATAGCATCATAGCTGCATAATCATAGAGTCATCACAGCATCATCACTACATCATCAAATTGTCATCACTGTATCATCACAGCATCATCATAGCATCATCACTGCATAATCACAGTGTCATAACAGCATCATTACAACACCATGACTACGTCATCACAGCATCACGACAGCGTCATTACAGTGTCATCACAGCATCATCACTGCATTATCACAACATCATCACAACATCATCACTGCGTCATCAGAGCGTCATCACTACATAATCACTTCTTACTCAGTGAATCATCACTGCATCATCACATCATCACAGCATCATCTCAGCATAATCACAGTATCATCACAGCGTCATCACTACATCATCACAGCGTCATCTCAGCATCATCAGAGACTCATCACAGCGTCATCACTGCATCATCACTGCATCACCACAGTATCATCACAGCATCATCACAAAATTATAAGAGCGTCATCACAGCGTTATTACTGCATCATCACAGCATCAATAGAGCATCATCACAGCGTCATCACAGCGTTATCACAGCGTCATCACAGCATCACGACATCATCATCACAGCTTCACGACAGTGTCATGAGAGCGTCTTCACAGCATCATCACTACATCATCACAGCATCATCACTGCGTCATCAGAGCATCATCACAAAATCATCACAGCGTCATTACTGCATCATCAGAGCATCATCACAAAATCATCACCGCATCATCACTGCGTTGTCACAACATCATGGCGTCATAATAACTGCATCATAACAGCATGATCAAAGCATCATCACAGCGTCATCACAGCGTCATAACTGCATAAACACTGCATCATCAAAGAACCATCACAGCATCATCACAGCGTCATAACAGCATCATCAGAGCATCATCACATCGTCATCACATCGTCATCAAAGAATCTTCACAGCATCATCGCTATGTCATCATAGCATCATCATAATATTATCACAGCTTCATCACAGCGTCATAACAACATCATCACTGCATCATCACAGCATCATCATTATTGCATCATGACTGCATCATTACAGCATCATCAGAGCAGAATCAGTGCGTCGTCACAGCATCATTACTGCATCACCACATCATCACTGTGTTATCGCAGCGTCATCACAGCATCATCACAACATCATCACAGAATCATCACAGCATCATTGCAGCATCATCACATCATCATCACAGCGTCATCACAACATCATCGTACCATCATCATGCATCATCACAGCATCATCACAGCATCATTACTGCATCATCACAGCATCATCACTGCATCATCACTGAATAATCACAGCATCATCACTGCATCATCACGGCATCGTTACAGCATCGTCATATCATCATAACTGCATCATCACAACAACATAACAAAATCATCAAAGCATCATCACAGCATCATCACCGCGTCATCACAGCGTCATAACTGCATCATCACTGCATCTAAACTGCATCATCACAAAATCATCACTGCATCACATCATAATCACAACATCATCAAAGCGTCATCACAGCATCATCACTGCGTTATCGCAGCATCATCTCAGCATCATCACAGTATCATTACTGCTTATTCACTGCATCATCACAACATCATCACAGCGTCATTACAGTGTCATAAATGCATCATCACAGTGTCATCAAAGCGTCCTAACTGCATAATCACTGCATCATCGCAGCTTCATCACAGCATCATGACAGCGTCATCACAGCATCAAAAATGCATAATCACTTCATCCTCACATCATCATCATAGCATCATAGCTGCATAATCATAGAGTCATCACAGCATCATCACTACATCATCAAATTGTCATCACTGTATCATCACAGCATCATCATAGCATCATCACTGCATAATCACAGTGTCATAACAGCATCATTACAACACCATGACTACGTCATCACAGCATCACGACAGCGTCATTACAGTGTCATCACAGCATCATCACTGCATTATCACAACATCATCACAACATCATCACTGCGTCATCAGAGCGTCATCACTACATAATCACTTCTTACTCAGTGAATCATCACTGCATCATCACATCATCACAGCATCATCTCAGCATAATCACAGTATCATCACAGCGTCATCACTACATCATCAATGCATCATCACTGCATCATCACAACATCATCACAGAGTCATCACAGCGTCATCACTGCATCATCACAGCATCATCACAGCATCATTACTGCAGAATCACTGCATCATCACAGCATCCTCACAGCAACATCGCAGCATCATCACAGCATCATCGCATCATCATCACAGTGTCATGACAGCATCATCACTGCATAATCACCGCATAATCACAGCATCATCACAGCATAATCACAGTATCATCACAGCGTCATCACTACATCATCACAGCATCATCACAGAATCACCACTGCGTCATCACAGCATCATCAGAGCATCATCACAGCATCATCACATCATCATCTCAGCATCATTACTGCTTACTCACTGCATCATCATAGCATCATCACATCATCATCACAACATCATCAGTTTCATGTCAGCATCATCACTGCATAATCACTGCATCATCACAGCATCCTCACAGCATCAACACAGCGTCATCACAGCGTCATCAATGCATCATTACAGCATCATCTCAGTATAGTCACAGAATTATTACAGCATAATCACTGCATCATCATATCATCACTGCATCATCACTGCATCATCACTGCATCATCACAGCACCATCACAGCATCATTACTTCAGAATCACTGCATCATCACAGCATCCTCACAGCAACATCGCAGCATCATCACAGCATCATCACACTGTCATGACAGCATCATCACTGCATAATCACTGCATAATCTCCGCATAATCACAGCATCATCACATCATCATCACAATATCATCACAGCGTCATCACTACACATCACTGCATCATCACTACATCATCACAGCATCATCACTTCGTCATCATCAGAGCATCATCACAGCATCATCACTGCATCCTCACTGCATCATGAGTGCATCATCATCACAGCATCATAACTGCATCATCAAAGCATCATCTCGGCATAATCACAATGTCATAAATACATCATCACTCCATCATCACAGCATTATCACATCATCATCACAACGTTTTCAGTGTCATCACAGCATCATAACAACGTCATCAAACTGTCATCACAGCATCATCACCAAATCATCACAGAATCATCACAGCATCATTACTGCATCATCACAGCATCTTTGCATCGTCATCAGAGCATCACCACTGCATCATCACATCATCATCTCAGCATCATCACAGCATCATTACTGCTTACTCACTGCATCATCACAGCGTCATGACAGTGTCATCACTGCATCATAACATCATAGCTTCATCATCAGAACATTATCACAGCATCATCACTGCATCATCACATCATCATTATAGCATCTTCACTGTCATCAATACATCATCACAGCATCATCACATCATTATCACAGCATCATCAGTGTCATCTCAGCATCATCACTGCATCATGACTGCATCATAGCAGCATAATCACAGCATCATCACAGAATCATCACAGCATCATCATAAGGTCATCACAGCATCATCACTACGTCATCAGATTGTAATCACAGCATCATCACAGTGTCCTCACTGAATCATCACTGCACCATCACTGCAACATCACAGCATCATCTCAGCATCATCATGGCATCATTACTGCATCATCACTGCTTACTCACTGCATCATCACAGCATCATCTCAGCATCATCACAGAATCATTTCTGCATAATCATTGCATTTTCACAGCGTCATCACAGTATCATCACTGCATCATCACAGTGTCATCACAGCATCATCAAAGCATCACGACAGCGTCATCTCACCATCACGACAGCGTCATCAAAGCATCATCACTGCATCATAACAACATCATCTCAGCATCATCACAGAATCATTTCTGCATAATCACTGCATCATCATAGTGTCATCACAGTATATTCACTGCATCATCACATCATCACAGTGTCATCACAGAATCATCACTGAATCATCCAAGCATCATCCAAGCATCATCACAGCACCACCAATGCATCATCACAGTATCATCACTGCATAATCACTGCATCATCACCGCATCATCACTGCATCAACACTGCATCATTGCTGCATCATCACATCATTGTCACAGTATCATCAAAATATCATCACAGCATCATCACACCATCATAACAACATCATCACAGCGTCATCACAGTATCGTAAATGCATCATCACAGAATCATCACTGAATCATCATAGCATCTTCATATCATCATCACAATATCATCACAGCATCATCACTGCATCATCACAGCATCATCACTGCATAATCACTGCATCATCACAGCATCATCACATCGTCATCAAAACATCATTACAAGTATCAACACAACATAATCACAGTGTCATCACAGCATCATCATTGCATCCTTACTGCATGATCACAGCATCTCCGCATCGTAATCACATCATCATCACTGACTCCTCACTGAATCATCACTGTACCATCACTGCATCATCAGAGCATAATCTGAGCATAATCTCAGCATAATCACAGCATCATCACAGAATCATCACAGCATCATTACTGCATCATCACAGCATCTTTGCATCGTCATCAGAGCATCACCACTGCATCATCACTACATCATCACATCATCATCACAGCATTTTAGCTACATAATCACAGAATCATCATAGCGTAACGACAGCATCATCACAACATCATTACAGCATCATCACAGCGTCATCGTAACATCATGACTGTATCATCACAGCATCATCACAGCATCACCGCAGCGTCATCACTGCATCATCACAGCATCATCACAGCATCATCACGGCATCGTTACAGCATCGTCATATCATCATAACTGCATCATCACAACAACATAACAAAATCATCAAAGCATCGTCACAGCATCATCACCGCGTCATCACAGCGTCATAACTGCATCGTCACTGCATCTAAACTGCATCATCACAAAATCATCACAGCTTCATCACTGCAGCATCACAGCATCATCAAAGCATCATCGCAGCATCATCACATCATCATCACTGCATCATCACAGAATCATTACTGTTTACTCACTGCGGCATCACAGCATTATCACGGTGTCATAACTGCATCATCACTGCACCATTACTGCATCATCACAGTGTCATCTCAGCATCATCACAGCATCATTACTGCCTAATCATTGCATTATCACAACGTCATCACAGTATCATCAGTGCATCATCACAGCATCATTACTGCATCATCACATCATCATCACAGAATCACGATAGTGTCATCACAGCGTCATCACTGCATCATCACAGCGTCATCTCAGCATCATCAGAGACTCATCACAGCGTCATCACTGCATCATCACTGCATCACCACAGTATCATCACAGCATCATCACAAAATTATAAGAGCGTCATCACAGCGTTATTACTGCATCATCACAGCATCAATAGAGCATCATCACAGCGTCATCACAGCGTTATCACAGCGTCATCACAGCATCACGACATCATCATCACAGCTTCACGACAGTGTCATGAGAGCGTCTTCACAGCATCATCACTACATCATCACAGCATCATCACTGCGTCATCAGAGCATCATCACAAAATCATCACAGCGTCATTACTGCATCATCAGAGCATCATCACAGCGTCATCACCGCATCATCACTGCATTGTCACAACATCATGGCGTCATAATAACTGCATCATAACAGCATGATCAAAGCATCATCACAGCGTCATCACAGCGTCATAACTGCATAAACACTGCATCATCAAAGAACCATCACAGCATCATCACAGCGTCATAACAGCATCATCAGAGCATCATCACATCGTCATCACATCGTCATCAAAGAATCTTCACAGCATCATCGCTATGTCATCATAGCATCATCATAATATTATCACAGCTTCATCACAGCGTCATAACAACATCATCACTGCATCATCACAGCATCATGACTGCATCATTACAGCATCATCAGAGCAGAATCAGTGCGTCGTCACAGCATCATTACTGCATCACCACATCATCACTGTGTTATCGCAGCGTCATCACAGCATCATCACAACATCATCACAGAATCATCACAGCATCATTGCAGCATCATCACATCATCATCACAGCGTCATCACAACATCATCGTAGCATCATCATGCATCATCACAGCATCATTACTGCATCATCACAGCATCATCACAGCATCATCACTGCATCATCACTGAATAATCACAGCATCATCACGGCATCGTTACAGCATCGTCATATCATCATAACTGCATCATCACAACAACATAACAAAATCATCAAAGCATCATCACAGCATCATCACCGCGTCATCACAGCGTCATAACTGCATCGTCACTGCATCTAAACTGCATCATCACAAAATCATCACTGCATCACATCATAATCACAACATCATCAAAGCGTCATCACAGCATCATCACTGCGTTATCACAGCATCACAGAATCACACAGAATTTCTAGGTTGGAAGAGACCTCAAGATCATCGAGTCCAACCTTTGACCTAATGCTAACAGTCCCCACTAAACCATATCCCTAAGCTCTACATCTAAACGTCTTTTAAAGACTTCCAGGGATGGTGACTCCACCACCTCCCTGGGCAGCCTGTTCCAGTACCTAACAACCCTTTCAGTAAAGAAGTTTTTCCTAACATCTAACCTAAAACTCCCCTGGCGCAACTTAAGCCCATTCCCCCTCGTTCTGTCACCGGGCACGTGGGAGAACAGGCCAACCCCCACCTCACTACAGCCACCTTTAAGGTACCTGTAAAGAGCGATAAGGTCGCCCCTGAGCCTCCTCTTCTCCAGGCTGAACAAGCCCAGCTCCCTCAGCCGCTCCTCGTAGGACTTGTTCTCCAGGCCCCTCACCAGCTTCTTCGCCCTCCTCTGGACCCGCTCAAGCACCTCGATGTCCTTCTTGTAGCGAGGGGCCCAAAACTGAACACAGTACTCGAGGTGCGGCCTCACCAGAGCCGAGTACAGGGGGACGATCACCTCCCTAGCCCTGCTGGCCACACTGTTTCTGATACAAGCCAGGATGCCGTTGGCCTTCTTGGCCACCTGAGCACACTGCTGGCTCATATCCAGCCGACTGTCCACCATCACTCCCAGGTCCTTCTCTGCCTGGCAGCTCTCCAACCACTCATCTCCCAGCCTGTAGCTCTGCTTGGGGTTGTTGCGCCCCAGGTGCAGGACCCGGCACTTGGCCTTATTGAACTTCATACAGTTGACCTCAGCCCATCGGTGCAGCCTATCCAGATCCTCCTGCAGAGCTTTCCTACCCTCGAGCAGATCGACACACGTACCTAACTTGGTGTCATCTGCAAACTTACTGAGGGTGCACTCAATGCCCTCGTCCAGATCATTGATGAAGATATTAAAGAGGACCGGCCCCAGCACCGAGCCCTGGGGGACACCACTAGTGACTGGCCTCCAACTGGACTTGACTCCATTTACCACGACTCTTTGGGCCCGGCTATCCAGCCAGTTTCTAACCCAACGAAGCGTGCGCCAGTCCAAGTCAAGAGCAGACAGTTTATTGAGAAGAATGCTGTGGGAAACGGTGTCAAATGCCTTGCTGAAGTCAAGGTAGACCACATCCACAGCCTTTCCCTCATCCACCCAGCGCGTCACTTTGTCATAGAAGGAGATCAGGTTCGTCAAGCAGGATCTGCCTTCCATAAACCCATGCTGGCTGGGCCTGATCGCCTGCTTGCCCTGCAAGTGCTGCATGATGACTCTCAAGAGGATCTGCTCCATGAGCTTCCCCGGTACTGAGGTCAAACTGACAGGCCTGTAGTTTCCCGGGTCTGCCCTCCGGCCCTTCTTGTAGATGGGCGTCACATTTGCTAGTCGCCAGTCAGCTGGGACCTCCCCCGATAGCCAGGACTTCTGATAAATGATGGACAGGGGCTTGGCCAGCTCCTCTGCCAGTTCTCTCAGTACCCTTGGGTGGATCCCATCCGGCCCCATTGATTTGTGCACCTCCAAGTGCCGTAGCAGGTCACCAACCAGTTCTTCGTTGATAGTGAGGGCCCCATCCTGCTCCCCATCCCCTTCCACCAGCTCAGGGTACTGGGTATCCAGAGAACAACCGGTACTGCCGCTAAAGACTGAGGCGAAGAAGGCATTGAGCACCTCCGCCTTTTCCTCATCTCTTGTAACTAAGTTTCCCCCCGCATCCAGTAAAGGATGGAGATTCTCCTTAGTCCTCCTTTTTGTGTTAATGTATTTATAAAAACGTTTTTTGTTATCTTTAACGGCAGTAGCCAGATTGAGCTCCAGATGAGCTTTAGCCTTCCTAATTTTGTCCCTACACAGCCTCGCTACATCCTTATAGTCCTCCCTAGTGGCCTGCCCACTTTTCCAAAGATTATAAACCCTCTTTTTTCTCCTAAGCTCAAGCCACAATCCTCTGTTCAGCCAGGCTGGTCTTCTTCCCCGCTGGCTCATCTTTGGGCACATGGGGACAGACCGCTCCTGCGCCATTAAGATTTCCCTCTTAAAGAGCGCCCAGCCTTCCTGGACTCCTCTGCCATTCAGAACCACCTCCCAAGGAACTCTACTAACTAGTGTCCTGAGCAGCCCAAAGTCAGCCCTCCGAAAGTCCAATACAGCCGTTTTACTGGTCCCCTTCCTGGCCTCGCCAAGAATAGTGAACTCCACCATTTCATGGTCACTCTGCCCAAGACAGCTCCCGACAACCACATCCTCCACCAGTCCTTCTCTGTTTGTGAAGAGAAGGTCTAGTCATCATCTCAGTATCATCACAGTATCATTACTGCTTATTCACTGCATCATCACAACATCATCACAGCGTCATTACAGTGTCATAAATGCATCATCACAGTGTCATCAAAGCGTCCTAACTGCATAATCACTGCATCATCGCAGCTTCATCACAGCATCATGACAGCGTCATCACAGCATCAAAAATGCATAATCACTTCATCCTCACATCATCATCATAGCATCATAGCTGCATAATCATAGAGTCATCACAGCATCATCACTACATCATCAAATTGTCATCACTGTATCATCACAGCATCATCATAGCATCATCACTGCATAATCACAGTGTCATAACAGCATCATTACAACACCATGACTACGTCATCACAGCATCACGACAGCGTCATTACAGTGTCATCACAGCATCATCACTGCATTATCACAACATCATCACAACATCATCACTGCGTCATCAGAGCGTCATCACTACATAATCACTTCTTACTCAGTGAATCATCACTGCATCATCACATCATCACAGCATCATCTCAGCATAATCACAGTATCATCACAGCGTCATCACTACATCATCAATGCATCATCACTGCATCATCACAGCATCATCACTGCATCATCAGAGCATCATCACAGCATCATCACAACATCATCACAGAGTCATCACAGCATCATCACTGCATAATCACTGCATCATCACAGCATCCTCACAGCATCAATACAGCGTCATCACAACGTCAACAATGCATCATTACAGCATCATCTCAGTATAGTCACAGCATAATCACTGCATAATCACTGCATCATCATATCGTCATCACTGCATCATCACTGCATCATCACAGCACCATCACAGCATCATTACTGCAGAATCACTGCATCATCACAGCATCATAGCTGCATAATCACAGCATCATCACATCATCATCGCATAGTCATCACAGCGTCATCACTGCATCATCACAGCATCATCACAGCATCATTACTGCAGAATCACTGCATCATCACAGCATCCTCACAGCAACATCGCAGCATCATCACAGCATCATCGCATCATCATCACAGTGTCATGACAGCATCATCACTGCATAATCACCGCATAATCACAGCATCATCACAGCATAATCACAGTATCATCACAGCGTCATCACTACATCATCACTGCATCATCACAGAATCATCACTGCGTCATCACAGCATCATCAGAGCATCATCACAGCATCATCACATCATCATCTCAGCATCATTACTGCTTACTCACTGCATCATCATAGCATCATCACATCATCATCACAACATCATCAGTTTCATGTCAGCATCATCACTGCATAATCACTGCATCATCACAGCATCCTCACAGCATCAACACAGCGTCATCACAGCGTCATCAATGCATCATTACAGCATCATCTCAGTATAGTCACAGAATTATTACAGCATAATCACTGCATCATCATATCATCACTGCATCATCACTGCATCATCACTGCATCATCACAGCACCATCACAGCATCATTACTTCAGAATCACTGCATCATCACAGCATCCTCACAGCAACATCGCAGCATCATCACAGCATCATCACACTGTCATGACAGCATCATCACTGCATAATCACTGCATAATCTCCGCATAATCACAGCATCATCACATCATCATCACAATATCATCACAGCGTCATCACTACACATCACTGCATCATCACTACATCATCACAGCATCATCACTTCGTCATCATCAGAGCATCATCACAGCATCATCACTGCATCCTCACTGCATCATGAGTGCATCATCATCACAGCATCATAACTGCATCATCAAAGCATCATCTCGGCATAATCACAATGTCATAAATACATCATCACTCCATCATCACAGCATTATCACATCATCATCACAACGTTTTCAGTGTCATCACAGCATCATAACAACGTCATCAAACTGTCATCACAGCATCATCACCAAATCATCACAGAATCATCACAGCATCATTACTGCATCATCACAGCATCTTTGCATCGTCATCAGAGCATCACCACTGCATCATCACATCATCATCTCAGCATCATCACAGCATCATTACTGCTTACTCACTGCATCATCACAGCGTCATGACAGTGTCATCACTGCATCATAACATCATAGCTTCATCATCAGAACATTATCACAGCATCATCACTGCATCATCACATCATCATTATAGCATCTTCACTGTCATCAATACATCATCACAGCATCATCACATCATTATCACAGCATCATCAGTGTCATCTCAGCATCATCACTGCATCATGACTGCATCATAGCAGCATAATCACAGCATCATCACAGAATCATCACAGCATCATCATAAGGTCATCACAGCATCATCACTACGTCATCAGATTGTAATCACAGCATCATCACAGTGTCCTCACTGAATCATCACTGCACCATCACTGCAACATCACAGCATCATCTCAGCATCATCATGGCATCATTACTGCATCATCACTGCTTACTCACTGCATCATCACAGCATCATCTCAGCATCATCACAGAATCATTTCTGCATAATCATTGCATTTTCACAGCGTCATCACAGTATCATCACTGCATCATCACAGTGTCATCACAGCATCATCAAAGCATCACGACAGCGTCATCTCACCATCACGACAGCGTCATCAAAGCATCATCACTGCATCATAACAACATCATCTCAGCATCATCACAGAATCATTTCTGCATAATCACTGCATCATCATAGTGTCATCACAGTATATTCACTGCATCATCACATCATCACAGTGTCATCACAGAATCATCACTGAATCATCCAAGCATCATCCAAGCATCATCACAGCACCACCAATGCATCATCACAGTATCATCACTGCATAATCACTGCATCATCACCGCATCATCACATCATCAACACTGCATCATTGCTGCATCATCACATCATTGTCACAGTGTCATCAAAATATCATCACAGCATCATCACACCATCATAACAACATCATCACAGCGTCATCACAGTATCGTAAATGCATCATCACAGAATCATCACTGAATCATCATAGCATCTTCATATCATCATCACAATATCATCACAGCATCATCACTGCATCATCACAGCATCATCACTGCATAATCACTGCATCATCACAGCATCATCACATCGTCATCAAAACATCATTACAAGTATCAACACAACATAATCACAGTGTCATCACAGCATCATCATTGCATCCTTACTGCATGATCACAGCATCTCCGCATCGTAATCACATCATCATCACTGACTCCTCACTGAATCATCACTGTACCATCACTGCATCATCAGAGCATAATCTGAGCATAATCTCAGCATAATCACAGCATCATCACAGAATCATCACAGCATCATTACTGCATCATCACAGCATCTTTGCATCGTCATCAGAGCATCACCACTGCATCATCACTACATCATCACATCATCATCACAGCATTTTAGCTACATAATCACAGAATCATCATAGCGTAACGACAGCATCATCACAACATCATTACAGCATCATCACAGCGTCATCGTAACATCATGACTGTATCATCACAGCATCATCACAGCATCACCGCAGCGTCATCACTGCATCATCACAGCATCATCACAGCATCATCACGGCATCGTTACAGCATCGTCATATCATCATAACTGCATCATCACAACAACATAACAAAACCATCAAAGCATCGTCACAGCATCATCACCGCGTCATCACAGCGTCATAACTGCATCGTCACTGCATCTAAACTGCATCATCACAAAATCATCACAGCTTCATCACTGCAGCATCACAGCATCATCAAAGCATCATCGCAGCATCATCACATCATCATCACAGAATCATTACTGTTTACTCACTGCGGCATCACACCATTATCACGGTGTCATAACTGCATCATCACTGCACCATTACTGCATCATCACAGTGTCATCTCAGCATCATCACAGCATCATTACTGCCTAATCATTGCATTATCACAACGTCATCACAGTATCATCAGTGCATCATCACAGCATCATTACTGCATCATCACATCATCATCACAGAATCACGATAGTGTCATCACAGCGTCATCACTGCATCATCACAGCGTCATCTCAGCATCATCAGAGACTCATCACAGCGTCATCACTGCATCATCACTGCATCACCACTGCATCACCACAGTATCATCACAGCATCATCACAAAATTATAAGAGCGTCATCACAGCGTTATTACTGCATCATCACAGCATCAATAGAGCATCATCACAGCGTCATCACAGCGTTATCACAGCATCATCACAGCATCACGACATCATCATCACAGCTTCACGACAGTGTCATGAGAGCGTCTTCACAGCATCATCACTACATCATCACTGCGTCATCAGAGCATCATCACAAAATCATCACAGTGTCATTACTGCATCATCACTGCATCATCACAGCGTCATCACCGCATCATCACTGCATTGTCACAACATCATGGCGTCATAATAACTGCATCATAACAGCATGATCAAAGCATCATCACAGCGTCATCACAGCGTCATAACTGCATAAACACTGCATCATCAAAGAACCATCACAGCATCATCACAGCGTCATAACAGCATCATCAGAGCATCATCACATCGTCATCACATCGTCATCAAAGAATCTTCACAGCATCATCGCTATGTCATCATAGCATCATCATAATATTATCACAGCTTCATCACAGCGTCATAACAACATCATCACTGCATCATCACAGCATCATCATTATTGCATCATGACTGCATCATTACAGCATCATCAGAGCAGAATCAGTGCGTCGTCACAGCATCATTACTGCATCACCACATCATCACTGTGTTATCGCAGCGTCATCACAGCATCATCACAACATCATCACAGAATCATCACAGCATCATTGCAGCATCATCACATCATCATCACAGCGTCATCACAACATCATCGTAGCATCATCATGCATCATCACAGCATCATTACTGCATCATCACAGCATCATCACAGCATCATCACTGCATCATCACTGAATAATCACAGCATCATCACTGCATCATCACGGCATCGTTACAGCATCGTCATATCATCATAACTGCATCATCACAACAACATAACAAAATCATCAAAGCATCATCACAGCATCATCACCGCGTCATCACAGCGTCATAACTGCATCGTCACTGCATCTAAACTGCATCATCACAAAATCATCACTGCATCACATCATAATCACAACATCATCAAAGCGTCATCACAGCATCATCACTGCGTTATCACAGCATCATCTCAGCATCATCACAGTATCATTACTGCTTATTCACTGCATCATCACAACATCATCACAGCGTCATTACAGTGTCATAAATGCATCATCACAGTGTCATCAAAGCGTCCTAACTGCATAATCACTGCATCATCGCAGCTTCATCACAGCATCATGACAGCGTCATCACAGCATCAAAAATGCATAATCACTTCATCCTCACATCATCATCATAGCATCATAGCTGCATAATCATAGAGTCATCACAGCATCATCACTACATCATCAAATTGTCATCACTGTATCATCACAGCATCATCATAGCATCATCACTGCATAATCACAGTGTCATAACAGCATCATTACAACACCATGACTACGTCATCACAGCATCACGACAGCGTCATTACAGTGTCATCACAGCATCATCACTGCATTATCACAACATCATCACAACATCATCACTGCGTCATCAGAGCGTCATCACTACATAATCACTTCTTACTCAGTGCATCATCACTGCATCATCACATCATCACAGCATCATCTCAGCATAATCACAGTATCATCACAGCGTCATCACTACATCATCAATGCATCATCACAGCATCATCACAACATCATCACAGAGTCATCACAGCATCATCACTGCATCATCACAGCATCATCACAGCATCATTACTGCAGAATCACTGCATCATCACAGCATCCTCACAGCAACATCGCAGCATCATCACAGCATCATCGCATCATCATCACAGTGTCATGACAGCATCATCACTGCATAATCACCGCATAATCACAGCATCATCACAGCATAATCACAGTATCATCACAGCGTCATCACTACATCATCACTGCATCATCACAGAATCACCACTGCGTCATCACAGCATCATCAGAGCATCATCACAGCATCATCACATCATCATCTCAGCATCATTACTGCTTACTCACTGCATCATCACAGCATCATCTCAGCATCATCACAGAATCATTTCTGCATAATCATTGCATTTTCACAGCGTCATCACAGTATCATCACTGCATCATCACAGTGTCATCACAGCATCATCAAAGCATCACGACAGCGTCATCTCACCATCACGACAGCGTCATCAAAGCATCATCACTGCATCATAACAACATCATCTCAGCATCATCACAGAATCATTTCTGCATAATCACTGCATCATCATAGTGTCATCACAGTATATTCACTGCATCATCACATCATCACAGTGTCATCACAGAATCATCACTGAATCATCCAAGCATCATCCAAGCATCATCACAGCACCACCAATGCATCATCACAGTATCATCACTGCATAATCACTGCATCATCACCGCATCATCACATCATCAACACTGCATCATTGCTGCATCATCACATCATTGTCACAGTATCATCAAAATATCATCACAGCATCATCACACCATCATAACAACATCATCACAGCGTCATCACAGTATCGTAAATGCATCATCACAGAATCATCACTGAATCATCATAGCATCTTCATATCATCATCACAATATCATCACAGCATCATCACTGCATCATCACAGCATCATCACTGCATAATCACTGCATCATCACAGCATCATCACATCGTCATCAAAACATCATTACAAGTATCAACACAACATAATCACAGTGTCATCACAGCATCATCATTGCATCCTTACTGCATGATCACAGCATCTCCGCATCGTAATCACATCATCATCACTGACTCCTCACTGAATCATCACTGTACCATCATTGCATCATCAGAGCATAATCTGAGCATAATCTCAGCATAATCACAGCATCATCACAGAATCATCACAGCATCATTACTGCATCATCACAGCATCTTTGCATCGTCATCAGAGCATCACCACTGCATCATCACTACATCATCACATCATCATCACAGCATTTTAGCTACATAATCACAGAATCATCATAGCGTAACGACAGCATCATCACAACATCATTACAGCATCATCACAGCGTCATCGTAACATCATGACTGTATCATCACAGCATAATCACAGCATCACCGCAGCGTCATCACTGCATCATCACAGCATCATCACAGCATCATCACGGCATCGTTACAGCATCGTCATATCATCATAACTGCATCATCACAACAACATAACAAAATCATCAAAGCATCGTCACAGCATCATCACCGCGTCATCACAGCGTCATAACTGCATCGTCACTGCATCTAAACTGCATCATCACAAAATCATCACAGCTTCATCACTGCAGCATCACAGCATCATCAAAGCATCATCGCAGCATCATCACATCATCATCACTGCATCATCACAGAATCATTACTGTTTACTCACTGCGGCATCACAGCATTATCACGGTGTCATAACTGCATCATCACTGCACCATTACTGCATCATCACAGTGTCATCTCAGCATCATCACAGCATCATTACTGCCTAATCATTGCATTATCACAACGTCATCACAGTATCATCAGTGCATCATCACAGCATCATTACTGCATCATCACATCATCATCAGAGAATCACGATAGTGTCATCACAGCGTCATCACTGCATCATCACAGCGTCATCTCAGCATCATCAGAGACTCATCACAACGTCATCACTGCATCATCACTGCATCACCACAGTATCATCACAGCATCATCACAAAATTATAAGAGCGTCATCACAGCGTTATTACTGCATCATCACAGCATCAATAGAGCATCATCACAGCGTCATCACAGCGTTATCACAGCGTCATCACAGCATCACGACATCATCATCACAGCTTCACGACAGTGTCATGAGAGCGTCTTCACAGCATCATCACTATATCATCACAGCATCATCACTGCGTCATCAGAGCATCATCACAAAATCATCACAGCGTCATTACTGCATCATCACTGCATCATCACAGCGTCATCACCGCATCATCACTGCATTGTCACAACATCATGGCGTCATAATAACTGCATCATAACAGCATGATCAAAGCATCATCACAGCGTCATCACAGCGTCATAACTGCATAAACACTGCATCATCAAAGAACCATCACAGCATCATCACAGCGTCATAACAGCATCATCAGAGCATCATCACATCGTCATCACTTCGTCATCAAAGAATCTTCACAGCATCATCGCTATGTCATCATAGCATCATCATAATATTATCACAGCTTCATCACAGCGTCATAACAACATCATCACTGCATCATCACAGCATCATGACTGCATCATTACAGCATCATCAGAGCAGAATCAGTGCGTCGTCACAGCATCATTACTGCATCACCACATCATCACTGTGTTATCGCAGCGTCATCACAGCATCATCACAACATCATCACAGAATCATCACAGCATCATTGCAGCATCATCACATCATCATCACAGCGTCATCACAACATCATCGTAGCATCATCATGCATCATCACAGCATCATTACTGCATCATCACAGCATCATCACAGCATCATCACTGCATCATCACTGAATAATCACAGCATCATCACTGCATCATCACGGCATCGTTACAGCATCGTCATATCATCATAACTGCATCATCACAACAACATAACAAAATCATCAAAGCATCATCACAGCATCATCACCGCGTCATCACAGCGTCATAACTGCATCGTCACTGCATCTAAACTGCATCATCAAAAAATCATCACTGCATCACATCATAATCACAACATCATCAAAGCGTCATCACAGCATCATCACTGCGTTATCACAGCATCATCTCAGCATCATCACAGTATCATTACTGCTTATTCACTGCATCATCACAACATCATCACAGCGTCATTACAGTGTCATAAATGCATCATCACAGTGTCATCAAAGCGTCCTTACTGCATAATCACTGCATCATCGCAGCTTCATCACAGCATCATGACAGCGTCATCACAGCATCAAAAATGCATAATCACTTCATCCTCACATCATCATCATAGCATCATAGCTGCATAATCATAGAGTCATCACAGCATCATCACTACATCATCAAATTGTCATCACTGTATCATCACAGCATCATCATAGCATCATCACTGCATAATCACAGTGTCATAAC
This sequence comes from Clangula hyemalis, assembly GCA_963989345.1. Next base: position 71,621 of record CAXDIO010000134.1, read on the forward strand.
AGCATCATTACAACACCATGACTACGTCATCACAGCATCACGACAGCGTCATTACAGTGTCATCACAGCATCATCACTGCATTATCACAACATCATCACAACATCATCACTGCGTCATCAGAGCGTCATCACTACATAATCACTTCTTACTCAGTGAATCATCACTGCATCATCACATCATCACAGCATCATCTCAGCATAATCACAGTATCATCACAGCGTCATCACTACATCATCAATGCATCATCACTGCATCATCACAGCATCATCACTGCATCATCAGAGCATCATCACAGCATCATCACAACATCATCACAGAGTCATCACAGCATCATCACTGCATAATCACTGCATCATCACAGCATCCTCACAGCATCAATACAGCGTCATCACAACGTCAACAATGCATCATTACAGCATCATCTCAGTATAGTCACAGCATAATCACTGCATAATCACTGCATCATCATATCGTCATCACTGCATCATCACTGCATCATCACAGCACCATCACAGCATCATTACTGCAGAATCACTGCATCATCACAGCATCATAGCTGCATAATCACAGCATCATCACATCATCATCGCATAGTCATCACAGTGTCATCACTGCATCATCGCAGCATCATCACAACATCATTACTGCAGAATCACTGCATCATCACAGCATCCTCACAGCAACATCGCAGCATCATCACAGCATCATCACATCATCATCACAGTGTCATGACAGCATCATCACTGCATAATCACCGCATAATCACAGCATCATAACAGCATAATCACAGTATCATCACAGCGTCATCAGTACATCATCACTACATCATCACAGAATCATCACTGCGTCATCACAGCATCATCAGAGCATCATCACAGCATCATCACAGCATAATCACAGTATCATCACTACATCATCACTGCATCATCACAGAATCATCACTGCGTCATCACAGCATCATCAGAGCATCATCACAGCATCATCACATCATCATCTCAGCATCATTACTGCTTACTCACTGCATCATCATAGCATCATCACATCATCATAACAACATCATCAGTTTCATGTCAGCATCATCACTGCATAATCACTGCATCATCACAGCATCCTCACAGCATCAACACAGCGTCATCACAGCGTCATCAATGCATCATTACAGCATCATCTCAGTATAGTCACAGAATTATTACAGCATAATCACTGCATCATCACAGCATCCTCACAGCAACATCGCAGCATCATCACAGCATCATCACACTGTCATGACAGCATCATCACTGCATAATCACTGCATCATCACTACATCATCACAGCATCATCACTTCGTCATCATCAGAGCATCATCACAGCATCATCACTGCATCCTCACTGCATCATGAGTGCATCATCATCACAGCATCATAACTGCATCATCAAAGCATCATCTCGGCATAATCACAATGTCATAAATACATCATCACTCCATCATCACAGCATTATCACATCATCATCACAACGTTTTCAGTGTCATCACAGCATCATAACAACGTCATCAAACTGTCATCACAGCATCATCACCAAATCATCACAGAATCATCACAGCATCATTACTGCATCATCACAGCATCTTTGCATCGTCATCAGAGCATCACCACTGCATCATCACATCATCATCTCAGCATCATCACAGCATCATTACTGCTTACTCACTGCATCATCACAGCGTCATGACAGTGTCATCACTGCATCATAACATCATAGCTTCATCATCAGAACATTATCACAGCATCATCACTGCATCATCACATCATCATTATAGCATCTTCACTGTCATCAATACATCATCACAGCATCATCACATCATTATCACAGCATCATCAGTGTCATCTCAGCATCATCACTGCATCATGACTGCATCATAGCAGCATAATCACAGCATCATCACAGAATCATCACAGCATCATCATAAGGTCATCACAGCATCATCACTACGTCATCAGATTGTAATCACAGCATCATCACAGTGTCCTCACTGAATCATCACTGCACCATCACTGCAACATCACAGCATCATCTCAGCATCATCATGGCATCATTACTGCATCATCACTGCTTACTCACAGCATCATCACAGCATCATCAGAGCATCATCACAGAATCATTTCTGCATAATCATTGCATTTTCACAGCGTCATCACAGTATCATCACTGCATCATCACAGTGTCATCACAGCATCATCAAAGCATCACGACAGCGTCATCTCACCATCACGACAGCGTCATCAAAGCATCATCACTGCATCATAACAACATCATCTCAGCATCATCACAGAATCATTTCTGCATAATCACTGCATCATCATAGTGTCATCACAGTATATTCACTGCATCATCACATCATCACAGTGTCATCACAGAATCATCACTGAATCATCCAAGCATCATCCAAGCATCATCACAGCACCACCAATGCATCATCACAGTATCATCACTGCATAATCACTGCATCATCACCGCATCATCACATCATCAACACTGCATCATTGCTGCATCATCACATCATTGTCACAGTGTCATCAAAATATCATCACAGCATCATCACACCATCATAACAACATCATCACAGCGTCATCACAGTATCGTAAATGCATCATCACAGAATCATCACTGAATCATCATAGCATCTTCATATCATCATCACAATATCATCACAGCATCATCACTGCATCATCACAGCATCATCACTGCATAATCACTGCATCATCACCACATCATCACAGCATCATCACTGCATAATCACTGCATCATCACAGCATCATCACATCGTCATCAAAACATCATTACAAGTATCAACACAACATAATCACAGTGTCATCACAGCATCATCATTGCATCCTTACTGCATGATCACAGCATCTCCGCATCGTAATCACATCATCATCACTGACTCCTCACTGAATCATCACTGTACCATCACTGCATCATCAGAGCATAATCTGAGCATAATCTCAGCATAATCACAGCATCATCACAGAATCATCACAGCATCATTACTGCATCATCACAGCATCTTTGCATCGTCATCAGAGCATCACCACTGCATCATCACTACATCATCACATCATCATCACAGCATTTTAGCTACATAATCACAGAATCATCATAGCGTAACGACAGCATCATCACAACATCATTACAGCATCATCACAGCGTCATCGTAACATCATGACTGTATCATCACAGCATCATCACAGCATCACCGCAGCGTCATCACTGCATCATCACAGCATCATCACAGCATCATCACGGCATCGTTACAGCATCGTCATATCATCATAACTGCATCATCACAACAACATAACAAAATCATCAAAGCATCGTCACAGCATCATCACCGCGTCATCACAGCGTCATAACTGCATCGTCACTGCATCTAAACTGCATCATCACAAAATCATCACAGCTTCATCACTGCAGCATCACAGCATCATCAAAGCATCATCGCAGCATCATCACATCATCATCACTGCATCATCACAGAATCATTACTGTTTACTCACTGCGGCATCACAGCATTATCACGGTGTCATAACTGCATCATCACTGCACCATTACTGCATCATCACAGTGTCATCTCAGCATCATCACAGCATCATTACTGCCTAATCATTGCATTATCACAACGTCATCACAGTATCATCAGTGCATCATCACAGCATCATTACTGCATCATCACATCATCATCACAGAATCACGATAGTGTCATCACAGCGTCATCACTGCATCATCACAGCGTCATCTCAGCATCATCAGAGACTCATCACAGCGTCATCAATGCATCATCACTGCATCACCACAGTATCATCACAGCATCATCACAAAATTATAAGAGCGTCATCACAGAGTTATTACTGCATCATCACAGCATCAATAGAGCATCATCACAGCGTCATCACAGCGTTATCACAGCATCATCACAGCATCACGACATCATCATCACAGCTTCACGACAGTGTCATGAGAGCGTCTTCACAGCATCATCACTACATCATCACAGCATCATCACTGCGTCATCAGAGCATCATCACAAAATCATCACAGCGTCATTACTGCATCATCACTGCATCATCACAGCGTCATCACCGCATCATCACTGCATTGTCACAACATCATGGCGTCATAATAACTGCATCATAACAGCATGATCAAAGCATCATCACAGCGTCATCACAGCGTCATAACTGCATAAACACTGCATCATCAAAGAACCATCACAGCATCATCACAGCGTCATAACAGCATCATCAGAGCATCATCACATCGTCATCACATCGTCATCAAAGAATCTTCACAGCATCATCGCTATGTCATCATAGCATCATCATAATATTATCACAGCTTCATCACAGCGTCATAACAACATCATCACTGCATCATCACAGCATCATCATTATTGCATCATGACTGCATCATTACAGCATCATCAGAGCAGAATCAGTGCGTCGTCACAGCATCATTACTGCATCACCACATCATCACTGTGTTATCGCAGCGTCATCACAGCATCATCACAACATCATCACAGAATCATCACAGCATCATTGCAGCATCATCACATCATCATCACAGCGTCATCACAACATCATCGTACCATCATCATGCATCATCACAGCATCATCACAGCATCATTACTGCATCATCACAGCATCATCACTGCATCATCACTGAATAATCACAGCATCATCACTGCATCATCACGGCATCGTTACAGCATCGTCATATCATCATAATTGCATCATCACAACAACATAACAAAATCATCAAAGCATCATCACAGCATCATCACCGCGTCATCACAGCGTCATAACTGCATCGTCACTGCATCTAAACTGCATCATCACAAAATCATCACTGCATCACATCATAATCACAACATCATCAAAGCGTCATCACAGCATCATCACTGCGTTATCACAGCATCATCTCAGCATCATCACAGTATCATTACTGCTTATTCACTGCATCATCACAACATCATCACAGCGTCATTACAGTGTCATAAATGCATCATCACAGTGTCATCAAAGCGTCCTAACTGCATAATCACTGCATCATCGCAGCTTCATCACAGCATCATGACAGCGTCATCACAGCATCAAAAATGCATAATCACTTCATCCTCACATCATCATCATAGCATCATAGCTGCATAATCATAGAGTCATCACAGCATCATCACTACATCATCAAATTGTCATCACTGTATCATCACAGCATCATCATAGCATCATCACTGCATAATCACAGTGTCATAACAGCATCATTACAACACCATGACTACGTCATCACAGCATCACGACAGCGTCATTACAGTGTCATCACAGCATCATCACTGCATTATCACAACATCATCACAACATCATCACTGCGTCATCAGAGCGTCATCACTACATAATCACTTCTTACTCAGTGAATCATCACTGCATCATCACATCATCACAGCATCATCTCAGCATAATCACAGTATCATCACAGCGTCATCACTACATCATCAATGCATCATCACTGCATCATCACAGCATCATCACTGCATCATCAGAGCATCATCACAGCATCATCACAACATCATCACAGAGTCATCACAGCATCATCACTGCATAATCACTGCATCATCACAGCATCCTCACAGCATCAATACAGCGTCATCACAACGTCAACAATGCATCATTACAGCATCATCTCAGTATAGTCACAGCATAATCACTGCATAATCACTGCATCATCATATCGTCATCACTGCATCATCACTGCATCATCACAGCACCATCACAGCATCATTACTGCAGAATCACTGCATCATCACAGCATCATAGCTGCATAATCACAGCATCATCACATCATCATCGCATAGTCATCACAGTGTCATCACTGCATCATCGCAGCATCATCACAACATCATTACTGCAGAATCACTGCATCATCACAGCATCCTAACAGCAACATCGCAGCATCATCACAGCATCATCACATCATCATCACAGTGTCATGACAGCATCATCACTGCATAATCACCGCATAATCACAGCATCATAACAGCATAATCACAGTATCATCACAGCGTCATCAGTACATCATCACTACATCATCACAGAATCATCACTGCGTCATCACAGCATCATCAGAGCATCATCACAGCATCATCACAGCATAATCACAGTATCATCACTACATCATCACTGCATCATCACAGAATCATCACTGCGTCATCACAGCATCATCAGAGCATCATCACAGCATCATCACATCATCATCTCAGCATCATTACTGCTTACTCACTGCATCATCATAGCATCATCACATCATCATCACAACATCATCAGTTTCATGTCAGCATCATCACTGCATAATCACTGCATCATCACAGCATCCTCACAGCATCAACACAGCGTCATCACAGCGTCATCAATGCATCATTACAGCATCATCTCAGTATAGTCACAGAATTATTACAGCATAATCACTGCATCATCACAGCATCCTCACAGCAACATCGCAGCATCATCACAGCATCATCACACTGTCATGACAGCATCATCACTGCATAATCACTGCATAATCTCCGCATAATCACAGCATCATCACATCATCATCACAATATCATCACAGCGTCATCACTACACATCACTGCATCATCACTACATCATCACAGCATCATCACTTCGTCATCATCAGAGCATCATCACAGCATCATCACTGCATCCTCACTGCATCATGAGTGCATCATCATCACAGCATCATAACTGCATCATCAAAGCATCATCTCGGCATAATCACAATGTCATAAATACATCATCACTCCATCATCACAGCATTATCACATCATCATCACAACGTTTTCAGTGTCATCACAGCATCATAACAACGTCATCAAACTGTCATCACAGCATCATCACCAAATCATCACAGAATCATCACAGCATCATTACTGCATCATCACAGCATCTTTGCATCGTCATCAGAGCATCACCACTGCATCATCACATCATCATCTCAGCATCATCACAGCATCATTACTGCTTACTCACTGCATCATCACAGCGTCATGACAGTGTCATCACTGCATCATAACATCATAGCTTCATCATCAGAACATTATCACAGCATCATCACTGCATCATCACATCATCATTATAGCATCTTCACTGTCATCAATACATCATCACAGCATCATCACATCATTATCACAGCATCATCAGTGTCATCTCAGCATCATCACTGCATCATGACTGCATCATAGCAGCATAATCACAGCATCATCACAGAATCATCACAGCATCATCATAAGGTCATCACAGCATCATCACTACGTCATCAGATTGTAATCACAGCATCATCACAGTGTCCTCACTGAATCATCACTGCACCATCACTGCAACATCACAGCATCATCTCAGCATCATCATGGCATCATTACTGCATCATCACTGCTTACTCACTGCATCATCACAGCATCATCAGAGCATCATCACAGAATCATTTCTGCATAATCATTGCATTTTCACAGCGTCATCACAGTATCATCACTGCATCATCACAGTGTCATCACAGCATCATCAAAGCATCACGACAGCGTCATCTCACCATCACGACAGCGTCATCAAAGCATCATCACTGCATCATAACAACATCATCTCAGCATCATCACAGAATCATTTCTGCATAATCACTGCATCATCATAGTGTCATCACAGTATATTCACTGCATCATCACATCATCACAGTGTCATCACAGAATCATCACTGAATCATCCAAGCATCATCCAAGCATCATCACAGCACCACCAATGCATCATCACAGTATCATCACTGCATAATCACTGCATCATCACCGCATCATCACATCATCAACACTGCATCATTGCTGCATCATCACATCATTGTCACAGTGTCATCAAAATATCATCACAGCATCATCACACCATCATAACAACATCATCACAGCGTCATCACAGTATCGTAAATGCATCATCACAGAATCATCACTGAATCATCATAGCATCTTCATATCATCATCACAATATCATCACAGCATCATCACTGCATCATCACAGCATCATCACTGCATAATCACTGCATCATCACCACATCATCACAGCATCATCACTGCATAATCACTGCATCATCACAGCATCATCACATCGTCATCAAAACATCATTACAAGTATCAACACAACATAATCACAGTGTCATCACAGCATCATCATTGCATCCTTACTGCATGATCACAGCATCTCCGCATCGTAATCACATCATCATCACTGACTCCTCACTGAATCATCACTGTACCATCACTGCATCATCAGAGCATAATCTGAGCATAATCTCAGCATAATCACAGCATCATCACAGAATCATCACAGCATCATTACTGCATCATCACAGCATCTTTGCATCGTCATCAGAGCATCACCACTGCATCATCACTACATCATCACATCATCATCACAGCATTTTAGCTACATAATCACAGAATCATCATAGCGTAACGACAGCATCATCACAACATCATTACAGCATCATCACAGCGTCATCGTAACATCATGACTGTATCATCACAGCATCATCACAGCATCACCGCAGCGTCATCACTGCATCATCACAGCATCATCACAGCATCATCACGGCATCGTTACAGCATCGTCATATCATCATAACTGCATCATCACAACAACATAACAAAATCATCAAAGCATCGTCACAGCATCATCACAATATCATCACAGCATCATCACTGCATCATCACAGCATCTAAACTGCATCATCACAAAATCATCACAGCTTCATCACTGCAGCATCACAGCATCATCAAAGCATCATCGCAGCATCATCACATCATCATCACTGCATCATCACAGAATCATTACTGTTTACTCACTGCGGCATCACACCATTATCACGGTGTCATAACTGCATCATCACTGCACCATTACTGCATCATCACAGTGTCATCTCAGCATCATCACAGCATCATTACTGCCTAATCATTGCATTATCACAACGTCATCACAGTATCATCAGTGCATCATCACAGCATCATTACTGCATCATCACATCATCATCACAGAATCACGATAGTGTCATCACAGCGTCATCACTGCATCATCACAGCGTCATCTCAGCATCATCAGAGACTCATCACAGCGTCATCACTGCATCATCACTGCATCACCACAGTATCATCACAGCATCATCACAAAATTATAAGAGCGTCATCACAGCGTTATTACTGCATCATCACAGCATCAATAGAGCATCATCACAGCGTCATCACAGCGTTATCACAGCGTCATCACAGCATCACGACATCATCATCACAGCTTCACGACAGTGTCATGAGAGCGTCTTCACAGCATCATCACTACATCATCACAGCATCATCACTGCGTCATCAGAGCATCATCACAAAATCATCACAGCGTCATTACTGCATCATCACTGCATCATCACAGCGTCATCACCGCATCATCACTGCATTGTCACAACATCATGGCGTCATAATAACTGCATCATAACAGCATGATCAAAGCATCATCACAGCGTCATCACAGCGTCATAACTGCATAAACACTGCATCATCAAAGAACCATCACAGCATCATCACAGCGTCATAACAGCATCATCAGAGCATCATCACATCGTCATCACATCGTCATCAAAGAATCTTCACAGCATCATCGCTATGTCATCATAGCATCATCATAATATTATCACAGCTTCATCACAGCGTCATAACAACATCATCACTGCATCATCACAGCATCATCATTATTGCATCATGACTGCATCATTACAGCATCATCAGAGCAGAATCAGTGCGTCGTCACAGCATCATTATTGCATCACCACATCACCACTGTGTTATCGCAGCGTCATCACAGCATCATCACAACATCATCACAGAATCATCACAGCATCATTGCAGCATCATCACATCATCATCACAGCGTCATCACAACATCATCGTAGCATCATCATGCATCATCACAGCATCATTACTGCATCATCACAGCATCATCACAGCATCATCACTGCATCATCACTGAATAATCACAGCATCATCACTGCATCATCACGGCATCGTTACAGCATCGTCATATCATCATAACTGCATCATCACAACAACATAACAAAATCATCAAAGCATCATCACAGCATCATCACCGCGTCATCACAGCGTCATAACTGCATCGTCACTGCATCTAAACTGCATCATCACAAAATCATCACTGCATCACATCATAATCACAACATCATCAAAGCGTCATCACAGCATCATCACTGCGTTATCACAGCATCATCTCAGCATCATCACAGTATCATTACTGCTTATTCACTGCATCATCACAACATCATCACAGCGTCATTACAGTGTCATAAATGCATCATCACAGTGTCATCAAAGCGTCCTAACTGCATAATCACTGCATCATCGCAGCTTCATCACAGCATCATGACAGCGTCATCACAGCATCAAAAATGCATAATCACTTCATCCTCACATCATCATCATAGCATCATAGCTGCATAATCATAGAGTCATCACAGCATCATCACTACATCATCAAATTGTCATCACTGTATCATCACAGCATCATCATAGCATCATCACTGCATAATCACAGTGTCATAACAGCATCATTACAACACCATGACTACGTCATCACAGCATCACGACAGCGTCATTACAGTGTCATCACAGCATCATCACTGCATTATCACAACATCATCACAACATCATCACTGCGTCATCAGAGCGTCATCACTACATAATCACTTCTTACTCAGTGCATCATCACTGCATCATCACATCATCACAGCATCATCTCAGCATAATCACAGTATCATCACAGCATCCTCACAGCATCAATACAGCGTCATCACAACGTCAACAATGCATCATTACAGCATCATCTCAGTATAGTCACAGCATAATCACTGCATAATCACTGCATCATCATATCGTCATCACTGCATCATCACTGCATCATCACAGCACCATCACAGCATCATTACTGCAGAATCACTGCATCATCACAGCATCATAGCTGCATAATCACAGCATCATCACATCATCATCGCATAGTCATCACAGCGTCATCACTGCATCATCACAGCATCATCACAGCATCATTACTGCAGAATCACTGCATCATCACAGCATCCTCACAGCAACATCGCAGCATCATCACAGCATCATCACATCATCATCACAGTGTCATGACAGCATCATCACTGCATAATCACCGCATAATCACAGCATCATCACAGCATAATCACAGTATCATCACAGCGTCATCACTGCATCATCACTACATCATCACAGAATCATCACTGCGTCATCACAGCATCATCAGAGCATCATCACAGCATCATCACAGCATAATCACAGTATCATCACAGCATCATCACTACATCATCACTGCATCATCACAGAATCATCACTGCGTCATCACAGCATCATCAGAGCATCATCACAGCATCATCACATCATCATCTCAGCATCATTACTGCTTACTCACTGCATCATCATAGCATCATCACATCATCATCACAACATCATCAGTTTCATGTCAGCATCATCACTGCATAATCACTGCATCATCACAGCATCCTCACAGCATCAACACAGCGTCATCACAGCGTCATCAATGCATCATTACAGCATCATCTCAGTATAGTCACAGAATTATTACAGCATAATCACTGCATCATCATATCATCACTGCATCATCACTGCATCATCACAGCACCATCACAGCATCATTACTTCAGAATCACTGCATCATCACAGCATCCTCACAGCAACATCGCAGCATCATCACAGCATCATCACACTGTCATGACAGCATCATCACTGCATAATCACTGCATAATCTCCGCATAATCACAGCATCATCACATCATCATCACAATATCATCACAGCGTCATCACTACACATCACTGCATCATCACTACATCATCACAGCATCATCACTTCGTCATCATCAGAGCATCATCACAGCATCATCACTGCATCCTCACTGCATCATGAGTGCATCATCATCACAGCATCATAACTGCATCATCAAAGCATCATCTCGGCATAATCACAATGTCATAAATACATCATCACTCCATCATCACAGCATTATCACATCATCATCACAACGTTTTCAGTGTCATCACAGCATCATAACAACGTCATCAAACTGCCATCACAGCATCATCACCAAATCATCACAGAATCATCACAGCATCATTACTGCATCATCACAGCATCTTTGCATCGTCATCAGAGCATCACCACTGCATCATCACATCATCATCTCAGCATCATCACAGCATCATTACTGCTTACTCACTGCATCATCACAGCGTCATGACAGTGTCATCACTGCATCATAACATCATAGCTTCATCATCAGAACATTATCACAGCATCATCACTGCATCATCACATCATCATTATAGCATCTTCACTGTCATCAATACATCATCACAGCATCATCACATCATTATCACAGCATCATCAGTGTCATCTCAGCATCATCACTGCATCATGACTGCATCATAGCAGCATAATCACAGCATCATCACAGAATCATCACAGCATCATCATAAGGTCATCACAGCATCATCACTACGTCATCAGATTGTAATCACAGCATCATCACAGTGTCCTCACTGAATCATCACTGCACCATCACTGCAACATCACAGCATCATCTCAGCATCATCATGGCATCATTACTGCATCATCACTGCTTACTCACTGCATCATCACAGCATCATCAGAGCATCATCACAGAATCATTTCTGCATAATCATTGCATTTTCACAGCGTCATCACAGTATCATCACTGCATCATCACAGTGTCATCACAGCATCATCAAAGCATCACGACAGCGTCATCTCACCATCACGACAGCGTCATCAAAGCATCATCACTGCATCATAACAACATCATCTCAGCATCATCACAGAATCATTTCTGCATAATCACTGCATCATCATAGTGTCATCACAGTATATTCACTGCATCATCACATCATCACAGTGTCATCACAGAATCATCACTGAATCATCCAAGCATCATCCAAGCATCATCACAGCACCACCAATGCATCATCACAGTATCATCACTGCATAATCACTGCATCATCACCGCATCATCACTGCATCAACACTGCATCATTGCTGCATCATCACATCATTGTCACAGTATCATCAAAATATCATCACAGCATCATCACACCATCATAACAACATCATCACAGCGTCATCACAGTATCGTAAATGCATCATCACAGAATCATCACTGAATCATCATAGCATCTTCATATCATCATCACAATATCATCACAGCATCATCACTGCATCATCACAGCATCATCACTGCATAATCACTGCATCATCACAGCATCATCACATCGTCATCAAAACATCATTACAAGTATCAACACAACATAATCACAGTGTCATCACAGCATCATCATTGCATCCTTACTGCATGATCACAGCATCTCCGCATCGTAATCACATCATCATCACTGACTCCTCACTGAATCATCACTGTACCATCACTGCATCATCAGAGCATAATCTGAGCATAATCTCAGCATAATCACAGCATCATCACAGAATCATCACAGCATCATTACTGCATCATCACAGCATCTTTGCATCGTCATCAGAGCATCACCACTGCATCATCACTACATCATCACATCATCATCACAGCATTTTAGCTACATAATCACAGAATCATCATAGCGTAACGACAGCATCATCACAACATCATTACAGCATCATCACAGCGTCATCGTAACATCATGACTGTATCATCACAGCATCATCACAGCATCACCGCAGCGTCATCACTGCATCATCACAGCATCATCACAGCATCATCACGGCATCGTTACAGCATCGTCATATCATCATAACTGCATCATCACAACAACATAACAAAATCATCAAAGCATCGTCACAGCATCATCACCGCGTCATCACAGCGTCATAACTGCATCGTCACTGCATCTAAACTGCATCATCACAAAATCATCACAGCTTCATCACTGCAGCATCACAGCATCATCAAAGCATCATCGCAGCATCATCACATCATCATCACTGCATCATCACAGAATCATTACTGTTTACTCACTGCGGCATCACAGCATTATCACGGTGTCATAACTGCATCATCACTGCACCATTACTGCATCATCACAGTGTCATCTCAGCATCATCACAGCATCATTACTGCCTAATCATTGCATTATCACAACGTCATCACAGTATCATCAGTGCATCATCACAGCATCATTACTGCATCATCACATCATCATCACAGAATCACGATAGTGTCATCACAGCGTCATCACTGCATCATCACAGCGTCATCTCAGCATCATCAGAGACTCATCACAGCGTCATCACTGCATCATCACTGCATCACCACAGTATCATCACAGCATCATCACAAAATTATAAGAGCGTCATCACAGCGTTATTACTGCATCATCACAGCATCAATAGAGCATCATCACAGCGTCATCACAGCGTTATCACAGCGTCATCACAGCATCACGACATCATCATCACAGCTTCACGACAGTGTCATGAGAGCGTCTTCACAGCATCATCACTACATCATCACAGCATCATCACTGCGTCATCAGAGCATCATCACAAAATCATCACAGCGTCATTACTGCATCATCAGAGCATCATCACAAAATCATCACCGCATCATCACTGCGTTGTCACAACATCATGGCGTCATAATAACTGCATCATAACAGCATGATCAAAGCATCATCACAGCGTCATCACAGCGTCATAACTGCATAAACACTGCATCATCAAAGAACCATCACAGCATCATCACAGCGTCATAACAGCATCATCAGAGCATCATCACATCGTCATCACATCGTCATCAAAGAATCTTCACAGCATCATCGCTATGTCATCATAGCATCATCATAATATTATCACAGCTTCATCACAGCGTCATAACAACATCATCACTGCATCATCACAGCATCATCATTATTGCATCATGACTGCATCATTACAGCATCATCAGAGCAGAATCAGTGCGTCGTCACAGCATCATTACTGCATCACCACATCATCACTGTGTTATCGCAGCGTCATCACAGCATCATCACAACATCATCACAGAATCATCACAGCATCATTGCAGCATCATCACATCATCATCACAGCGTCATCACAACATCATCGTACCATCATCATGCATCATCACAGCATCATCACAGCATCATTACTGCATCATCACAGCATCATCACTGCATCATCACTGAATAATCACAGCATCATCACTGCATCATCACGGCATCGTTACAGCATCGTCATATCATCATAACTGCATCATCACAACAACATAACAAAATCATCAAAGCATCATCACAGCATCATCACCGCGTCATCACAGCGTCATAACTGCATCATCACTGCATCTAAACTGCATCATCACAAAATCATCACTGCATCACATCATAATCACAACATCATCAAAGCGTCATCACAGCATCATCACTGCGTTATCGCAGCATCATCTCAGCATCATCACAGTATCATTACTGCTTATTCACTGCATCATCACAACATCATCACAGCGTCATTACAGTGTCATAAATGCATCATCACAGTGTCATCAAAGCGTCCTAACTGCATAATCACTGCATCATCGCAGCTTCATCACAGCATCATGACAGCGTCATCACAGCATCAAAAATGCATAATCACTTCATCCTCACATCATCATCATAGCATCATAGCTGCATAATCATAGAGTCATCACAGCATCATCACTACATCATCAAATTGTCATCACTGTATCATCACAGCATCATCATAGCATCATCACTGCATAATCACAGTGTCATAACAGCATCATTACAACACCATGACTACGTCATCACAGCATCACGACAGCGTCATTACAGTGTCATCACAGCATCATCACTGCATTATCACAACATCATCACAACATCATCACTGCGTCATCAGAGCGTCATCACTACATAATCACTTCTTACTCAGTGAATCATCACTGCATCATCACATCATCACAGCATCATCTCAGCATAATCACAGTATCATCACAGCGTCATCACTACATCATCAATGCATCATCACTGCATCATCACAACATCATCACAGAGTCATCACAGCGTCATCACAGCATCATCACAGCATCATCACAGCATCATTACTGCAGAATCACTGCATCATCACAGCATCCTCACAGCAACATCGCAGCATCATCACAGCATCATCGCATCATCATCACAGTGTCATGACAGCATCATCACTGCATAATCACCGCATAATCACAGCATCATCACAGCATAATCACAGTATCATCACAGCGTCATCACTACATCATCACAGCATCATCACAGAATCACCACTGCGTCATCACAGCATCATCAGAGCATCATCACAGCATCATCACATCATCATCTCAGCATCATTACTGCTTACTCACTGCATCATCATAGCATCATCACATCATCATCACAACATCATCAGTTTCATGTCAGCATCATCACTGCATAATCACTGCATCATCACAGCATCCTCACAGCATCAACACAGCGTCATCACAGCGTCATCAATGCATCATTACAGCATCATCTCAGTATAGTCACAGAATTATTACAGCATAATCACTGCATCATCATATCATCACTGCATCATCACTGCATCATCACTGCATCATCACAGCACCATCACAGCATCATTACTTCAGAATCACTGCATCATCACAGCATCCTCACAGCAACATCGCAGCATCATCACAGCATCATCACACTGTCATGACAGCATCATCACTGCATAATCACTGCATAATCTCCGCATAATCACAGCATCATCACATCATCATCACAATATCATCACAGCGTCATCACTACACATCACTGCATCATCACTACATCATCACAGCATCATCACTTCGTCATCATCAGAGCATCATCACAGCATCATCACTGCATCCTCACTGCATCATGAGTGCATCATCATCACAGCATCATAACTGCATCATCAAAGCATCATCTCGGCATAATCACAATGTCATAAATACATCATCACTCCATCATCACAGCATTATCACATCATCATCACAACGTTTTCAGTGTCATCACAGCATCATAACAACGTCATCAAACTGTCATCACAGCATCATCACCAAATCATCACAGAATCATCACAGCATCATTACTGCATCATCACAGCATCTTTGCATCGTCATCAGAGCATCACCACTGCATCATCACATCATCATCTCAGCATCATCACAGCATCATTACTGCTTACTCACTGCATCATCACAGCGTCATGACAGTGTCATCACTGCATCATAACATCATAGCTTCATCATCAGAACATTATCACAGCATCATCACTGCATCATCACATCATCATTATAGCATCTTCACTGTCATCAATACATCATCACAGCATCATCACATCATTATCACAGCATCATCAGTGTCATCTCAGCATCATCACTGCATCATGACTGCATCATAGCAGCATAATCACAGCATCATCACAGAATCATCACAGCATCATCATAAGGTCATCACAGCATCATCACTACGTCATCAGATTGTAATCACAGCATCATCACAGTGTCCTCACTGAATCATCACTGCACCATCACTGCAACATCACAGCATCATCTCAGCATCATCATGGCATCATTACTGCATCATCACTGCTTACTCACTGCATCATCACAGCATCATCAGAGCATCATCACAGAATCATTTCTGCATAATCATTGCATTTTCACAGCGTCATCACAGTATCATCACTGCATCATCACAGTGTCATCACAGCATCATCAAAGCATCACGACAGCGTCATCTCACCATCACGACAGCGTCATCAAAGCATCATCACTGCATCATAACAACATCATCTCAGCATCATCACAGAATCATTTCTGCATAATCACTGCATCATCATAGTGTCATCACAGTATATTCACTGCATCATCACATCATCACAGTGTCATCACAGAATCATCACTGAATCATCCAAGCATCATCCAAGCATCATCACAGCACCACCAATGCATCATCACAGTATCATCACTGCATAATCACTGCATCATCACCGCATCATCACTGCATCAACACTGCATCATTGCTGCATCATCACATCATTGTCACAGTATCATCAAAATATCATCACAGCATCATCACACCATCATAACAACATCATCACAGCGTCATCACAGTATCGTAAATGCATCATCACAGAATCATCACTGAATCATCATAGCATCTTCATATCATCATCACAATATCATCACAGCATCATCACTGCATCATCACAGCATCATCACTGCATAATCACTGCATCATCACAGCATCATCACATCGTCATCAAAACATCATTACAAGTATCAACACAACATAATCACAGTGTCATCACAGCATCATCATTGCATCCTTACTGCATGATCACAGCATCTCCGCATAGTAATCACATCATCATCACTGACTCCTCACTGAATCATCACTGTACCATCACTGCATCATCAGAGCATAATCTGAGCATAATCTCAGCATAATCACAGCATCATCACAGAATCATCACAGCATCATTACTGCATCATCACAGCATCTTTGCATCGTCATCAGAGCATCACCACTGCATCATCACTACATCATCACATCATCATCACAGCATTTTAGCTACATAATCACAGAATCATCATAGCGTAACGACAGCATCATCACAACATCATTACAGCATCATCACAGCGTCATCGTAACATCATGACTGTATCATCACAGCATCATCACAGCATCACCGCAGCGTCATCACTGCATCATCACAGCATCATCACAGCATCATCACGGCATCGTTACAGCATCGTCATATCATCATAACTGCATCATCACAACAACATAACAAAATCATCAAAGCATCGTCACAGCATCATCACCGCGTCATCACAGCGTCATAACTGCATCGTCACTGCATCTAAACTGCATCATCACAAAATCATCACAGCTTCATCACTGCAGCATCACAGCATCATCAAAGCATCATCGCAGCATCATCACATCATCATCACTGCATCATCACAGAATCATTACTGTTTACTCACTGCGGCATCACAGCATTATCACGGTGTCATAACTGCATCATCACTGCACCATTACTGCATCATCACAGTGTCATCTCAGCATCATCACAGCATCATTACTGCCTAATCATTGCATTATCACAACGTCATCACAGTATCATCAGTGCATCATCACAGCATCATTACTGCATCATCACATCATCATCACAGAATCACGATAGTGTCATCACAGCGTCATCACTGCATCATCACAGCGTCATCTCAGCATCATCAGAGACTCATCACAGCGTCATCACTGCATCATCACTGCATCACCACAGTATCATCACAGCATCATCACAAAATTATAAGAGCGTCATCACAGCGTTATTACTGCATCATCACAGCATCAATAGAGCATCATCACAGCGTCATCACAGCGTTATCACAGCGTCATCACAGCATCACGACATCATCATCACAGCTTCACGACAGTGTCATGAGAGCGTCTTCACAGCATCATCACTACATCATCACAGCATCATCACTGCGTCATCAGAGCATCATCACAAAATCATCACAGCGTCATTACTGCATCATCAGAGCATCATCACAGCGTCATCACCGCATCATCACTGCATTGTCACAACATCATGGCGTCATAATAACTGCATCATAACAGCATGATCAAAGCATCATCACAGCGTCATCACAGCGTCATAACTGCATAAACACTGCATCATCAAAGAACCATCACAGCATCATCACAGCGTCATAACAGCATCATCAGAGCATCATCACATCGTCATCACATCGTCATCAAAGAATCTTCACAGCATCATCGCTATGTCATCATAGCATCATCATAATATTATCACAGCTTCATCACAGCGTCATAACAACATCATCACTGCATCATCACAGCATCATGACTGCATCATTACAGCATCATCAGAGCAGAATCAGTGCGTCGTCACAGCATCATTACTGCATCACCACATCATCACTGTGTTATCGCAGCGTCATCACAGCATCATCACAACATCATCACAGAATCATCACAGCATCATTGCAGCATCATCACATCATCATCACAGCGTCATCACAACATCATCGTAGCATCATCATGCATCATCACAGCATCATTACTGCATCATCACAGCATCATCACAGCATCATCACTGCATCATCACTGAATAATCACAGCATCATCACGGCATCGTTACAGCATCGTCATATCATCATAACTGCATCATCACAACAACATAACAAAATCATCAAAGCATCATCACAGCATCATCACCGCGTCATCACAGCGTCATAACTGCATCGTCACTGCATCTAAACTGCATCATCACAAAATCATCACTGCATCACATCATAATCACAACATCATCAAAGCGTCATCACAGCATCATCACTGCGTTATCACAGCATCACAGAATCACACAGAATTTCTAGGTTGGAAGAGACCTCAAGATCATCGAGTCCAACCTTTGACCTAATGCTAACAGTCCCCACTAAACCATATCCCTAAGCTCTACATCTAAACGTCTTTTAAAGACTTCCAGGGATGGTGACTCCACCACCTCCCTGGGCAGCCTGTTCCAGTACCTAACAACCCTTTCAGTAAAGAAGTTTTTCCTAACATCTAACCTAAAACTCCCCTGGCGCAACTTAAGCCCATTCCCCCTCGTTCTGTCACCGGGCACGTGGGAGAACAGGCCAACCCCCACCTCACTACAGCCACCTTTAAGGTACCTGTAAAGAGCGATAAGGTCGCCCCTGAGCCTCCTCTTCTCCAGGCTGAACAAGCCCAGCTCCCTCAGCCGCTCCTCGTAGGACTTGTTCTCCAGGCCCCTCACCAGCTTCTTCGCCCTCCTCTGGACCCGCTCAAGCACCTCGATGTCCTTCTTGTAGCGAGGGGCCCAAAACTGAACACAGTACTCGAGGTGCGGCCTCACCAGAGCCGAGTACAGGGGGACGATCACCTCCCTAGCCCTGCTGGCCACACTGTTTCTGATACAAGCCAGGATGCCGTTGGCCTTCTTGGCCACCTGAGCACACTGCTGGCTCATATCCAGCCGACTGTCCACCATCACTCCCAGGTCCTTCTCTGCCTGGCAGCTCTCCAACCACTCATCTCCCAGCCTGTAGCTCTGCTTGGGGTTGTTGCGCCCCAGGTGCAGGACCCGGCACTTGGCCTTATTGAACTTCATACAGTTGACCTCAGCCCATCGGTGCAGCCTATCCAGATCCTCCTGCAGAGCTTTCCTACCCTCGAGCAGATCGACACACGTACCTAACTTGGTGTCATCTGCAAACTTACTGAGGGTGCACTCAATGCCCTCGTCCAGATCATTGATGAAGATATTAAAGAGGACCGGCCCCAGCACCGAGCCCTGGGGGACACCACTAGTGACTGGCCTCCAACTGGACTTGACTCCATTTACCACGACTCTTTGGGCCCGGCTATCCAGCCAGTTTCTAACCCAACGAAGCGTGCGCCAGTCCAAGTCAAGAGCAGACAGTTTATTGAGAAGAATGCTGTGGGAAACGGTGTCAAATGCCTTGCTGAAGTCAAGGTAGACCACATCCACAGCCTTTCCCTCATCCACCCAGCGCGTCACTTTGTCATAGAAGGAGATCAGGTTCGTCAAGCAGGATCTGCCTTCCATAAACCCATGCTGGCTGGGCCTGATCGCCTGCTTGCCCTGCAAGTGCTGCATGATGACTCTCAAGAGGATCTGCTCCATGAGCTTCCCCGGTACTGAGGTCAAACTGACAGGCCTGTAGTTTCCCGGGTCTGCCCTCCGGCCCTTCTTGTAGATGGGCGTCACATTTGCTAGTCGCCAGTCAGCTGGGACCTCCCCCGATAGCCAGGACTTCTGATAAATGATGGACAGGGGCTTGGCCAGCTCCTCTGCCAGTTCTCTCAGTACCCTTGGGTGGATCCCATCCGGCCCCATTGATTTGTGCACCTCCAAGTGCCGTAGCAGGTCACCAACCAGTTCTTCGTTGATAGTGAGGGCCCCATCCTGCTCCCCATCCCCTTCCACCAGCTCAGGGTACTGGGTATCCAGAGAACAACCGGTACTGCCGCTAAAGACTGAGGCGAAGAAGGCATTGAGCACCTCCGCCTTTTCCTCATCTCTTGTAACTAAGTTTCCCCCCGCATCCAGTAAAGGATGGAGATTCTCCTTAGTCCTCCTTTTTGTGTTAATGTATTTATAAAAACGTTTTTTGTTATCTTTAACGGCAGTAGCCAGATTGAGCTCCAGATGAGCTTTAGCCTTCCTAATTTTGTCCCTACACAGCCTCGCTACATCCTTATAGTCCTCCCTAGTGGCCTGCCCACTTTTCCAAAGATTATAAACCCTCTTTTTTCTCCTAAGCTCAAGCCACAATCCTCTGTTCAGCCAGGCTGGTCTTCTTCCCCGCTGGCTCATCTTTGGGCACATGGGGACAGACCGCTCCTGCGCCATTAAGATTTCCCTCTTAAAGAGCGCCCAGCCTTCCTGGACTCCTCTGCCATTCAGAACCACCTCCCAAGGAACTCTACTAACTAGTGTCCTGAGCAGCCCAAAGTCAGCCCTCCGAAAGTCCAATACAGCCGTTTTACTGGTCCCCTTCCTGGCCTCGCCAAGAATAGTGAACTCCACCATTTCATGGTCACTCTGCCCAAGACAGCTCCCGACAACCACATCCTCCACCAGTCCTTCTCTGTTTGTGAAGAGAAGGTCTAGTCATCATCTCAGTATCATCACAGTATCATTACTGCTTATTCACTGCATCATCACAACATCATCACAGCGTCATTACAGTGTCATAAATGCATCATCACAGTGTCATCAAAGCGTCCTAACTGCATAATCACTGCATCATCGCAGCTTCATCACAGCATCATGACAGCGTCATCACAGCATCAAAAATGCATAATCACTTCATCCTCACATCATCATCATAGCATCATAGCTGCATAATCATAGAGTCATCACAGCATCATCACTACATCATCAAATTGTCATCACTGTATCATCACAGCATCATCATAGCATCATCACTGCATAATCACAGTGTCATAACAGCATCATTACAACACCATGACTACGTCATCACAGCATCACGACAGCGTCATTACAGTGTCATCACAGCATCATCACTGCATTATCACAACATCATCACAACATCATCACTGCGTCATCAGAGCGTCATCACTACATAATCACTTCTTACTCAGTGAATCATCACTGCATCATCACATCATCACAGCATCATCTCAGCATAATCACAGTATCATCACAGCGTCATCACTACATCATCAATGCATCATCACTGCATCATCACAGCATCATCACTGCATCATCAGAGCATCATCACAGCATCATCACAACATCATCACAGAGTCATCACAGCATCATCACTGCATAATCACTGCATCATCACAGCATCCTCACAGCATCAATACAGCGTCATCACAACGTCAACAATGCATCATTACAGCATCATCTCAGTATAGTCACAGCATAATCACTGCATAATCACTGCATCATCATATCGTCATCACTGCATCATCACTGCATCATCACAGCACCATCACAGCATCATTACTGCAGAATCACTGCATCATCACAGCATCATAGCTGCATAATCACAGCATCATCACATCATCATCGCATAGTCATCACAGCGTCATCACTGCATCATCACAGCATCATCACAGCATCATTACTGCAGAATCACTGCATCATCACAGCATCCTCACAGCAACATCGCAGCATCATCACAGCATCATCGCATCATCATCACAGTGTCATGACAGCATCATCACTGCATAATCACCGCATAATCACAGCATCATCACAGCATAATCACAGTATCATCACAGCGTCATCACTACATCATCACTGCATCATCACAGAATCATCACTGCGTCATCACAGCATCATCAGAGCATCATCACAGCATCATCACATCATCATCTCAGCATCATTACTGCTTACTCACTGCATCATCATAGCATCATCACATCATCATCACAACATCATCAGTTTCATGTCAGCATCATCACTGCATAATCACTGCATCATCACAGCATCCTCACAGCATCAACACAGCGTCATCACAGCGTCATCAATGCATCATTACAGCATCATCTCAGTATAGTCACAGAATTATTACAGCATAATCACTGCATCATCATATCATCACTGCATCATCACTGCATCATCACTGCATCATCACAGCACCATCACAGCATCATTACTTCAGAATCACTGCATCATCACAGCATCCTCACAGCAACATCGCAGCATCATCACAGCATCATCACACTGTCATGACAGCATCATCACTGCATAATCACTGCATAATCTCCGCATAATCACAGCATCATCACATCATCATCACAATATCATCACAGCGTCATCACTACACATCACTGCATCATCACTACATCATCACAGCATCATCACTTCGTCATCATCAGAGCATCATCACAGCATCATCACTGCATCCTCACTGCATCATGAGTGCATCATCATCACAGCATCATAACTGCATCATCAAAGCATCATCTCGGCATAATCACAATGTCATAAATACATCATCACTCCATCATCACAGCATTATCACATCATCATCACAACGTTTTCAGTGTCATCACAGCATCATAACAACGTCATCAAACTGTCATCACAGCATCATCACCAAATCATCACAGAATCATCACAGCATCATTACTGCATCATCACAGCATCTTTGCATCGTCATCAGAGCATCACCACTGCATCATCACATCATCATCTCAGCATCATCACAGCATCATTACTGCTTACTCACTGCATCATCACAGCGTCATGACAGTGTCATCACTGCATCATAACATCATAGCTTCATCATCAGAACATTATCACAGCATCATCACTGCATCATCACATCATCATTATAGCATCTTCACTGTCATCAATACATCATCACAGCATCATCACATCATTATCACAGCATCATCAGTGTCATCTCAGCATCATCACTGCATCATGACTGCATCATAGCAGCATAATCACAGCATCATCACAGAATCATCACAGCATCATCATAAGGTCATCACAGCATCATCACTACGTCATCAGATTTTAATCACAGCATCATCACAGTGTCCTCACTGAATCATCACTGCACCATCACTGCAACATCACAGCATCATCTCAGCATCATCATGGCATCATTACTGCATCATCACTGCTTACTCACTGCATCATCACAGCATCATCTCAGCATCATCACAGAATCATTTCTGCATAATCATTGCATTTTCACAGCGTCATCACAGTATCATCACTGCATCATCACAGTGTCATCACAGCATCATCAAAGCATCACGACAGCGTCATCTCACCATCACGACAGCGTCATCAAAGCATCATCACTGCATCATAACAACATCATCTCAGCATCATCACAGAATCATTTCTGCATAATCACTGCATCATCATAGTGTCATCACAGTATATTCACTGCATCATCACATCATCACAGTGTCATCACAGAATCATCACTGAATCATCCAAGCATCATCCAAGCATCATCACAGCACCACCAATGCATCATCACAGTATCATCACTGCATAATCACTGCATCATCACCGCATCATCACATCATCAACACTGCATCATTGCTGCATCATCACATCATTGTCACAGTGTCATCAAAATATCATCACAGCATCATCACACCATCATAACAACATCATCACAGCGTCATCACAGTATCGTAAATGCATCATCACAGAATCATCACTGAATCATCATAGCATCTTCATATCATCATCACAATATCATCACAGCATCATCACTGCATCATCACAGCATCATCACTGCATAATCACTGCATCATCACAGCATCATCACATCGTCATCAAAACATCATTACAAGTATCAACACAACATAATCACAGTGTCATCACAGCATCATCATTGCATCCTTACTGCATGATCACAGCATCTCCGCATCGTAATCACATCATCATCACTGACTCCTCACTGAATCATCACTGTACCATCACTGCATCATCAGAGCATAATCTGAGCATAATCTCAGCATAATCACAGCATCATCACAGAATCATCACAGCATCATTACTGCATCATCACAGCATCTTTGCATCGTCATCAGAGCATCACCACTGCATCATCACTACATCATCACATCATCATCACAGCATTTTAGCTACATAATCACAGAATCATCATAGCGTAACGACAGCATCATCACAACATCATTACAGCATCATCACAGCGTCATCGTAACATCATGACTGTATCATCACAGCATCATCACAGCATCACCGCAGCGTCATCACTGCATCATCACAGCATCATCACAGCATCATCACGGCATCGTTACAGCATCGTCATATCATCATAACTGCATCATCACAACAACATAACAAAACCATCAAAGCATCGTCACAGCATCATCACCGCGTCATCACAGCGTCATAACTGCATCGTCACTGCATCTAAACTGCATCATCACAAAATCATCACAGCTTCATCACTGCAGCATCACAGCATCATCAAAGCATCATCGCAGCATCATCACATCATCATCACAGAATCATTACTGTTTACTCACTGCGGCATCACACCATTATCACGGTGTCATAACTGCATCATCACTGCACCATTACTGCATCATCACAGTGTCATCTCAGCATCATCACAGCATCATTACTGCCTAATCATTGCATTATCACAACGTCATCACAGTATCATCAGTGCATCATCACAGCATCATTACTGCATCATCACATCATCATCACAGAATCACGATAGTGTCATCACAGCGTCATCACTGCATCATCACAGCGTCATCTCAGCATCATCAGAGACTCATCACAGCGTCATCACTGCATCATCACTGCATCACCACTGCATCACCACAGTATCATCACAGCATCATCACAAAATTATAAGAGCGTCATCACAGCGTTATTACTGCATCATCACAGCATCAATAGAGCATCATCACAGCGTCATCACAGCGTTATCACAGCATCATCACAGCATCACGACATCATCATCACAGCTTCACGACAGTGTCATGAGAGCGTCTTCACAGCATCATCACTACATCATCACAGCATCATCACTGCGTCATCAGAGCATCATCACAAAATCATCACAGCGTCATTACTGCATCATCAGAGCATCATCACAGCGTCATCACCGCATCATCACTGCATTGTCACAACATCATGGCGTCATAATAACTGCATCATAACAGCATGATCAAAGCATCATCACAGCGTCATCACAGCGTCATAACTGCATAAACACTGCATCATCAAAGAACCATCACAGCATCATCACAGCGTCATAACAGCATCATCAGAGCATCATCACATCGTCATCACATCGTCATCAAAGAATCTTCACAGCATCATCGCTATGTCATCATAGCATCATCATAATATTATCACAGCTTCATCACAGCGTCATAACAACATCATCACTGCATCATCACAGCATCATCATTATTGCATCATGACTGCATCATTACAGCATCATCAGAGCAGAATCAGTGCGTCGTCACAGCATCATTACTGCATCACCACATCATCACTGTGTTATCGCAGCGTCATCACAGCATCATCACAACATCATCACAGAATCATCACAGCATCATTGCAGCATCATCACATCATCATCACAGCGTCATCACAACATCATCGTAGCATCATCATGCATCATCACAGCATCATTACTGCATCATCACAGCATCATCACAGCATCATCACTGCATCATCACTGAATAATCACAGCATCATCACTGCATCATCACGGCATCGTTACAGCATCGTCATATCATCATAACTGCATCATCACAACAACATAACAAAATCATCAAAGCATCATCACAGCATCATCACCGCGTCATCACAGCGTCATAACTGCATCGTCACTGCATCTAAACTGCATCATCACAAAATCATCACTGCATCACATCATAATCACAACATCATCAAAGCATCATCACTGCGTTATCACAGCATCATCTCAGCATCATCACAGTATCATTACTGCTTATTCACTGCATCATCACAACATCATCACAGCGTCATTACAGTGTCATAAATGCATCATCACAGTGTCATCAAAGCGTCCTAACTGCATAATCACTGCATCATCGCAGCTTCATCACAGCATCATGACAGCGTCATCACAGCATC
>CAXDIO010000135.1:0-14402 GCA_963989345.1 Clangula hyemalis
CGACCCTATATAACCCCCCTGACCCTATAAACCCCCCCCCGGCCCTATAACCCCCCCTGACCCCATACCGCGTGGCGCCGCCGTCCCAGCACACTGCCCACAACCCCATAACCCCCCCCGACCCCATAACCCCCCCAGACCCTCCTTGACCCTATATAACCCCCCCGACCCTATAAACCCCCCCCCGACCCCATAGGGCCCTGTACCGTGTGGCACTGCCACCCCAGCACACTGCCCACAACCCCATAACCCCCCCAGGCCCCCCCTGACCCTATATAACCCCCCTGACCCTATATAACCCCCCTGACCCTATAAGCCCCCCCCCGACCCTATAACCCCCCCGCCCCCATTCCGCGTGGCGCCGCCGTCCCAGCACACTGCCCATAACCCCATAACCCCCCCCGACCCCATAACCCCCCCAGACCCCCCCCGACCCTATATAACCCCCCTGACCCTATAACCCCCCCCTGACCCTATATAACCCCCCTGACCCTATAACCCCCCCTGACCCTATAACCCCCCCCCCGGCCCTATAACCCCCCCGCCCCCGTACCGCGTGGCGCCGCCGTCCCAGCACACTGCCCATAACCCCATAACCCCCCCCGACCCCATAACCCCCCCAGACCCTATAACACCCCCCCGACCCTATAACCCCCCCCCCGACCCCATAGGGCCCCGTACCGTGTGGCACTGCCACCCCAGCACACTGCCCATAACCCCATAACCCCCTCCGACCCCATAACCCCCCCAGACCCCCCCCGACCCTATATAACCCCCCTGACCCTATAACCCCCCCCTGACCCTATATAACCCCCCTGACCCTATAACCCCCCCTGACCCTATAACCCCCCCCCCGGCCCTATAACCCCCCCGCCCCCGTACCGCGTGGCGCCGCCGTCCCAGCACACTGCCCATAACCCCATAACCCCCCCTGACCCCATAACCCCCCCAGGCCCCCCCTGACCCTATATAACCCCCCTGACCCTATAACCCCCCCTGACCCCATACCGCGTGGCGCCGCCGTCCCAGCGCGCCGCCCTCCTTCCAGCCCATGGCCTGCAGCAGGCGGCAGCCCAGGGGGGGCTCCCGGGGGGGCCCCTCCGCCTCCCTGCCAAACCCCAAAACACCCCAAAATCACCCCAAAAGCACCCCAAAACACCCAAAACCCCCCAAAACACCCCAAAACACCCCAAAGGGTCATCCCAAAGGGTCGCCCCCAGGGGGCTGCTTTGGGGACCCCCCCACCCCAAATAGCCCCATTTTGGGGCCCCCCACCCCAAATATCTCAATTTGGGGTCCCCCCACCCCAAATATCTCAATTTTGGGGTCCCCACCCCAAATATCTCAATTTTGGGGTCCCCCACCCCAAATAACCATTTTTGGGGTCCCCCACCCCAAATATTCCATTTTTTGGGTCCCCACCCCAAATATCTCAATTTTGGGGTCCCCCACCCCAAATATCCCACTTTTGGGTCCCCCCACCCCAAATATCTCAATTTTGGGGTCCCCCACCCCAAATACCCATTTTTGGGTCCCCCCACCCCAAATATCCCACTTTAGGGTCCCCCCACCCCAAATATCCTATTTTTGGGTCCCCCCACCCCAAATATTCCATTTTTGGGCTCCCCCACCCCAAATATCTCAATTTTGGGGTCCCCCCACCCCAAAAATCCCCCTTTTTGGGGTCCCCCCAACCTCTCAATTTTGGGGCCCCCCACCCCAGACCCCCCCCCCTTTTGGGGTCCCCCCCACCCTACAGCACCCTCTTTTGGGACCCCCACCCCCCATTTTGGGGCCCCCCCCGTCCCCATTTTGGGGTGCCCGGGGGCACCCATGGGTGGGGGGGGTCCCGGTTTTTGGGGTGCTCACCCTGTCCCCGGGGGGGGGCCCCCGAATTTGCGCTTTTTGGGCTCGGGGGGGTCGGGGACCCCGTACTTCTCGCGCCGCTCCGCCGCCCGGTCCCGGTACTTCATCTGGGGGGGGGGGGCAGCACCCATGGGTGCCCCACAACCCCCCCAGCACCCATGGGTGCCCCACCACCCCCCCCCAGCACCCATAGGGCCCC
The DNA here is from genome assembly GCA_963989345.1 of Clangula hyemalis. The sequence continues at coordinate 2,066 of CAXDIO010000135.1, forward strand.
CCGGCCCCATAGGAACCCCCCAGTAGCCATAGGGGCACCTCAGCACCCATGGGTGCCCCCCCAACCCCTAGGCTGCTCCCCAGCACCCATGGGTACCCCCCAGCCCCCACACCCCCCCCCAGCACCCATGGGTGCCCCCAGCACCCCCCAGCCCCCATAGGGCCCCCCAGCCCCATAGCGTCCCCCCTAAAAGTGCCGCAGCACCCATGGGTGCTCCTTACCCCAGAGCTGCCCCCCTAGCACCCATGGGTGCCCTCCGGCCCCATAGGAGCCCCCCAGCACCCATGGGTGCCCCCCAGCACCCATAGCACCCCCCAGCCCCATAGGAGCCCCCCAGCACCCATGGGTGCTCTCCAGCCCCATAGCTGCCCTCCCAGCACCCATGGGTGCCCTCCGGCCCCATAGGAGCTCCCCAGCACCCATGGGTGCCCCCCAACCCCATAGCTGCCCGTCAAATCCCATAGCCCCCCCCCCAACCCCACAGGAGCCCCCCAGCACCCAAGGGTGCCCCCCAACCCCCATACCCCCCCCAGCACTCCTCAGCACCCATGGGTGCCCCCTAGCCCCATAGCTGCCCCCCAACGCCCATAGCCCCCCCCCCAGCACCCATAGGTGCCCTCCAGCACCCATGGGTGCCCCTCAGCCCCACAGTACACCCCCAACCCCCATAGCCCCCCCCAAGCACCCATAGGAGCTCCCCAGCACCCATGGGTGCCCCTCAGCCCCATAGCTGCCCCCCAACCCCCATAGCCCCCCCCCAGCACCCATAGGCGCCCTCCAGCACCCATGGGTGCCCCTCAGCCCCATAGTATCCCCCAACCCCCATAGCCCCCCCCCAGCCCCACAGGAGCTCCCCAGCACCCATGGGTGCCCCCCTCCCCCCCCAGCACCCATGGGTGCCCCTCAGCCCCATAGCTGCCCCCCAACCCCCATAGCCCCCCCCCCCAGCACCCATAGGCACCCTCCAGCACCCATGGGTGCCCCTCAGCCCCATAGTACCCCCCCAACCCCCATAACCCCCCCCCCCCAGCCCCATAGGAGCTCCCCAGCACCTATGGGTGCCCCCCTCCCCCCCAGCACCCATGGGTGCCCCTCAGCCCCACAGTACCCCCCCAGCCCCCATAGCCCCCCCCCCAGCCCCATAGGAGCTCCCCAGCACCCATGGGTGCCCCCAGCCCCCCCCCCAGCACCCATGGGTGCCCCTCAGCCCCACAGTACCCCCCCAACCCCCATAGCCCCCCCCCCCCAGCACACATAGGAGCTCCCCAGCACCCATGGGTGCCCCCCAGCCCCCCCCCCCAGCACCCATGGGTGCCCCCCTCCCCCCCCAGCACCCATGGGTGCCCCACCTCCATGTCGCCCCGGTCCAGCCCCTCGGGGGGGGGCGGCTGGCTGCGGCGCTGCAGCTCCAGGTTTTGCTGGGGGGGGGGGGGGGGGAACAAAAAGAGGGGGGGCGTCAGTGGGGGGGGACCCCAAAACCCAAAGGGGGACCCCAAAATCTGGGGGGGGGATCCCCAAAACCCCAAAGGGGTCCCCAAAAGCCCCCCCTTGATCCTGACTCCCTGCAGGCAAGCGCCCAAACCGCTCCCCCCAAACCCCAAAATGCGAAACCCCAAAACCCCAAAACCCTATAGGGAACCCCAAAATCCCAAATGGGGAACCCCAAAAAGGGAACCCCAAAACCCCAAAGTGTCCCCCAAACCCCATAGGAGTCCCCAAAGGTTGCCCAAACCTCCCAAACCGCACACCCCAAAACCCCAAAAGCTGAAACCCCAAAACCCCCAAACCCCAAATAGGGAACCCCAAAAAGGGAACCCCAAACCCCAAAGTGTCCCCAAAACCTTAAAGGGGTCCCCAAAACCCCAAAGTGTCCCCCAAACCCCAATGGGGTCCCCAAAACACCCCCTTGATCCTGACTCCCTGCAGGCAAGTGCCAAAACTGCTCCCCCCAAACCCCCAAAATGTGAAACCCCAAAACCCCAAAACCCCAAATAGGGAACCCCAAAGTGTCCCCAAAACCCCAAAGGGGTCCCCAAAACCCCAAAGTGTCCCCAAAACCCTATAGGGGTCCCCAACCCCTCCCCATTAACCCCCAACCCTACCCTGGCGACCTCCTCCACCCCACCCAACAACCCCCAAACCCCAACCCCCAAACCCCAAATAGGGAACCCCAAACCCCAAAGTGATCCCTGAAACCCCAAAGTGTCCCCAAAACCCCAAAGGGGTCCCCAAAACCCCCCCTTTGATCCTGTCTCCCTGCAGGCGAGCGCCCAAACCGTGCCCCCCAAACCCCCAAAAGCCGAAACCCCAACCCCCAACCCCCCCCCCAACCCCCCTCCAGCACCCATGGGTGCTGCGGGGGCACCTTATGGAGGCCGGGACCCCAAAACCCCAACCCCCAACCCCCAAAGTGTCCCCAAAAGTCACCCAAACCTCCCAAACGGCTCCCCCCAAACCCCCAAAATGTGAAACCCCAACCCCCCAACCCCCTCCCACCCCCCCCAGCAGCCTTGGGTGCTGCGGGGGCACCTTGTGGAGGCCGGAACCCCAAAACCCCAACCCCCAAACCCCAAAGTGTCCCCAAAACCCCATAGGAGTCCCCAAAAGTCGCACAAACCTCCCAAACGGCTCCCCCCAAACCCCCAAAATGTGAAACCCCAACCCCCCAACGCCCCCCTCCCACCCCCCCAGCACCCATGGGTGCTCTGGGGGCACCTTGGGGTTTGGGGGTTGGGGTTCGGGGGGTTCTGGCCTCCACAAAGTGTCCCCAAAACCCCATAGGAGTCCCCAAAAGTCACCCAAACGGCTCCCCCCAAACCCCCAAAAGCCGAAACCCCAACCCCCCCCGCCCCCCCCCAGCACCCATGGGTGCTCCGGGGGCACCTTGTGGAGGCCGAAACCCCAAAACCCCAACCCCCAACCCCCAAAGTGTCCCCAAAACCCCATAGGAGTCCCCAAAAATCGCCCAAACGGCTCCCCCCAAACCCCCAAAAGCCGAAACCCCAACCCCCCTGAACCCCCTCCCACCACCCCAGCACCCATGGGTGCTCTGGGGCACCTTGTGGAGACCGAAACCCCCTGAACCCCAACCCCCAAACCCCAAAGTGTCCCCAAAAGTTGCCCAAACCTCCCAAACGGCTCCCCCCAAACCCCCAAAAGCCGAAACCCCAACCCCCTCCCACCCCCCCCAGCACCCATGGGTGCTCTGGGGGCACCTTGTGGAGGCCGGAACCCCCCGAACCCCAACCCCCAACCCCCAAAGTGTCCCCAAAAGTCGCCCAAACCTCCCAAACCCCTCACCCCAAACCCCCAAAAGATGAAACCCCAACCCCCCAACCCACCCCCCAGCACCCATGGGTGCTCCGGGGGCACCTTGGGGTTTGGGGGTTGGGGTTCAGGGGGTTCCGGCCTCCACAAAGTGTCCCCAAAACCCCATAGGAGTCCCCAAAAGTCGCCCAAATCTCCCAAACGGCTTCCCCCAAACCCCCAACGCCCCCCCCCCCCCCCAGCACCCATGGGTGCTGTGGGGGCACCTTGTGGAGGCCGGAACCCCAAAACCCCATAGGAGTCCCCAAAACCCCCCCTTGATCCTGACAGTGAGTGCCCAAACCTCCCAAACCTCTCCCCCCAAACCCCCAAAAGCCGAAACCCAACCCCCCAACTCCCCCCCAGCACCCATGGGTGCTCCGGGGGCACCTTGTGGAGACCGAAACCCCCTGAACCCCAACCCCCAAACCCCAAAGTGTCCCCAAAACCCCATAGGAGTCCCCAGAAGTCACCCAAACGGCTCCCCCCAAACCCCCAAAAGCCGAAACCCCAACCCCTCAACGCCCCCCTCCCACCCCCCCCCAGCACCCATGGGTGCTCCGGGGGCACCTTGGGGTTTGGGGGTTGGGGTTTGGGGGGTTCCGGCCTCCACAAAGTGTCCCCCAAACCCCATAGGAGTTCCCAAAAGTCACCCAAACCTCCCAAACGGCTCCACCCAAACCCCCAAAAGCTGAAACCCCAACCCCCCAACCCCCCCCCAGCACCCATGGGTGCTCCGGGGGCACCTTGTGGAGGCCGGAACCCCCCGAACCCCAACCCCCAAACCCCAAAGTGTCCCCAAAAGTCGCCCAAACCTCCCAAACCCCTCACCCCAAACCCCCAAAAGATGAAACCCCAACCCCCCTGAACCCCCTCCCACCCCCCCCAGCACCCATGGGTGCTCTGGGGGCACCTTGTGGAGGCCAGAACCCCAAAACCCCAACCCCCAAACCCCAAAGTGTCCCCAAAACCCCATAGGAGTCCCCAAAAGTCGCCCAAACCTCCCAAACGGCTCCCCCCAACCCCCCAACGCCCCCCTCCCGCCCCCCCCAGCACCCATGGGTGCTCCGGGGGCACCTTGTGGAGGCCGGAACCCCCTGAACCCCAACCCCCAAACCCCAAAGTGTCCCCAAAACCCCCCCTTGCTCCTGTCTCCCTGCAGGCGAGCGCCCAAACCGTGCCCCCCAAACCCCCTGACCTCCCCCCCCACCCCCCTCCCACCCCCCCAGCACCCATGGGTGCTCCGGGGGCACCTTGTGGAGGCTGAAACCCCCCGAACCCCAACCTCCAAACCCCAAAGGGGTCCCCAAAACCCCATAGGAGTCCCCAAAAGTCACCCAAACGGCTCCCCCCAACCCCCCAATGCCCCCCCCTCCCCCCCCCAGCACCCATGGGTGCTCTGGGGGCACCTTGTGGAGGCCGGAACCCCAAAACCCCAACCCCCAAACCCCAAAGTGTCCCCAAAACCCCACAGGAGTCCCCAAAAGTTGCCCAAACCTCTCCCCCCAAACCCCAAAAGCCGAAACCCCAACCCCCCTCCCACCCCCCCCAGCACCCATGGGTGCTCCGGGGGCACCTTGTGGAGGCCGAAACCCCAAAACCCCAACCCCCAACCCCCAAAGTGTCCCCAAAACCCCATAGGAGTCCCCAAAAGTCACCCAAACGGCTCCCCCCAAACCCCCAACGCCCCCCCCCCCGCCCCCCCCAGCACCCATGGGTGCTCCGGGGGCACCTTGTGGAGGCCGGAACCCCCTGAACCCCAACCCCCAAACCCCAAAGGGGTCCCCAAAACCCCCCCTTGATCCTGTCTCCCTGCAGGCGAGCGCCCAAACTGTGCCCCCCAAACCCCCAAAAGCTGAAACCCCAACCCCCCAACCCCCCCCCCAGCACCCATGGGTGCTCTGGGGGCACCTTGTGGAGGCCAAAACCCCCCGAACCCCAACCCCCAAACCCCAAAGTGTCCCCAAAACCCCATAGGAGTCCCCAAAAGTCCCCAAACCGCTCCCCCCAAAACCCCAAAAGCCGAAACCCCAACCCCCAACGCCCCCCTCCCACCCCCCCCAGCACCCATGGGTGCTCCGGGGGCACCTTGTGGAGGCTGGAATCCCTGAACACCAACCCCCAAACCCCAAAGGGGTCCCCAAAACCCCAAAGGAGCTCCCAAAAGTCGCCCAAACCTCCCAAACGGCTCCCCCCAAAACCCCAAAAGCCGAAACCCCAACCCCCACCCCCCCCCCAGCACCCATGGGTGCTCTGGGGGCACCTTGTGGAGGCCGGAATCCCCTGAACCCCAACCCCCAAACCCCAAAGTGTCCCCAAAACCCCCCCTTGATCCTGTCTATCTGCAGGCGAGCGCCCAAACCCCGCACCCCAAACCCCCAAAAGCCGAAACCCCAACCCCCAACCCCCCCCCCAGCACCCATGGGTGCTGCGGGGGCACCTTGTGGAGGCCGGAACCCCAAAACCCCATAGGAGTCCCCAAAACCCCCCCCTTGATCCTGACAGTGAGTGCCCAAACCTCCCAAATGGCTCCCCCCAAAACCCCAAAAGCTGAAACCCCAACCCCCCTCCCACCCCCCCCAGCACCCATGGGTGCTGCGGGGGCACCTTGTGGAGACCGAAACCCCAACCCCCAAACCCCAAAGTGTCCCCAAAACCCCATAGGAGTCCCCAAAAGTCACCCAAACGGCTCCCCCCAACCCCCCAACGCCCCCCCCTCCCCCCCCCAGCACCCATGGGTGCTCCGGGGGCACCTTGTGGAGGCCGAAACCCCCCGAACCCCAACCCCCAAACCCCAAAGTGTCCCCCAAACCCCCCCTTGATCCTGACAGTGAGTGCCCAAACCTCCCAAACCTCTCCCCCCAAACCCCCAAAAGCCGAAACCCCAACCCCCCACCCCCCCCAGCACCCATGGGTGCTCGGGGGCACCTTGTGGAGGCCGGAGAGCTGCTGGTGGCGCAGCAGGGCCTCCCTGCTGGGGAACTGGCGGCGGCACAGCAGGCAGGCCAGCTTCTGCCAGTCCGTCAGCGCCTCCCCGCGCTCGGGGCGCTCGGGCTCCTCCTCGCTCTCGCTCTCCCCGCTGTAGGCGGCCACCAGCCCGCGGGGGGGGCTCTGGGGGGCGGGGGTAAGGTGGGTGGGGGGCACCCTTGGGTGCTGATATGGGGTGGGGGGGGAGGAGGAGGGAAGGGGGTGGAGGAGGGAGGGAGTGGAGGATGGGGTTTGGGGATGGGTTGGTTTTGGGGAAGGACTCTAAAATGATTTGGGGGGGCACCCAAGGGATCCTAATATTGGGTGGGGGGCACCCTTGGGTGCTGGGGTGGGGGTGGGGGTAGAGGGGGAGGGGGTGGAAGGGGGAGAGAGATGGGGGTGGAGGAGGAGGATGGGGTTTGGGGATGGGTTGGTTTGGGGGAAGGAATCTGAAATTATTTGGGGGGGCACCCAAGGGATCCTAATATTGGGTGGGGGGCACCCTTGGGTGCTGGTATAGGGGTGGGGGGGGAGGGGGAGGGAAGGGGGTGGAGGAGGTTTGGGGATGGTAGGGTTGGTTTGGGGGAAGGACACTAATAGTGCAGGGGGGGCACCCAAGGGATCCTAATATTGGGTGGGGGGCACCCTTGGGTGCTGGTAGAGGGGTGGGGGGGGGAGGGGGTGGAGGAGGAGGATGGGGTTTGGGGATGGGTTGGTTTTGGGGAAGGAATCTGAAATTATTTGGGGGGGCACCCAAGGGATCCTAATACTGGGTGGGGGGCACCCTTGGGTGCTCGTGTGGGGGTGGGGAGGGAGGGGGAGGGAAGGGGGTGGAGGAGCTTTGGGGATGGTAGGGTTGGTTTTGGGGAAGGATCCTAAAATGATTTGGGGGGGGCACCCAAGGGATCCTAATATTGGGTGGGGGGCACCCTTGGGTGCTCACGTGGGGGTGAGGAGGGAGGGGAGGGGGTGGAGGAGAGAGGGAGTGGAGGAGGAGGTTTGGGGATGGGTTGGTTTTGGGGAAGGATCCTAAAATGATTTGGGGGGGCACCCAAGGGATCCTAATATTGGGTGGGGGGCACCCTTGGGTGCTGGTATAGGGGTGGGGGGGGAGGGGGAGGGAAGGGGGAGTAAGGGGGTGAGAGGGTTTGGGGAGGGAAGGGTTGGTTTTGGGGAAGGATCCTAATGTTTTTTGGGGGGGCACCCAAGGGACTCTAATATTGGGTGGGGGGCACCCTTGGGTGCTGGTAGAGGGGTGGGGGGGGGAGGGGGTGGAGGAGGAGGATGGGGTTCGGGGATGGGTTGGTTTTGGGGAAGGAATCTGAAATTATCTGGGGGGGCACCCAAGGGATCCTAATATTGGGTGGGGGGCACCCTTGGGTGCTGGGGTGGGGGTGGGGAGGGAGGGAAGGAGTGGAGGGAGTAAGGGGATGAGGGGGTTTGGGGATGGTAGGGTTGGTTTTGGGGAAGGACTCTAATAGTGCAGGGGGGGCACCCAAGGGACTCTAATATTGGGTGGGGGGCACCCTTGGGTGCTCATGTGGGGGTGGGGGGGGGTGGAGGGAAGGGGGAGTAAGGGGGTGAGAGGGTTTGGGGAGGGAAGGGGTGGTTTTCAGGAAGGACCCTTATGTTTTTTGGGGGGGCACCCAAGGGACCTGGGCATTTGGGTGGGGGGCACCCTTGGGTGCTGATATAGGGGTGGGGGGGGGAGGGGGAGGGAAAGGGGTGAAGGAGGATGGGGTTTGGGGAGGGAAGGGTTGGTTTTGGGGAAGGACTCTAAAATGATTTGGGGGGGTACCCAAGGGACTCTAATATTGGGTGGGGGGCACCCTTGGGTGCTGATATAGGGGTGGGGGGGGGAGGGGGTGGAGGAGGAGGATGGGGTTTGGGGATGGGTTGGTTTTGGGGAAGGACTCTAAAATGATTTGGGGGGGCACCCAAGGGATCCTAATATTGGGTGGGGGGCACCCTTGGGTGCTCGTGTGGGGGTGGGGAGGGAGGGGGAGGGAAGGGGGTGGAGGAGCTTTGGGGATGGTAGGGTTGGTTTTGGGGAAGGATCCTAAAATGATTTGGGGGGGGCACCCAAGGGATCCTAATATTGGGTGGGGGGCACCCTTGGGTGCTCACGTGGGGGTGAGGGGGGAGGGGAGGGGGTGGAGGAGAGAGGGAGTGGAGGAGGAGGTTTGGGGATGGGTTGGTTTTGGGGAAGGATCCTAAAATGATTTGGGGGAGCACCCAAGGGATCCTAATATTGGGTGGGGGGCACCCTTGGGTGCTGGGGTGGGGGTGGGGAGGGAGAGGGAGGGAAGGCGGTGGAGGAGGATGGGGTTTGGGGATGGGTTGGTTTTGGGGAAGGATCCTAAAATTATCCTGGGGGGGGGCACCCAAGGGACTCTAATATTGGGTGGGGGGCACCCTTGGGTGCTCATGTGGGGGTGGGGAGGGTGGGGAGGGAAAAGGGTGGAGGAAGAGGATGGGGTTTGGGGAGGGAAGGGTTGGTTTTGGGGAAGGATCCTAATGTTTTTTGGGGGGGCACCCAAGGGACTCTAATATTGGGTGGGGGGCACCCTTGGGTGCTCATGTGGGGGTGGGGAAGGGGGGGGAGGGAGGGAAGGGGGTGTAAGGGGATGAGGGGGTTTGGGGGCGTAAAGGTTGTTTTTTGGGGGGGCACCCAAGGGACCTCGATGTTTGGGGGGGGGCACCCAAGGGAACCCAAAGTTTGGGGAGGGGGCAGCCAAGGACCCATCGAATTGGGTGGGGGGGCACCCAGGGATCTGAGTGGGTGTGGGGCACCCAAGGGACCCCAATGTTTGGGTGGGGGTGGGGGGCACCCAAGGGACCCAGGATGTGGGTGGGGGGCACCCAAGGGACCCCAATGTTTGGATAAGGGGCACCCAAGGGACCCAGGGATGTGGGTGGGGGGCACCCAAGGGACCCCAATGTTTGGGGGTGGGGGGCACCCAAGGGACCCAGGGATGTGGGTGGGGGGCACCCAAGGGACCCCAATGTTTGGGTGGGGGGCACCCAAGGGACCCAGGATGTGGGTGGGGGGCACCCAAGGGACCCAGGGATGTGAGTGGGGGGCACCCAGGGATCTGAGTGGGTGGGGGGCACCCAAGGGACCCCAATGTTTGGGTGGGGGTGGGGGGCACCCAAGGGACCCAGGGATGTGGGTGGGGGGCACCCAAGGGACCCCAATGTTTGGGTGGGGGTGGAGGGCACCCAAGGGACCCCAATGTTTGGGTGGGGGGCACCCAAGGGACCCAGGATGTGGGTGGGGGGCACCCAAGGGACCCAGGATGTGGGTGGGGGGCACCCCGCTCACCAGGCGCTCGTCACTGGCCAGCTTGGGCAGCTCCATGGCCGGGTGCTGCCGCTCCGTCAGGGCACCCTGCGGGGCACCCAAGGGTGCTGCGCTAAGTGGGGGGCACCCAACGCACCCCAACGCCCCCCACCCCACTGCAGCCCCCGCTCGCCGCCCCCCTCCCGCCATGACCAGCACCCATCGCGTCCCCTCCCCCTCCGGCACCCGCCGCGTGGCACCCACCCCCCTACCCCCAGCACCCATGGGTGCACCTTCTTCTCCAGGATGGCGTAGCCGGCGTCGGCGGCGGCCGCCTCGCGGCGCTCGTCCTCCCGGGGGGGCGGGGGGGGCCCGGCGCTGCGCCCGCTCTCCCGCTGCTTGTTCAGGCTGCGCGCCCACCGCTCCATGTCCTTGGCGATCTGCACCCATGGGTGCCCTCAGCGCCCGCACCCACGGGGGTGCAGGGGACCCGAGGGGGCTACTGGGGAGGGGGCGGGGCGGGGGGGAGCGGGGTAGTGGGGACCCGTGGGGGCTGTTCGGGGGGGGGGGGAGGGGGTTTTAGGGGACCCGTGGGTGCTCTTGGGACCCATGGGTGCTCTTGGGACGCATGGGTGCTATTTGGGTGTATGGGTGTTACTGGGATATAGGGGAACCCATGGGTGCTGTTGGGGGCCCATGGGTGCTATTGGATTAAGCATGGACCCGTGGGTGCTATTGGGGATGCGTGGGTGCTCTTGGGCTATACGGGCACCCATGGGTGCTCTTGGGGCCCATGGGTGCTACTGGGTTATGTGAAGACGCGTGGGTGCTGTTTGGGTGTATGGGTGCTACTGGGTTATATGGGGACTCATGGGTGCTCTTGGGGGCCTATGAGTGCTCTTGGGCACCCATGGGTGCTATTTGGATGTATGGGTGTTATTGGGTTATGTGGGGATCCATGGGTGCTCTTGGGACCCATGGGTGCTCTTGGGGGCCCATGGGTGCTATAGGATTAAGCACGGACCTATGGGTGCTATAGGGGATGCATGGGTGCTCTTGGGCTATATGGGCACCCATGGGTGCTATTTGGGTGTATGAGGTCTACTGGGATATATGGGCACCCATGGGTGCTATTTGAGTGTAAGGGTGCTACTGGGCTATATGGGGACCCATGGGTGCTCTTGGGTTATGTGGGTGCCCGTAGCTGCTAATTGGGATGTATGGGTGCTACTGGGCTATATGGGCACCCATGGGTGCTCTAGGGGTACCTCAAGTCTCACAGGTGCTACTGAGGCCTATAAGCACCCATGCGTGCTATTTGGGATCCCCACCTTCTCCTGATGTCTGTGAGCACCCATGGGTGCTACTGGGATATTTAAGGATCCACGGGGGCTAGCGGGATCCCTGAGCACCCATGGGTGCTGTTGGGTTATATAGGCACCTACAGGGGTTACCAGGATCCCTGAGCACCCATGGGTGCTGTTGGGTTATATGGGCACCCATGGAAGCTACTGGTATCCTGAGCACCCATGGGTGCTGTTGGGTTATATGGGCACCGATGGGGGTCACCAGGATCCCTGATCACCTATGGGTGCTGTTGGGTTATATGGGCACCCATGGGGGCTAGCGGGATCCCTGAGCACCCATGGGTGCTATTGGTTATATGGGCACCCGTGGGGGCTACTGGGACCCCTGAGCACCCATGGGTGCTGTTGGGTTTTATGGGCACCCATGGGAACTACCAGGATCCCTGAGCACCCATGGGTGCTATTGGGTTATATGGGCACCCATGGGGGCTACTGGGACCCCTGAGAACCCGTGGGTGCTGTTGGGTTATATGGGCACCTATGGGGGGTACCGCGATCCCTGATCACCCATGGGTGCTGTTGGGTTCTATGGGCACCCATGGGAACTACCAGGACCCCTGAGCACCCATGGGTGCTACTGGGTTATATGGGCACCCATGGGAACTACCAGGACCCCTGAGCACCCATGGGTGCTGTTGGGTTCTATGGGCACCTATGGGGACTAGCGGGATCCCTGAGCACCCATGGGTGCTGTTGGGTTATATGGGCACCTATGGGGGCTACCGCGATCCCTGAGCACCCATGGGTGCTATTGGGTTATATGGGCACCCATGGAAGCTACTGGTATCCCTGAGCACCCATGGGTGCTGTTGGGTTATATGGGCACCGATGGGGGTCACCAGGATCCCTGATCACCTATGGGTGCTGTTGGGTTATATGGGCACCCATGGGGGCTACCGCGATCCCTGAGCACCCATGGGTGCTGTTGGGTTCTATGGGCACCCATAGGGGCTACTGGGACCCCTGAGCACCCATGGGTGCTGTTGGGTTATATGGGCACCCATGGGGGTCACCAGAATCCCTGAGCACCCATGGGTGGTGTTGGGTTATATGAGCACCTATGGGGGCTAGCAGAATCCCTGAGCACCCATGGGTGCTGCTGGGTTATATAGGCACCTATGGGGGTTACCAGGATCCCTGAGCACCCATGGGTGCTATTGGGTTATATGGGCACCCATGGGGGCTACCGGGATCCCTGAGCACCCATGGGTGCTATTGGGTTATATGGGCACCTACAGGGCTTACCAGGATCCCTGATCACCCATGGGTGCTGTTGGGTTATACGGGCACCCATAGGGGCTACCGCGATCCCTGAGCACCCATGGGTGCTGTTGGGTTCTATGGGCACCCATGTGGGCTACTGGGACCCCTGAGCACCCGTGGGTGCTGTTGGGTTCTATGGGCAACTATGGGG
>CAXDIO010000136.1:0-23271 GCA_963989345.1 Clangula hyemalis
GGGTAAATGGGGAGGGGGGGTAAATGGGGGGGTTAAGGGTGTGGGGGGGCAAAAGGGGGGACAAAAGGGGGGGGTTAAAGGGATGGGGGCTTTAGGGGGGGCTTTAGGGGTTAAGGGGATGGGGGGGCCAAAGGAGGGGGTACAGGGATGGGGGTTAAAGGGGGGGGTCCAAGGGAGGGGGTTTAACGGGGAGGTTCTGGAGGGGGAGTTAAGGGGAAGTTAAAGGGGGGGGGTTGAGGGGATGGGGGGGGGTTAAATTGGGGGGGGGACACGGCGGGGGGGTGACAGGGCCCCGGCACAAAGCGGGGCCGCTGCGGAGCCGCTGCCGCAGTGCCGGGACCGGGGGGGGGCAATGAGGGGGGGGGGAACCGGGGATGCCGCAGGGCCCGGGGGGGGATGCGGGGCCTTGGGGGGGGGGGGGATAAGGGGAAGGGGGGGGTTGGGGGGGGTTGGGGGGGGGGTTGGGGTCCTTGCCCCCCCCCAGGCCCTACCTGAGCGGCTCCGCGCACTCCGGCCGGGGGCTGAGGCCGCCGCCGCTCATCACACCCGGGGGGGGCGGGGCCACCGGTAAAGGGGGGGGGCCACCGGAAAAGGGGGGGGGCCACGGGTAAAGGGGGGGGGTCAACGATAAAATGGGGGGTCAACGAGAATGGGGGGGGGTCACCGGGAATGGGGGGGGTACCGGGATGGGGGGGGCGGCCCCGTTCTCCTCCCCCCCCCCAATTCCCGGTGTCCCCCCCCCCCCCCGCAGCCCCCCCCCAATGGACCCGTCCGCGCCCCCCCGCCGCGCCGTCGCCATGGCAACAGGGGGCCCGCCGCCGAGGGGGGCGGGGAGGGGCGGTTCCCATGGCGACGGCCCCCCCGGCAGGCCCCGCCCCCTCCCCCTCTGTTGCCATGGCGACCCCCCCGCCCCCCTCCCCGGCCCCTCCCCTCCGAGCCGCCAGGGGGCGCTGTTGGGGGAGGGGGGCGCGAGATGGACGGGGCTGCGCGAGCGGTGCGGGGGGGGTCCTGGGGGGGGGGGCTGGGGGGGGCTCAGGGCCTCGGGGGAGGGGGGCCTGGGGGGGTTCAAGGGGGCCTGGAGGGGTCCAGGAGGGTCCTGGGGGGGTTTAGGGGGGCCTGGGGGGGGCTCAGGGGTTTCTGGGGGGGCTCAGAGAGGGCCTAGGGGGGTCCAGGAAGGATTGGGGGGGGCTGAGGGGGTCCTGGGGGGCCTCAGGGAGGGCCTAGGGGGGTCCAGGAGGGACCTGGGGGGTTTAGGGGGGTCTGGGGGGGCTCAGGGGTTTCTAGGGGGGCTCAGGGAGGGCCTAGGGGCGTCCAGGAGGATCCTGGGGGGGGGTTGGGGGTTTCTGGGGGAGCTCAGGGGGTCCTGGGGGGGTCACAGGAGGCCCTGGGGGGGCTCAGGGGGTCCCTGGAAGGGCTGCAATGGGGGGAGGGGGAAGAAGATCCTGGTTGGGGGGGGGGTCCGCATCCCCCCCCTTATTTCCCCCCCCCCCAGGTGCTGGAGCTGCTCCTGCTGCGCCTGTGCCCCCCCCACGACGAGGAGCGGGCAAGGGGGGGGGCGCTGCTGCTGGCGCTGGTGGTGGAGGGGGGCGAGGAGCGGCCCCGCTGCACCACCACGGGTAACGGGGGGGGGTCTCGGGGGGGTCCCGGGTGTGTGGGGGGGCAGGCTCCCCCCCCAACCCCCCCTCAACACCCCCTTGCCCCCTGCAGTCGCTGCCGCCGGGGAGCTTTGCCGTGCCCTCCGCTCCGAGGCCCTGTGGGGGGGTAAATTGCCCCCCCCCCCCCCCGCCCCAAATAACCCCCTCTTTTATTTGGGGGGGGGGTCTGCTAACCGCTAACACCCCCCCTCAGGTGAGGGGGGGGTCCCGGAGCAGCTCGGTGCCCACCCCACCGCCCCCCTCCCCGCAGCCCCCTGCTGCCGCCGGCTGCTGGCTCGAGCCCCGCTGCAGGCGGCCTTCCAGGTAAAGGGGGGGGGGCCAGGGGGGGCCCCTTTCCTTCCCCCCCCCCCCCTCCAGGGGTGACCTTGTTATGGGGGGGGGGCGTTTTGGGGACGGCCCCCCCGGGACTGGAAGTAGGGCGGGCGGCTAAATATAGCAGGGTGGCCCTGTTTCTGCCGGGAAAACGGGGCCAAGCAGCCCCCCCCCAAATAAAAAAAGGGATTTTTTTTTTGGGGGGGGGTCTGGGTATTGGGGGGCCCCCCCCCAGCCCCATTTTGCTCCCTCCCCCAGGTTTGCCCCCGTCCCGGGACGCCGCGACCCGACTGCGGTGAGCTGCGGCGCTTCCTGCACCGGGCCAGCCTGGTGCACCCCGAGGTGGGGGGGCACCCATGGGTGGGGGGGGGTCCGGGGGGGGACAAGGTGTCACCGTCACCGCGCCCACCCCTCTGTGCCCCCCCCCCCAGGTGGAGTTCCACCTCTGCGTCAGCGTGGACGGCGCCGTGGCCTCGTGTAACCTGCGGTGAGTGAGTGACCCCCCCAAAAAAAAATAACCCTATAGGGGTAAATGACCCCCCCCAAAAAAAAAACAGCCCCATACGGGTGAATGAGTGACCCCCCCAAAAAATCCCAACCCCATAGGGGTGAGTGACCCCCCCCTAAAAAAAAACCACCCAGCCCCTCACACCAGCTTTGGGGTCACCGGAGCTGGCACTGGCACCACGGGTACGGGGGCTGTGGCTGTGACCCCAAAGCTGGGGGGGGGGTCCCGGGGCCGGTCCCAGCCCCGTCCCCTTTTTGTGTCCCCCCCCCAGCCCCGAAAGCGCCTGGGAGGGGGCAGGGCTGCGGCTGCGGGCAAACGGGCGGCACTTTGTGAGGTGAGGGACGGGACGGGACGGGACGGGGACGGGATGGGACGGGGATGGGAATGGGAATGGGGACAGGGTGGGGACGGGGTCAAGAATGGGAACAGGACAGGGACGGTGACAGGGACAGGGACAGGACGGTGTCCCCGCCACCCCCGGTACCACTCACCCGGGGGTCCCCCCCTTTTTTTTTATCCCCCCCCAGGCTGGGCCCCCCCGGCGCCGCCCCCCCCTGCTCCCGGCTGCACCCCGTGGCCGCCCCCCCCATCGCCCTGCGCCTGCCCCCGGCCGCCGCCGCCGCCGGGCTGGGGGGGGAGCTCAGCGCCCTCCCCGCCGCCGCCCTCTGCCCCTGCCTGCGCCCCCGCCCCAACAGCGGCCCCCAGCTCCGCGCCGCCGCCATATCCCGGGGGGACGGGGACACGGGGAGGGGGACATGGGGATGGGGGCATGGGGACACAGGAACAGGGACACATGGGGACACAAGGACATGGGGATGGGGACATGGGGACACAGGAACAGGGACACATGGGGACACGGGGACATGGGGATGGGGACAGGGTTGGGGACACAGGGATGAGGACATGGGGACACAGTGACACAGGATTGGGGACATGGGGACATGGGTATGGGGACATGGGGACACGGGAACAGGGGGGCGGGGACATGGGGACACAGGGATGGGGACATTGGGACACAGGGTTGGGTACATGGGGACATGGGGATGGGGACATGGGGACACGGGGACAGGGTTGGGGACATGGGGACACAAGGACAGGGACACATGGGGACACAAGGACATGGGGACAGGGACATGGGGTTGGGGATATGGTGACACCAGGGACATGGGGATGGGGACACAGGGACACAGTGACAGGGACATGGGGATGAGGACATGGGGACACAGGAACATGGGGTTGGGGACATGAGGATGTGGACACAGGGACATGGGGATGGGGACATGGGGTTAGGGACACGGGGACATGGGGATGGGGGCGCGGAAATGGGGTTGGGGACACGGGGACGTGGTGACACGGGCTTGGGACCACAGCCCTGTCCCCCCCCCCGTTGTCCTTGACGACCCCCACGTCTTCTGCTGCGACCCCGCGGGGCTCCCGGCCGCCCCGCGCCCCCCCCGCCTGTTCCAGGACCCCTCGTGGCTGGCGGACTGGGACCAGTTCGGCTGCGCCGCCGCCCCCAGCACCCCACCGGTGCCCGAGGAAGGTGCGGGGACAGCGGGGGGGGGGCGACACCCAGGGGACCCCCCCTCGAGTGTCACCCCCCCCCCCCTTGTCCCCACAGGGCTGCTGCCCCCCGATGCCACCTACGCCCTGCGCCCAGCTTCGGGGTCCCCCCCTGGGGATGCCCCCCCCCAGACCCTGCTCCTCTTCCTCTTCCTGCGGCACCGCGACCCCTTCCAGCCCTACCAGGCGGGTGCGTGGGGGCTGGGGGGGTCCCCCGTTTTTTGTCACCCCCCCCCTTGTCCCATTGTCCCCCCCCCCCCGTGTTCCCCCCCCCAGGGACCCGCCGCCTGCTCCTGGCGCACGCGGAGCCGCTGCTGGGGGACAACCACCAAGCCCTGACCCGGGGCGTCCGCGCCCTCGTCCACCCGCTGCTGGAGGAGCTCAACCGCAGGGCTCAGGTGGGGTCTTGGGGGGCTTGGGGGGGTCCCCCTCCGACCCCTGACCCCCCCCCAAAAGATAAAATCCCCCCCCCTTGGTCCCCATCCCGCAGGGCCACCAGCGGCTGCTGCGGGCGCTGCCGGTGGCGCTGGACGCGCTCGGTGCCGTGGTGGCCGCCAGCTCCAGCGCCCGCTTCCGCCGCCGCTGCCTGCGCCTCATGCAGGTGGGGGGCACCCCAAACCCCCCCCCCGACCCCCCCACAATGTCCCCAACCCCCCCCCAACCCCCCAGCCCCCCCCCCAGGTCGCCGACACCCCGGCGCTGGCCGCGGCCGCCCGCCGGAGCCTGGCCGAAATTTGCCGCCGCCGCCTCCTGCGCTGCGCCTCCTGCGACCCCCCCGCGGTGGGTGAGACCCCCCCCCAAATTTCCACCCCCCCCAAATTTCACCCCCCCCAACCCCCAGATTTTACCCCCAGCCCCTGCTCACCCCCCCCCTTCCATCCCCGCAGCCCCCCGAGGCGCCGGAGCAGGGTGAGGGGCACCCCGGGGCCTCCCCCAGCATGGGGGGTGCCCGGGACCCCCCCCCGGATCCCCAAAATGGGGGGCAGTGAGGGGGCCCCCACGTGGCCCCCAGTTAGCCCCAGTTAGCCCTGGTTCCTCCCAGTTAGCCCCAGTTGGTCCCAGTTGTCCCCATTGGTTCCAGTCCCATCAGTTTTCACCCTTGGTCCCAGTTCCCCCAGTTAGCCCCAGCTGCATTTGTTGGTCCCAGTTAGCCCCAGTTCCCCCAGTTAGCCCCAGTTCCCCCAGTTAGGCCCACTACACCCAGTTGCCCCCACTGGTTCCAGTTCCCCCAGTTAGCCCCAGTTGCCCCTGTTGGTCCCAGTTAGCCCCAGTTCCCACAGTTGTCACCATTGGTCCCAGTTGCCCCAGTTCTTCCAGTTTCCTCTGCTGGTGCCAGTTGCCCCCAGTTCCCCCAGTTAGACCCAGTTCCCCCAGTTATCCCCAGTTAACCCCAGTTGCCCACACTGGTCCCAGTTCACCCAGTTAGACCCAGTTCCCCCAGTTCCCCCAGTTAACCCCAGTTCCCCCCAGTTCTCCCAGTTGCCCCCACTGCTCCCAGTTCCCCCAGCTAGCCCCAGTTACTCCTGTTTGTCCCAGTTCCCCCCAGTTCTCCCAGTTGCCCCCACTGCTCCCAGTTCCCCCAGTTAACCCCAGTTCCCCCAGTTATTCCTGTTTGTCCCAGTTCCCAGTCCCCACCCCACTCTCGGCAACCACCACATGGCCCCGCCCCTTTCTCACCGACCACGCCCCCACTCATTGCCCCGCCCCCTCCACCAAAGCCCCGCCCCTGTCCCCGCCCACCACCATTGGCCCCGCCCCTTCATAGCGACCACACACCCACGCCCCTGGGTTTGACCACGCCCTCCATGGCTGACCACGCCCCTCCGTGACTGTCCACGCCCTTTACCACGCCCCCCCGGCGTGGCCCCGCCCCCGCCGCGCCATGGCGGTGTCGGAGCCCGCGGGCGGCTCCTCCTGGGCCGCTCCGGGCCGAGCCGGGCCCGCGGCGGCCCCGGGAGCGGCCCCGGGGCACGGAACCGGCCCGGCCCCCGCCGCCGCCGGGCCCGGGGCTTGCTGGGCCGCCGTGCTGGCCTGCCTCAGCCTGGCCTGCTCCTATGTGGGCAGCCTCTACGTCTGGGGCAGCCCCCTGCCGCGGTACGGGGGGCAGCGGGGGGGACCGGGGGGGTACCGGGGGGGACCGGGGGGGTACCGGGGAGGGCTTCGGGGGCACCGGGGGTAGGCTGGGGGGGTCAGGGGGCTCTGGGGGGGAACCAGGGGAGGGCTGGGGTCTTTGGGGGGGCTCTGGGAGGGGCTGGGCTACGCCTGGGGGGCTCCGGGGACTGGGGAAGAGCTCGGGGGGGGGCACCCGGGGGGTCCTGGGGTTGGGGGGGGGCTGTAAGGAGCCTTGGGGGGGGTGAGAGGGGGGCTTTGGGGTGCTGGGGGGCTGTGGGGTGCTTGAGAGGGATTTTTCAGGGTGCTGGAGGGTGGGGGGGCATTGAGGGTGTTTGGGGGAGGGTTTTTGGGATATGGGGGGGCTCCCCTGCTGACCCCCCTGCCGCAGGGATCACCCATCCGTCATCAAGCGCCGCTTCACCAGCGTCCTGGTGGTGTCGGGGCTCTCCCCGGCCTTCGTCTGGCTCTGGAAGGAGCTGACGGGCATCAAGGTGAGCCTGGGGGGGGGGTCCCTAAATCTTTTTTCTTGGTGGGGCACCCTCATTTTTGCTGATTCTCCCCTTTTTCCCCCTCCTTTAGCCAGACACCCCGCTGCCAGCGCTGCTGGGGCTGCGGCTGGAGGGGCTGGTGCCGGCCACGCTGCTGCCGCTGCTGCTCACCATGGTACGTGGGGGGGTGGCGGGAGGGGCACGGCCCCCCCATGGTCCCCCCCAGCCCCCTCTGACCCCCCCCGACCCCCCCAGGTCCTCTTTTTGGGACCCCTCATCCAGCTCTCCATGGACTGCCCCTGGCGCTGGCTCGACGGCGTTAGGGGGGCCTTGGGTAAGGGGGGGGGGCACGGGGGGGGGGGGTCAGGAATGGGTTTAGGGAGTCTGGGGGTGGGTTTTTGGGGGGGAGGGGTTTGGGGGACGTGGTTTCAGAGGCACGGGAGGGCAGGTTTGGGGGAGGAAGGTGGAGCAGGTTTTGGGGTCATGGGGGTGGGTTTTAGGGACATGGGTTGGGTTTTGGGGGTGCAGGGGCAGGTTTGGGGGTAGAAAGTCAGGTTTTGGGGGGGTCAGGGCGGGTTTTGGGGGCACAGGGGCAGGTTTTTGGGGCACAGGGGCAGGTTTTGGGGGGACGGGTGGGTTTTGGGAGCACGGGGGGCAGGTTTGGGGGGTCAGGGCAGGTTTTGGGGGCCAGTGGGCAGGGTTTTGGGGGCACAGGGTGGGTTTTTGGGGTGCAGGGGTGCAGGTTTGGGGGGAATTGGATGGGTTTTGGTGATGTGGAGTGGGTTTTGGGGGCACAGGGACGGGTTTTAGGGACACAGAGGGTCAGGCTTGGGGGAAACAGAGGTGGCTTTTGGGGGGGGGGGACGGGGACAGGGGTGGCTTTTGGGGGTGGCAGCGGCTCCGTGCCCACAGACCCCCGGCTGTGGGCGCTGTGCCTGGGGGACGTGCGCTGGCTGCGGAACCAGGTGGTGGCCCCGCTCACCGAGGAGCTCGTCTTCCGCGCCTGCATGCTGCCCATGCTGGTGCCCTGCACCGGCCCCGGCCCCGCCGTCCTCGCCTGCCCCCTCTTCTTCGGCGTGGGTGAGCGCGGTGGGACCCCCCCGGGGACCTCCCCAAATTCCCTCTGTGCCCCCCCCCTTAACCCCCTCCCTCGCTCCCCAGCCCATTTCCACCACGTCATTGAGCAGCTCCGCTTCCGCCAGGGCTCCATCGGCAGCATCTTCATGTCGGCAGGTACAGCTGGGGGGAGTCCTGGGGGGGGGAAATCTGTCCCCGTGTCCCCCCCCCCCCAACCTCCCCTCTCCCCTGCAGCTTTCCAGTTCTCCTACACCGCCCTCTTCGGCGCCTACACGGCCTTCATCTTCCTCAGGACAGGTGAGGGGGCACGGGGCTGGGGCTGGGGGGGTGCAGGGCAGACTGGGGGGGGGTCTCTCTGCCCTGCTGACCCCCCCGTCCGTCTGTCCGTCCGTCCGTCCCGCAGGCCACCTGGCGGGCCCGGTGCTGTGCCATTCCTTCTGCAACTCCATGGGTTTCCCGGCCGTGGGGGCCGCCCTGGAGCACCCCCGGCGCCGGGCCCTGCTCCCCTGCTACCTGCTGGGGGTGCTGCTCTTCCTGCTGCTGCTGCACCCCCTCACCGAGCCCTCCTTCTTCGGGGGGGGGCCCCTCCCGGCCTGCGCCCCCCACGCCTGCTCCTGACCCGGGTTTGGGGCGCTCGCCCCCCCCCCCCAGCCCCTCACCGTGTCCCCGACCCCCCCCTTTTTATAGGTGCCGCCGCGGAGAGAGCTCTATTTTTGTGATTAAAGTGCTTTTAAGCGTCCCGGTGCGTTGCTGGGGGGGGGCACCGGGCTGGGGGGGGAACACGGGGTGGGGGGGGTTGGAGCCGGGGCCGGGATTCGAACCCGCGGCTCTGTGGGCGGCTGACTCTCCGCGCGTGCGCAGCCGCGGCGGGTGAGGGCAGCCGGGCGCCGGCACTGATGGCAGCCAATGGGAGGGCGGCGTGGGCGTGGCCTCAAGCCCCGCCCCCATGCACAACCCCACCACCCGTTGCCAGCCGCGCTTTATTCCGGCCCACGTGACCTCCGTACACCCGCTCCGCCCCCTCGCCGCTCCGGCCCCGCCCACCCGCCGCTCCGGCCCCGCCCACCGGCGGCCCCGCGGGCCTTCCCCCGGGTCCTAGCGCCCGCCCGCTCGCCGGTCCGGTCCCGCTAGGGCGGGTTGCCGTGGTCGCTGTCGGCGCGGCCCCGGTGCGCGGGCGGCCCGTGGCTGTGCGCCTTGCGGATGTGCCGGTAGAGGTCCCCGGACTGCGTGTAGCTGCGCAGGCAGTGGCGGCACTCGTAGGGGCGCTCCCGCGTGTGCACGGTGGCGTGGCGGCGCAGCGTGTAGGAGCACGAGAAGGTCTTCCCGCACGTCGGGCACGTCGGCGCCTCCTCGGCGAACAGCCCGAAGCCCCCGCGCCCCTCCAGCGGCGGCAGGAACAGCGGCTCCCGCAGCGCCGGCAGCCCGAAAGCCAGCGGCTCCCCCGCCGCCGCCGCCTCCCCGAAGGCCGCCCCCCGGGGACCCCGCGCCGGCCCCGGGAAGAGGCCGCCGGGGCGCCGGGCGCCCGCTTCGGGCTCCTCGTCGGAGATGACGATGGCCTCCGCCTTGACGGCGGCGGGCAGCAGCCCGGCGGGGGCAGCGGGCGCCCAAGGCCCTGCGCAGAGCTCCCCGGGGGCCGGCAGCTCGCCCCCGGGGAAGGCGGGCCGCGGGGCGGCCTCCGTCGAGCTGCTGGGGCTGGGCAGCGAGAGGTCCGGGGGGGCGTTGCGGGGGGGCCACTCGCCCTCCACGCCGGGCTGGGTGGTATCGGCCACGTCCACGCAGGCCGCGGGCGGCTCGGGGGGCGCCAGGGCCCGCTGCTCCTCCCCGGCCTGGCCCACCGGGCCCGGCGGCACCGACAGCAGCAGCGGCGGCGGCGGCGCCCCGGGGCTGGCCGGGCGCTGCGGGAGGGTGGCGGGTGGCAGCGCAACGGGGCTGCGGGGGGGGTCGTCCTCATCCTCCTCCTCCTCCTCCTCCTCCCGCTTGGTGCTGTCGGCCTCGGCCGGGGCCCGGGCCTGCAGCTTCTTCTTGCAGAGCTTGACCACGTCGTTCATGTGCAGGTAGCTGGCGGCCGCCAGCACGTCCTCCAGCGGCGTGGCGGCCAGCGCCAGGCGCCCCTCGTACATGAACTCGAGCAGCAGCCCGAAGGCCGGCGGCGTCACGATCTCGCTGTTGAGCCGCACCAGCTCGCCCTTGTCCAGCCGCTCGGCGTAGCACATGTGGAAGAAGGCGCTGCAGGCCGCCAGCACGGCGCGGTGCGCCGGGAACGGGGCGCTGCCCACCAGCACCGTGCAGTCGCACAGGAAGCCCTGAGCCCGCTGCTCCCGCAGCCCCCGCAGCAGCTGCCGGCTGTGCTCCGGGAACTCCATGGCGGGGCCTGGGGGGGGGGCTCCCGGCCGGCTCCGGGCCTGGCTCCGCCGCTCGGGCCCGGCCCCGCTCCCCCACAAAGCCGCCGCCCCGCCCCCGCTGCGATTGGCCGCCCGGCTGCCCGCTGCGCCGCTCCTATTGGGCGCCGCGCCTGCCGCTCGTGGCAGTAGGCTGTGGGAGCGCGATGATTGGCTCGTGGATAACGCCACTCAGCCTGGCGGAGTCTGCTCCCGCCCTCCCGGCGGAGGAAAAGGCGGGCCGCGGTTGCCATGGCATCCGGGGCGGGGCGTTGCTGGGGAAACCCCGAGCGGGCCGGGAGGCTGCTTGTGATTGGTGGCTCGGCGACGTCGCTCCGGCTTTACCTCGCGTTCATTGGCCGGCCGCTCCCCTCCCTCCGGCTGCGCCTACCGCGCTCTCTGATTGGCTCCCTCTCCCGCCTTTCAAGCCCCCTCGCGCAAATCACGGGGCCGCGTGGGCGGGGCTTCGCTACCCGGGCGACCAGGTGCGCCCGGGGCGGGGCGGGAGCGCGCTCCCGGGGGAGGGGCGGGGCTCCGCGCAGCCAATGGCGTGCGGCGGCGTGGGGGGGCCGGGGGGCGGGGTCAAGGGTCAGCCCTCAGCCAAGATGGCGGCGGCGCCGGGGAGGTGAGCGCGCGGCGGGGGGGGGCGGGCGGCAGCTCCCCCCCCCCCCCCGGTGTGAGACCCCCCCCCGGGACCCCCCCAGCCCCTCCCCGGGCGGGTCCCGGCGCCACGGGGCCCTCGGGACGAGGCCCGGGACCAGGCCGAGGCCCCGCGGCCCGGTCCCCGCCCCCCCCCGGGCACGTTGGGGCCCCCCCGGCCCGGCCCCGGTTGCTCCCGGACCCCCCCCGGTTACGCCCAGGCCCCCCCCAATCCACCCCCGGTTTCCCCCGCACCCCCCCGGTCTGGCCCCTGTTACTCCAAGACCCCCCCCGGTTACACGCAGCCCCCCCGATCCAGCCCCGGTTGCTCCAGGACCCCCCCAGCCCCCTCCCGGTTGCTCCCAGACCCCCCAGTTCCATCCAGACCCCCCCCAGTTACACCCAGGCCCTCCCTGTCCAGTCCCGGTTGCTGCCGGACCCCCCCGGTTACACACAGCCCCCCCCGATCTAGCCCCAGATGCCCCAAGACCCCCCCAGCCCCCTCCCGGTTTCTCCCGGATGCCCCCCGGTCCAGTCCCGGTTCCACCCAGACCCCCCCAGCCCCATCCCGGTCCTACCCAGATGCCCACCGACCCCATTCCAGTTGCCCCGGGGCCCCCCCAGCCCCATCCCAGTTGCTCCCAGACCCCCCGATCTATTCCCAGTTGCTCCCAGCACCCCCCAGTCCACCCCCTGTTACTCCCAGACCCCCCCAGCCCCTTCCCGGTCCTATTAACCCCCCCGTTACCCCCTCCGGTAACGGCCGTGCCCTTTGCCCCGTCCCGCAGGCAGCGCCCGGCACCGCTGCTGCTGCTGCTCTGGGCCCTTCTCGGGGCCGCACTGGCCGTGGACCGCAGCAACTTCAAGACGTGCGAGCAGAGCTCCTTCTGCAGGTGGGTGCCCCCCCCGCCACCAATTCCTTATCGGGGGGGGTCCCGTTTGAGCTGTGCCCCTCCCCACACACCCTCCCGTTTTCCCGTGCAGGCGGCAGCGCAGCCTCCAGCCCGGCCGCTCCCCGTACCGAGCCCTCCTCGAGTCGCTGCAGCTTGGCCCCGGCGCTGCCACCCTGCAGCTGGTCAACGAGGTCACCAAGGTGCGTGTGGGGCTTGGGGGGGGTGTTAATTAATTAATTTTAAGCTAGGGGCACTCGGTGAGGCCCCCCCATGCTGATTTATGCCCCCGTAGGTGCCGCTGCTGCTGGAGCTGTCGGGGCTGCGGGAGAACACCACGCGCATCCGCATCCGGGAGCTGCACCCGCTGCGGCCCCGCTTCGAGGTGCCCGATGTGCTGCTGGGCGAGCCGCAGCCCGAGCCGTGAGTCCTGCACCTCCCCTGGAAGCGAATTTCAGAGCCGGGGGGGCACTGCCGTGACCCCCCCCCGTGTGTTTTTTTCCTTCCCGTTAGGCTGACGGTGACGGGGCGGGAGGAGGGCAGCCTGGAGCTGGCGCTGGGGCCCGGCGGGCACCGGCTGCTGCTGACGGCGAAACCGTTCCGCATGGACCTGCTGCAGGGCCGCCGGCTGCTGGCCAGCATCAACGCCCGCGGGCTGCTCGTCTTCGAGCACCTCCGGCCCCGCCCCGGCTCGTGAGTACGCTGGGGGGGGGCTACACCCGTTTTTAGCCCCCCCCCCGGTGGGATTTGGGGAGCTCACCCAGCTCCCGGCTCCCTCCCGGCGTAGATAAACCCCGGGGTTGGGGTGTGGGGGGGTGAAAATCAAGGGGGGGGGGCATAAATTGTGGGGGGGGGGCTGCGGGCGCTGACTCTCGCTGTGTTTCTGTTTCTGGCTGCGCTGTTTTTGCCCCCCCCCACACCCGCCCCAACGCCGCCCCCCCCCCCTCCTCGTGCGCCCCCCAGTTTCTCGGATAAAGTTAGTAGCTCGCTCGGGAGCTTGTGGGATAAGCTCAGGAGCCTGTTCCATAGGTAATTCCGTGGCTGCTGCTGCTGCTCTGCCCCCCCCCCGCCCCAAATTTCCCTCCCCCACTCCAAACCCCCCCCCCCCACCTTCACGTGGCCCCTGAGAGGGGCCACATCCTGACCCCCCCCACCCACCCCTGTGGTTTCGGGCTTCCCCCTCCCTCCCCACGGGTTAGTGAGCATCCCCGCTGCATGTGTGTGTGCACAAGTGCTCCCCCCAAGGGAAAAACCCCAAAATGTGTCCGTGTCCCCCCCCCCAGTGACCCCCCCAAAGAGCCAGCAGAGGAGGAGGCGGCCGCCGAGGGGCAGGAGGGAGGTGCGGGGACGGAGGACGCCGACAGCCAGAGCGAGAAGGTGCTGTGGGGGCACTGGGGAGGGAGCTTTTTATGGGGTGGGGGGCTTTTTATGAGGTGGGGGGGCTTTTTCTGATGCTGTTGCCCCCCCCCAGCCCGCAGAGGAGGCCGCGGAGGAGCCGGGCTCGTGGGAGGAGACCTTCAAGACGCACACGGACTCCAAACCCAACGGTGAGGGCGGCGCTGGGGGGCCGTAGCGACCCCCCCCATATTGTGGGGGCCTCTGTGGGGTGGGGGCGTCCTTAATTCCCCCCCCCGACCCCCCCAGGCCCCACGTCGGTGGGGCTGGACTTCTCCCTGCCGGGCTTCGAGCACGTCTACGGCATCCCCGAGCACGCCGACAACCTGCGGCTGCGCACCACCGAGTGAGTTTTGGGGGGGATTTTTTTGGGGGAGGGGGGAAGGGACCCCTCTGGCGCCGCGGGGGGGGGATGCTGACAGCCTGCCCTCCCGC
This sequence comes from Clangula hyemalis, assembly GCA_963989345.1. The sequence continues at coordinate 13,453 of CAXDIO010000136.1, forward strand.
AGGGGGGGGGACCCGTACCGCCTCTACAACCTGGACGTCTTCCAGTACGAGCTCTACAACCCCATGGCTCTCTACGGCTCCGTCCCCCTGCTGCTGGCCCACAGCGCCTGCAGCACCCTCGGCCTCTTCTGGCTCAACGCCGCCGAGACCTGGGTGGACATCAGCTCCAACACGGCCGGCAAGGTGAGCCCCCAAACTCTTCTTGGGGGGGTTCCCCGAGCCCCAAGGGGACCCTGAGGTCCACTGGAGAGCCCTTAGGGGATCCCGAGCACTGCAGGGCATCCCCCAGGGGGACCCCAATAACCACAGGAGAGCCCCAAAGGGACCCTGGGTCCCATGGGGCATCCCGTAAAGGGACCCCAAGCACCATGGACCAGCACTGAGGTCCTCTGGAGCACCACAAGGGGACCCCAAGGGCCACATGGCAGCACCAAGGGGACCCCGGGTCCCACAGGACAGCCTCAAAAGGACCCTGAGCACCATGGGGCAGCCCCTAGGGGACCCCAGGGCATCCCCAAGGGGACTCCAAGCCGTAAGGGGACCCAAGGGTCCACTGAGGAGCCCCTAGGGGACCCCGAGCACCACAGGGCATCCCCCAGGGTGACCCCCCCTGAAGGTTTGGTGCCCCCCCGTCTGCAGACGCTGTTTGGGAAGCTGCTGGACTACATGCAGGGGGGCGGCGAGACGCCGCAGACCGACGTGCGCTGGATGTCGGAGAGCGGCATCATCGACGTCTTCCTGCTGCTCGGCCCCACGCCCGCCGCCGTGGCGGGGCAGTACGCCGCCCTCACCGGTACCGGGGGGGCTGGGTGGTGGTTTTGGGGGGGCTAGTTCAGCTTTTGGGGGTTAGATCATGTTTTGTGGGGGGCTAGGTCACTTTTTTGGGGTTAGGTTGGTTTTTGGGAGGGCTAAGTCAGCTTTTGCGGGGCTGGGTTGTGTTTTTCAGCAGTTAGATCAGTTTTTGGGGCGGCTGGGTCATGTTTTTCAGGGGTTAGATCGGTTTTGGGGGGGGCTGGGTTGCATTTTGGGGGGGTTAGATCAGTTTGGGGGGGCTAAGTCAGCTTTTGGGGGGCTGGGTCACATCTTTGGGGGGTTAGATCAGTTTGGGGGAGCGAAGTCAGCTTCTGGGGGGTTAGGTTATGTCTTTGGGAGGGCTAAGTCAGTTTTTGGGGGGGCTGGGTCATGTTTTTCAGGGGTTAGATCAGTTTTTGGGGGGCTGGGTTGCATTTTGGGGGGGCTAGATCGGTTTGGGGGGGCTAAGTCAGCTTTTGTGGTGTTAGGTCATGTTTTTGGGGGGTTAGATTGTTTTTTGGGGGCGCTAAGTCAGTTTTTTGGGTGTTAAATCGTTTTGGGGGGGATCAAATCAGTTTTGGGGAGATGAAATCATTTTTGGGGGGGTTAAGTCAGGTTTTTTGGGGGACTAAATCGTTTTTGGGGGGGATAGATTGTGTTTTTGGGGGGTTAGGTCAGTTTGGGGAGTTTGGGTCAGGTTTTGAGGGGTCAGGTCAGTTTTTTGGGGGTTTAGGTCAAGGTTTGGGGGGTGAAATCAGGGTTTTTGGGGGATCAGGTCAGGTTTTGGGGGCTCAGGTCAGGCTTTTGGGGGGTGAAATCAGGGTTTTGGCGGGGTTAGGTCAGGTTTTGAGGGGTTGGGTCAGTTTTTTGGGGGATCAGGTCAGGTTTTTTGGGGGGTTTAGGTCAGTTTTTGGTGCGTTAAGTCAATTTTTGGGGGGCGTCATCCACCTGGGGGGTGCCCTCTCGCCGCAGGCACCCAGGCGCTGCCGCCGCTCTTCGCCCTGGGCTACCACCAGAGCCGCTGGAACTACAACGACGAGGAGGACGTGGCGGCGGTGGAGCGGGGCTTCGAGGAGCACGCCATCCCCTGCGACGTGCTCTGGCTCGACATCGAGCACGCCGACGGCAAGCGCTACTTCACCTGGGACCCCAGCAAGTTCCCCCAGCCCCGCGCCATGCTCGAGCGCCTGGCCGCCAAGAAACGCAAGGTTTGGGATCCCCCCGTGGGTTTGGGGGGTTTGGGGGGGTTTGGGGGACCCTCCTGGGTGTCCTACGATGATTTTTGGGGTGCCCCCCGCAGATGGTGAGCATCGTGGACCCGCACATCAAGGTGGACAGCGCCTACCGCGTGCACAGCGAGCTGCGCGCCCGCGGCTTCTACATCAAGACCAAGGACGGCAGCGACTACGAGGGGTGGTGCTGGCCGGGTGAGGGGGGCTGAGGGGCTTGGGGGGGTCCCGGGGGGGTGCGGGGAGCCGTGTTAACGCCTCCCCTCCGTCACCAGGCTCGGCGGCGTACCCCGACTTCACCAACCCCGAGATGCGCGCCTGGTGGGCCTCCATGTTCGCCTACGACCAGTACGAGGTGGGAGCGGCCCCCTCACCGTGTGACCCCTTAAAACATCACCATAACCCCCCTAAAATGTCACCGTGACCCCACCCAAACGTCACCGTGTCCCCCCCCCAAAGGGCTCGACCGAGAACCTCTTCACCTGGAACGACATGAACGAGCCCTCGGTCTTCAGCGGCCCCGAGGTGACGATGCACAAGGACGCCGTGCACCACGGCGGCTGGGAGCACCGCGACCTCCACAACCTCTACGGCTTCTACGTGGTGAGCCCGCGCCCCCCCCACCATCAGGACCCCCCCCCCCCCCCCAAAGCCCCCTGGGGCTCCCTGACCCCCTTTTTTCCACCCCCAACCCCTCTTTCCCTCCCCCCGACCCCCTTTTTTCGACCCCCAACCCCTTTTTCTCCCCCCCGACCCCATTTTTTCTCCCCCCCCCCCCCAGCAAATGGCGACGGCCGAGGGGCAGATCCAGCGCTCGGGCGGGCGGCAGCGCCCCTTCGTGCTGAGCCGAGCCTTCTTCGCCGGCTCCCAGCGCTACGGTGAGGATCAGGACGAAGCGGGGACCCCCTTGCGCCCCCCCCATCCCATTACCCCCCCCACAAGAAGCTCTTGGACCCCTTTTTCCCCCCAAAAAGGTGCCGTGTGGACGGGCGACAACGCGGCCGAGTGGGAGCACCTGAAGATTTCCATCCCCATGTGCCTGAGCTTCGGGCTGGCCGGCCTCTCCTTCTGCGGCGGTGAGCAGCTTGGGTATTTTTTTGGGGTGGGGACATTTTGGGGGCGCTCGGCGCCGTTTTAGGACCCCCCCCGAGCCTTTTTCCATCCCCGCAGCGGACGTGGGGGGGTTCTTCAAGAACCCGGAGCCGGAGCTGCTGGTGCGCTGGTACCAGGCGGGCGCTTTCCAGCCCTTTTTCCGCGCCCACGCCCACCTGGACACGGTGCGGCGCGAGCCCTGGCTTTTTGGGGAGGAGAACGCGGCGCTGATCCGCGCCGCCGTGCGCCTCCGCTACGCCCTGCTGCCCTTCTGGTACACCGCCTTCTACCACTGCCACCGCCACGGGCTGCCCGTCATGAGGTAAGGCGGGGGGAGCCCCCGAATTGCCCCGCCCCGCCCCGAAATCCACCCCAAAACTCCCCCTTTTACCCCCGTTTCTCCCCCCAGGCCCCTCTGGATGGAGTACCCCGAGGACACCACCACCTTCGCCATGGACGACCAGTACCTAATTGGTGAGTGGCGCCCCCCCTGACCCCCCCCCTCGGTTCTGAGGCCCCCCCCCCTTGGTTCTGAGCCCCCCCCTTTTTTTTCCCCCCCCAGACAGGGCTCTCCTCGTGCACCCCGTGACGGAGCAGGGTGCCCGCGGCGTGCAGGTCTACCTGCCCGGCAAGGGAGAGGTGAGCTGGAGGGGTCTGGGGGGGCACTTTCTGTGTTTTTTTTTGGGGGGGGGCACACCCCCATCCTATAACTCTCTGCCCCCAGGTGTGGTACGACGTCGCCTCCCACCAGAAGCACCACGCGCCCCAGACGCTCTACGTGCCCGTGACCATGAGCAGCGTGCGTGGTGCCGGGGCTTTGGGGGGGTCCCAGAGGGGGCTGGGGGGGGGCACAAAGGGGCGGGGGGGTGCGCAGGGGAGCTGATATTTCCTCTGCCCCCCCCCCAGATCCCCGTCTACCAGCGCGGCGGCACCGTGGTGCCACGGCAGGACCGCGTGCGGCGCTCCACCGAGTGCATGAAGGGCGATCCCTTCACCCTCTACGTGGCCCTGAGCCCCCAGGTGAGCCCAGCGCCGCGGGGGGGGCTCCCCAAAACCCCCCCGGAGCCCCCCCCCTGACCTTAAACCCCCCCCCACCCCACAGGGCACGGCTGAAGGTGAGCTCTTCCTGGACGACGGGCAGAGCTTCGACTACGCCACGGCCGCGCGCTACCTCCACCGCCGCTTCACCTTCGCCAGCAACACGCTGACAGCCAGGTAGCCCCCCCAAAAATCCCCCCCCTTGGCCCCCCCCACGTTGTGGGGGCGCCCCCCTCCATGCCCCTCGTCTCTGTGTGTCCCCCCCCCCCCCCCTCCAGCTCTGCGGACCCCCGGGGCAGCTTCGAGACCCCGGCGTGGGTGGAGCGCGTGGTGATCCTCGGCGCGGGGAAGCCGGCGGCCGTGGTGCTGCGTCCCGCAGGTGAGCAGGGGGACACTGGGGGGGTTTGGGGGGGGGTCGTGGGGCTGCTGTGCCCCCCCCTCACCCCGTTTTGCGCCCCCCCCTCCCCGCAGCCGGCCCCGAGACTCGCCTCGACTTCCAGCACGACGCTGAGACCTCCGTCCTCACCCTGCGCAAGCCGGGGGTCCCCATCGGCGCCGACTGGGCCATCGTCCTGCGATAATGCAGGGGGGGGGCTGCTGTGAGACAGGGGGGGCTCCCCCCCCCTCCTCTGAGCCCCCCTCGCCCCCCCCTCGCTGCCGCAGGGTTGTTTTGGGGGCTTGGAGGGGGGTGGGGGGCTGCTGCTGACTCCCCCCCTCCCTCCTGTTTTCCCCCCCCCCCCCCCCCTCACAATTTGGGGTTGGGGTGGGGGGGGGGGAGCGGGGCCGGGCTGGTGGGGGCTGGGGACCAAGACTGTGAGCCCCCCCCCAGCCCTGAGCCCCCCCCAGCCCCACAACTCCCCCCCAAATCCCCCCCCCGTGCCCCCAGCAACACCTCCTCCCCTACCCCTCCCCTTTTTTTTCCTTGTCCCCCTCCCCCTTTTTCTGTGCCCCCCCCCTTTCTGCCCCCCCCCCTCCCCCCAGCTGCTGGGGGGGGGGGGCAGCAGGGGGTGGGGGGAGCCCCCTCCCCTCGCCCCCCACCCCCCCCCCCAGTGCTGCTGGGGGGGGGTGAGGGAGTGCAAAACCGGGCCCCCACCCCCTTCTCTTCCGGTTGAGGGGCAAGGGGGTGGTCGGGGGGCGCAGCCCCCGCGCGGATTTTGATAAAACACGAATAAAAAACGGAAAAAAACGGAAAAAAAAACGGAAAAAGTTAAGTTTTTTTTTTTGGGGGGGACCATTGCGCTGGGGGTGGCGGTGCCGGACGGACCCGTTTAGGGGACGGACCGCGGCCGGAAGTAGCCGCCGGAGGGTAACGCGGTAGGGCCGGAAGTGCCGGCCCGGCCCGGCCCGGCCCGGCGGAGGCTCCGCGGCCCCGGCCCGGTTCCGGTCCCCGAGGTCCCGGTTCCGGTCCCCGGCCCCGCCCCCGCCGCGGTGAGTTCCGGTGGCCCCGCGGCTGCCCCTTCCCCCCCCCCGCGGTCTCCATGGCAACGGCGCCACGTCCGCACGGCCCGTGGGCACCGGGACTGGGAGCACTGGGAGGGACTGGGACGGACCGGGACGGGCTGGGGGGAACTGGGAGGGGACTGGGGGGAACTGGGATGGACTGGGACAGGCTGGAGCTGGCCGCAGCGGGTCTTTCTGGGGGGTACTGGGACGTACTGGGTTGTACTGGGGGCGACTGGGGCATACTGGGAGGGACTGGGATGGACTGGGGAGAATTGGGAGGTACTGGGGGCTACTGGGACATACTGGGGGGGCTGGTGCTGGCTGCACTGGGGGTTTTTAGTGGGGACTGGGACATACTGGGAGGGGACTGGGCTGGACTGGGGACATAATGGGGGGGAGCTGGGACATACTGGGGAGGACTGGGAGGGGGAGTGGGATGTGCTGGGGGTGACTGGGATGGACTGGGACATACTGGGGGGGACTGGGATTTACTTGGGGGGACTGGGATGGACTGGGGACATAAGGGGGGGGACTGGGACATACTGGGGAAGGCTGGAGGGTGGACTGGGACATACTGGGGGGCGACTGGGATGTACTGGAGGGGACTGGGATGGACTGGGGACATAACAGGGGGGACTGGGACATACTGGGGGGGGACTGGGATTTACTTGGAGGAACTGGGATGGGTTGGGGGGTACTGGGAGGGACTGGGACACATTGGGGGGGGACTGGGATGGGTTGGGGGGTACTGGGAGGGACTGGGAGACATTGGGGGGGGAAACTGGGATGAACTGGGGGGGCTGGTGCTGCCCCCCCCCGCATCTTTGCACCTTGGGAGGAAACTGGGGGTGCACTGGTCCATACTGGGAGGAACTGGGAAAGCGCTGGGGGCTGCGGGGCCACCCCCCCGCCCCCCTCCCCCCCCCAGGACCCCCCCAAGCCCCCCCCCTCACACCCCCATTTTTTTTTGCCCCCCCCAGGCCCCCCCCCGGCCATGCTGAGGCTGAAGCACGTCTTCCTCGTCTACTTCGTGGTGTCGCTGCTGGGGCTGCTCTGCGCCCTGCTGCAGCTCGGTGAGAGCCCGGGGGGGGGGCCGGGGGGGGCACAACCCTCCTCACCCCCCCCCTTCGTTAATTAACCCCCCCTCGTTAATTTTTGCCCCCCCCCCCCCAGGGCAGCCCTGTGACTGTTCCCGGCTGCTGCAGGGCGCTGAGCGGCGCCTGGCCCAGCTCCAGGCCCAGCTGCGGCACGGGGCTGGGGGGGGGGGGCCCCAAAACGGGGGGGGGCCCCGAGACGGGGGGGGGCCCCGCTGCCGACCATCTACGTGGTGACCCCCACCTACGCCAGGTGAGAGCAGGGGGCATTTATTTGCCCCCCCCCGGGGCTATTAGCACCCCCTGCACACTTTATTCCCCCCCATTACATTTTATCCCCCCCCCCAGGACATTTTATTCCCCCCCCCGTGCTATTTACCCCCCCCCCCGGACATTTTATCCCCTTCCCCTGCTCTTTTTCCTCTGTCTTTTCTCCTTATTCCCCCCCCATTTCTTCTCTTCCCCCCCCCCCATTTTTTCCCCTACCCCCTCCCTCCCATCCCTACCCCCCCCCTAACATTTTTCTGCCCCCCCCGCCCCCCCAGGCCGGTGCAGAAGGCGGAGCTGGTCCGCCTGTCCCAGACCCTGCTGCACGTGCGGGCTCTGCACTGGGTGGTGGTGGAGGACGCCCCCGCCCCCACCGCCCTGGTGGGGGGGCTGCTGGCGGCCAGCGGGGTGTCCTTCACCCACCTGCACGCCCCCCACCCCCCCCGAAATCCGCCGCCGCCCCGGGGACCCCCCCTGGCTGCGCCCCCGCGGCGTGGAGCAACGCAACCGGGCCCTGCAGTGGCTGCGGGACACGCGCCCCCCCGGCGAGACCGCCGTCGTCTACTTCGCCGACGACGACAACACCTACAGCCTGCGGCTCTTCGAGGAGGTACGGCCCCCCCCGGCCCCCCCCAGACCCTCCCAGACCTCCCCCGAAATCCTCAGCCCCCCCCGAAATCCTCAGCCCCCCCCCCAAAATTCTCAGCCCCCCCTGGAACTCCTCAGCCCCCCCCAAAATCCTCAGCCCCCCCCAGTTCCTCAGCCCCCCCCAAAATCCTCAGCCCCCCCCGCACTCCCCCAGATCCCCCCCAGAACTCCTCAGAACCCCCCCAAGCCCCTTATTTGCCCCCCAAGCCCCTTATTTCCTCCCTTAACCCCCCCAACCCCCCCAAAGCCCCTTTTATCCCAACCTCTGACCCCCCCCATTCAACCTCTAACCCACCCCAGCCCCTTATTTCCACCCCCAACCGCACCCATGCCCCCCCAAAGCCTCTTTTATGCCAATCTCTGACCCCCCCCCCCCAAACTCTAATCCCCCCAATCCCCCCTCTAACCCCCCCAACCCCCCCCAAAACCCCTTTTACCCCCCCTTTCTCCCCTTAACCCCCCCTCTAACCCCCCCAACCCCTCTCCTCCCCCCCCCAGATGCGCAGCACCCGCGGGGTGTCCGTCTGGCCGGTGGGGCTGGTGGGGGGGGCTGCGTTTCGAGCGGCCGCTGGTGGCGGGGGGGCGGGTGGTGGGCTTCCACACGGCCTGGAAGCCCGAGCGCCCCTTCCCCCTGGACATGGCCGGCTTCGCCGTCGCCCTCCCCCTGCTCCGCGCCCGCCCCCGCCGCCCGCTTCGACCCCGCCGCCGAGCGCGGGTACCTGGAGAGCAGCCTCCTGGGGGGGCTCGTCACCCCCCGCCCAGCTGGAGCCCAAGGCCGACAACTGCACGCAGGTTGGGGGGGGGCCTGAGCCCCCTTGGGGGGTCCTGGGGGGGTCCAGAGCTCCTATGGGGGTCCTGAGCCCCTTTGGGGGGGTCCTGGGAGTCTCAGGAGTGCCATACTGGGGGGTTCTGGGGATCCTGGGGGGGTCCTGAGCCTCCTGGGGGGGTCCTGAGCCCTTTGGGGGGGGGGTCCTGGGGAGCCTAGGGAGGTCCTGGGAGGGGTCCCGAGCCCATTCTGGGGGGGTCCTGAGCCCTCTGGGGGGGGATCCTGAACCCCTTGGGGTGGTCCTGTGAAGCCTGGGGGTCCCCTAGGGCTGTGGGGTGGGTGGTCCCGAGCCTCCCCCCCAGAGCTGACGGGGGGGGTCTTTTTTTTTGTGCCCCCCCCCCCCCCCCCAGGTGCTGGTGTGGCACACGCGCACCGAGAAGCCCAAACTGCGGCAGGAGGAGCAGCTGCAGCGCCAGGGCCGCGGCTCCGACCCCCACATCGAGGTGTGAGGGGGCCCCCCCCCTCAAATTGGGGACCCCCCCTCAAATTTGGGGACTCCCCCTCAAATTTGGGGACTCCCCCTCAAATTTGGGGCCCGCCCCTCAAATTTGGGGGGCCTCTCCCCGTTGCCTGGGGACCCCCCAAGGACACGCAGAATCCTACAACCGAAGGGGAGGGGGGCGTTGGATGCGGGGCCACCCGGCTTTTATTTATGGGGGGGGGGGGCTTCAAATTGCGTCCCCCCCCCCCCCCTTCACAGGGGGCCCCCCCAGCGCCCCCCCCCCCTCCTCTGCAATAAATTCTCCTCCTCCAGCCTTGGCTGTGTCTGGGGGGGGCCCGGCCCACCCGGGACCCCCACCCCAGGGCGGGGGGCTCGCGGTGGCAGGGGGGGGGCACAGCAGCGAGGGTCCCCCCCAGGGCAGGAGCCCAGGGGGGGGGGCAGGATGAGGGGGGCCCCCCCGCCCCCCCAGCCCTCCTGCTGCCGGTGGATCTTCATGTGGGCGTTGCGGCTCTTGATTTTGGGGAAGATCCTGGGGGAAACGGGGGTGCTGAGGGAGAGCAAGGGGGGACTGCGCCCCCCCCAGACCCCTTCTGGGCCCCCCCCCAATCCCTTTTGGCCCCCCCCAGCCCCTTTTGCCCTCCCCAGACACCTTTTGCCCCCCCCCATCCCTTTTTGACCCCCCCAACCCTTTTTGCCCCCCCCCGATCCTTTTGCGCCCCCCCCCATCCCTTTACACCCCCCCCCAACAGACCCATTTGGGGCCTCCCCAGTCCCTTTTGCCCCCCCTCCAAACACCTTTTGCCCCCCTCCAATCCCTTTTTGGCCCCCCCAGACCTTTTTGGTCCCCCCCAGCCCCATTTGCCCCCCCAAAACCCTTTTGCCCCCCCCTACTTTCCGCAGAGCTTGCAGGGGAACCGTGCGCCGAGACCCTCGGGCACCACCTGGGGA
>CAXDIO010000137.1:0-30630 GCA_963989345.1 Clangula hyemalis
GCAGCTTTGCCTCAGATTGCTTTGCTGTTTCTTTCCTGGCAATGCTTTGCTTTTCCTTGTGCTACGTTCCCTCGCTCTGCTTTGACTTGCTCAGCTTTCCCTTCCCTGGCTATGCTTTCCTTGGTTTAGCTTTGGTTTACAGACCTGGCACTGCTCTGCCTTTCCTACCCCTGCTGTGCTTTGCCTTGCCTCAAACTGCGTTGCTTCCTTTTGTTTGCTCTGCCTTTCCTGGTTATGCTTGGCTTTTCCATGTGCTACTTTCCTTTGCTCAGCTTTGCCTTCCCTGGCCCTGCTTTGTTTTGCTTTATGGGGCCATGCTTTCCTTTTTTTTTTTTTTTTTTTTATCTTTGCCTTGCTCTGTTTTGCCTCACCTGCTCCTGCTTTCATTTCCATTTTCAGGCCATGCTTTCCTTTGCTTTGCTTTGCTTTGCATTCCTGGCATTGCTTTGCTTTTCCTTCTCTGCTCTGCTTAGCTTTTCTTAACCCTGCTCTGATTTGCCTTAGCTCGAACTGTTTCACTTTGTTGTGGTTTTATTTAGTTTTTGATTGTTGGTTTGTTTTTATTTTTTTTTTTCATTATTATTTTTGTCTTTCTCTTTCCTGGCACTGCTTTGCTTTTCCTTGTACTACTTTCCTTTGCTCTGCTTTGCCTTCCTGTGCTTTGCCTTCCCTGGCCTTGCTTTGTTTGGCTTTATGGGGCCATGCTTTCCTTTGCGTAGCTTTGCTTTGCTTTGCTTTGCTTTGCTTTGCCTTGCACAGCTTTGCCTTCCCTGGCCATGCTTTCGTTTGCTTTATCAGGCCATGCTTTCTTTGGTTTAGCTTTGGTTTACAGACCTGGCACTGTATTGCTTTTCCAGCCCCTGCTGTGCTTTGCCTTGCCTCAAACTGCTTTGCTTTCCTTTGTTTGCTTTGTCTTTCCTGGTTATGCTTTGCTTTTCCTTGTGCTACTTTCCTTTGCTCAGCTTTGCCTTCCCTGGCCATGCTTTGCATCTCTTTACTATGATTTTTACTTTTTTTTTTTCTTTTCATGTTCATTGCATGTTTTGTTTTCCTTTTGGACCTATCTGATGTGTTTTTACAGGCCGTGCTTTGCTTTTCCAGGCCCTGCTTGTCACTGCTTTTCCTTATGCCGCTGTCTTTTCCCTAGCAGGGCTTCTCTTTGTTTTGCCCAGCTTTCGTCCACATTGCCCTCCTCTCCTGTGCTGCGCTAGGCTTCCTTTGGAGACAGTCTCAGTGTTTTTGCTGCTGAGTCGATTGGTATATTTATGAACACATACACCATCAGACACACACGTTGGCCTCCCCGCAAGCCCAGCGAGTGTCCCCTCGGAACTGGCACGTGGGGGCAGCAGGCCTGGCCAGCCGACATGGTCCATTTTGTGGCCCCAGCCATGCGGCGAGCCGCCAGGTGGGCCCCACTGCTAGTTGTCTGTGTGAGGTTCTCAACAACAATAAGTAACTACATGATTCCCACAACTACGGTGGAAGAAATACACAACAACAACAACAACAACAACAACATTTATGTGTATATATATATAACCAGCTAAAGCAAGACATGGTTCTTGCCCACTGTCACGGTGGACTAGGAGCTGTGAAGGAGGCTGGGGAGAGGGTGATCAGGGTACAGCCACTGTCCAAGCCTGGCTGCCACCTGTACACAAAATGGAGCCCTCCGGTCTCCCCCCCCCCCCCCCCCACAGGCACTTGGAACCCAAAGGAGGGCTGGCCGCCAGCTCGTTACGTTTGCTTTGCTTCTCTTTGTTTTGCCTTGCTCCGCTTTGCTTTGCTCTTCCTGGCACAGTTTTGCTTTCCCATAGCTCCTTTCCCCTGCTGTTCTTGCCGCGGCTTTGCCTCAGATTGCTTTGCTGTTTCTTTCCTGGCAATGCTTTGCTTTTCCTTGTGCTACGTTCCCTCGCTCTGCTTTGACTTGCTCAGCTTTCCCTTCCCTGGCTATGCTTTCCTTGGTTTAGCTTTGGTTTACAGACCTGGCACTGCTCTGCCTTTCCTACCCCTGCTGTGCTTTGCCTTGCCTCAAACTGCGTTGCTTCCTTTTGTTTGCTCTGCCTTTCCTGGTTATGCTTGGCTTTTCCATGTGCTACTTTCCTTTGCTCAGCTTTGTCTTCCCTGGCCCTGCTTTGTTTTGCTTTATGGGGCCATGCTTTCTTTGTTTATCTTTGCCTTGCTCTGTTTTGCCTCACCTACTCCTGCTTTCATTTCCATTTTCAGGCCATGCTTTCCTTTGCTTTGCTTTGCTTTGTATTCCTGGCACTGCTTTGCTTTTCCATGTGCTACTTCCCTTTCCTCTGCTTTGCCTTCCCTGGCCCTGCTTTGTTTTGCTTTATGGGGCCATGTTTTCCTTTTTTTTTTTTTTTTTTTATCTTTGCCTTGCTCTGTTTTGCCTCACCTGCTCCTGCTTTCATTTCCATTTTCAGGCCATGCTTTCCTTTGCTTTGCTTTGCTTTGCATTCCTGGCATTGCTTTGCTTTTCCTTCTCTGCTCTGCTTAGCTTTTCTTAACCCTGCTCTGATTTGCCTTAGCTCGAACTGTTTCACTTTGTTGTGGTTTTATTTAGTTTTTGATTGTTGGTTTGTTTTTATTTTTTTTTTTTCATTATTATTTTTGTCTTTCTCTTTCCTGGCACTGCTTTGCTTTTCCTTGTACTACTTTCCTTTGCTCTGCTTTGCCTTCCTGTGCTTTGCCTTCCCTGGCCTTGCTTTGTTTGGCTTTATGGGGCCATGCTTTCCTTTGCGTAGCTTTGCTTTGCTTTGCTTTGCTTTGCTTTGCCTTGCACAGCTTTGCCTTCCCTGGCCATGCTTTCGTTTGCTTTATCAGGCCATGCTTTCTTTGGTTTAGCTTTGGTTTACAGACCTGGCACTGTATTGCTTTTCCAGCCCCTGCTGTGCTTTGCCTTGCCTCAAACTGCTTTGCTTTCCTTTGTTTGCTTTGTCTTTCCTGGTTATGCTTTGCTTTTCCTGGTGCTACTTTCCTTTGCTCAGCTTTGCCTTCCCTGGCCCTGCTTTGTTTTGCTTTATGGGGCCATGCTTTCCTTTGCTTAGCTTTGCTTTGCTCTGCTTTGCTTTGCCTTGCTTTGCTTTGCCTTGCTATGCTTTGCCTTGCCATGCTTTGCCTTTCCTGGCCATGCTTTGCATCTCTTTACTATGATTTTTACTTTTTTTTTTTTTTTTTTTTTTTTTTCTTTTCATGTTCATTGCATGTTTTGTTTTCCTTTTGGACCTATCTGATGTGTTTTTACAGGCCGTGCTTTGCTTTTCCAGGCCCTGCTTGTCACTGCTTTTCCTTATGCCGCTGTCTTTTCCCTAGCAGGGCTTCTCTTTGTTTTGCCCAGCTTTCGTCCACATTGCCCTCCTCTCCTGTGCTGCGCTAGGCTTCCTTTGGAGACAGTCTCAGTGTTTTTGCTGCTGAGTCGATTGGTATATTTATGAACACATACACCGTCAGACACACACGTTGGCCTCCCCGCAAGCCCAGCGAGTGTCCCCTCGGAACTGGCACGTGGGGGCAGCAGGCCTGGCCAGCCGACATGGTCCATTTTGTGGCCCCAGCCATGCGGCGAGCCGCCAGGTGGGCCCCACTGCTAGTTGTCTGTGTGAGGTTCTCAACAACAATAAGTAACTACATGATTCCCACAACTACGGTGGAAGAAATACACAACAACAACAACAACAACAACAACATTTATGTGTATATATATATAACCAGCTAAAGCAAGACATGGTTCTTGCCCACTGTCACGGTGGACTAGGAGCTGTGAAGGAGGCTGGGGAGAGGGTGATCAGGGTACAGCCACTGTCCAAGCCTGGCTGCCACCTGTACACAAAATGGAGCCCTCCGGTCTCCCCCCCGCCCCCCACAGGCACTTGGAACCCAAAGGAGGGCTGGCCGCCAGCTCGTTACGTTTGCTTTGCTTCTCTTTGTTTTGCCTTGCTCCGCTTTGCTTTGCTCTTCCTGGCACAGTTTTGCTTTCCCATAGCTCCTTTCCCCTGCTGTTCTTGCCGCAGCTTTGCCTCAGATTGCTTTGCTGTTTCTTTCCTGGCAATGCTTTGCTTTTCCTTGTGCTACGTTCCCTCGCTCTGCTTTGACTTGCTCAGCTTTCCCTTCCCTGGCTATGCTTTCCTTGGTTTAGCTTTGGTTTACAGACCTGGCACTGCTCTGCCTTTCCTACCCCTGCTGTGCTTTGCCTTGCCTCAAACTGCGTTGCTTCCTTTTGTTTGCTCTGCCTTTCCTGGTTATGCTTGGCTTTTCCATGTGCTACTTTCCTTTGCTCAGCTTTGCCTTCCCTGGCCCTGCTTTGTTTTGCTTTATGGGGCCATGCTTTCTTTGTTTATCTTTGCCTTGCTCTGTTTTGCCTCACCTACTCCTGCTTTCATTTCCATTTTCAGGCCATGCTTTCCTTTGCTTTGCTTTGCTTTGTATTCCTGGCACTGCTTTGCTTTTCCATGTGCTACTTCCCTTTCCTCTGCTTTGCCTTCCCTGGCCCTGCTTTGTTTTGCTTTATGGGGCCATGCTTTCCTTTTTTTTTTTTTTTTTTTTATCTTTGCCTTGCTCTGTTTTGCCTCACCTGCTCCTGCTTTCATTTCCATTTTCAGGCCATGCTTTCCTTTGCTTTGCTTTGCTTTGCATTCCTGGCATTGCTTTGCTTTTCCTTCTCTGCTCTGCTTAGCTTTTCTTAACCCTGCTCTGATTTGCCTTAGCTCGAACTGTTTCACTTTGTTGTGGTTTTATTTAGTTTTTGATTGTTGGTTTGTTTTTATTTTTTTTTTCATTATTATTTTTGTCTTTCTCTTTCCTGGCACTGCTTTGCTTTTCCTTGTACTACTTTCCTTTGCTCTGCTTTGCCTTCCTGTGCTTTGCCTTCCCTGGCCTTGCTTTGTTTGGCTTTATGGGGCCATGCTTTCCTTTGCGTAGCTTTGCTTTGCTTTGCTTTGCTTTGCTTTGCCTTGCACAGCTTTGCCTTCCCTGGCCATGCTTTCGTTTGCTTTATCAGGCCATGCTTTCTTTGGTTTAGCTTTGGTTTACAGACCTGGCACTGTATTGCTTTTCCAGCCCCTGCTGTGCTTTGCCTTGCCTCAAACTGCTTTGCTTTCCTTTGTTTGCTTTGTCTTTCCTGGTTATGCTTTGCTTTTCCTTGTGCTACTTTCCTTTGCTCAGCTTTGCCTTCCCTGGCCATGCTTTGCATCTCTTTACTATGATTTTTACTTTTTTTTTTTCTTTTCATGTTCATTGCATGTTTTGTTTTCCTTTTGGACCTATCTGATGTGTTTTTACAGGCCGTGCTTTGCTTTTCCAGGCCCTGCTTGTCACTGCTTTTCCTTATGCCGCTGTCTTTTCCCTAGCAGGGCTTCTCTTTGTTTTGCCCAGCTTTCGTCCACATTGCCCTCCTCTCCTGTGCTGCGCTAGGCTTCCTTTGGAGACAGTCTCAGTGTTTTTGCTGCTGAGTCGATTGGTATATTTATGAACACATACACCATCAGACACACACGTTGGCCTCCCCGCAAGCCCAGCGAGTGTCCCCTCGGAACTGGCACGTGGGGGCAGCAGGCCTGGCCAGCCGACATGGTCCATTTTGTGGCCCCAGCCATGCGGCGAGCCGCCAGGTGGGCCCCACTGCTAGTTGTCTGTGTGAGGTTCTCAACAACAATAAGTAACTACATGATTCCCACAACTACGGTGGAAGAAATACACAACAACAACAACAACAACAACAACATTTATGTGTATATATATATAACCAGCTAAAGCAAGACATGGTTCTTGCCCACTGTCACGGTGGACTAGGAGCTGTGAAGGAGGCTGGGGAGAGGGTGATCAGGGTACAGCCACTGTCCAAGCCTGGCTGCCACCTGTACACAAAATGGAGCCCTCCGGTCTCCCCCCCCCCCCCCCCCCCACAGGCACTTGGAACCCAAAGGAGGGCTGGCCGCCAGCTCGTTACGTTTGCTTTGCTTCTCTTTGTTTTGCCTTGCTCCGCTTTGCTTTGCTCTTCCTGGCACAGTTTTGCTTTCCCATAGCTCCTTTCCCCTGCTGTTCTTGCCGCGGCTTTGCCTCAGATTGCTTTGCTGTTTCTTTCCTGGCAATGCTTTGCTTTTCCTTGTGCTACGTTCCCTCGCTCTGCTTTGACTTGCTCAGCTTTCCCTTCCCTGGCTATGCTTTCCTTGGTTTAGCTTTGGTTTACAGACCTGGCACTGCTCTGCCTTTCCTACCCCTGCTGTGCTTTGCCTTGCCTCAAACTGCGTTGCTTCCTTTTGTTTGCTCTGCCTTTCCTGGTTATGCTTGGCTTTTCCATGTGCTACTTTCCTTTGCTCAGCTTTGTCTTCCCTGGCCCTGCTTTGTTTTGCTTTATGGGGCCATGCTTTCTTTGTTTATCTTTGCCTTGCTCTGTTTTGCCTCACCTACTCCTGCTTTCATTTCCATTTTCAGGCCATGCTTTCCTTTGCTTTGCTTTGCTTTGTATTCCTGGCACTGCTTTGCTTTTCCATGTGCTACTTCCCTTTCCTCTGCTTTGCCTTCCCTGGCCCTGCTTTGTTTTGCTTTATGGGGCCATGTTTTCCTTTTTTTTTTTTTTTTTTTATCTTTGCCTTGCTCTGTTTTGCCTCACCTGCTCCTGCTTTCATTTCCATTTTCAGGCCATGCTTTCCTTTGCTTTGCTTTGCTTTGCATTCCTGGCATTGCTTTGCTTTTCCTTCTCTGCTCTGCTTAGCTTTTCTTAACCCTGCTCTGATTTGCCTTAGCTCGAACTGTTTCACTTTGTTGTGGTTTTATTTAGTTTTTGATTGTTGGTTTGTTTTTATTTTTTTTTTTCATTATTATTTTTGTCTTTCTCTTTCCTGGCACTGCTTTGCTTTTCCTTGTACTACTTTCCTTTGCTCTGCTTTGCCTTCCTGTGCTTTGCCTTCCCTGGCCTTGCTTTGTTTGGCTTTATGGGGCCATGCTTTCCTTTGCGTAGCTTTGCTTTGCTTTGCTTTGCTTTGCTTTGCCTTGCACAGCTTTGCCTTCCCTGGCCATGCTTTCGTTTGCTTTATCAGGCCATGCTTTCTTTGGTTTAGCTTTGGTTTACAGACCTGGCACTGTATTGCTTTTCCAGCCCCTGCTGTGCTTTGCCTTGCCTCAAACTGCTTTGCTTTCCTTTGTTTGCTTTGTCTTTCCTGGTTATGCTTTGCTTTTCCTTGTGCTACTTTCCTTTGCTCAGCTTTGCCTTCCCTGGCCATGCTTTGCATCTCTTTACTATGATTTTTACTTTTTTTTTTCTTTTCATGTTCATTGCATGTTTTGTTTTCCTTTTGGACCTATCTGATGTGTTTTTACAGGCCGTGCTTTGCTTTTCCAGGCCCTGCTTGTCACTGCTTTTCCTTATGCCGCTGTCTTTTCCCTAGCAGGGCTTCTCTTTGTTTTGCCCAGCTTTCGTCCACATTGCCCTCCTCTCCTGTGCTGCGCTAGGCTTCCTTTGGAGACAGTCTCAGTGTTTTTGCTGCTGAGTCGATTGGTATATTTATGAACACATACACCGTCAGACACACACGTTGGCCTCCCCGCAAGCCCAGCGAGTGTCCCCTCGGAACTGGCACGTGGGGGCAGCAGGCCTGGCCAGCCGACATGGTCCATTTTGTGGCCCCAGCCATGCGGCGAGCCGCCAGGTGGGCCCCACTGCTAGTTGTCTGTGTGAGGTTCTCAACAACAATAAGTAACTACATGATTCCCACAACTACGGTGGAAGAAATACACAACAACAACAACAACAACAACAACATTTATGTGTATATATATATAACCAGCTAAAGCAAGACATGGTTCTTGCCCACTGTCACGGTGGACTAGGAGCTGTGAAGGAGGCTGGGGAGAGGGTGATCAGGGTACAGCCACTGTCCAAGCCTGGCTGCCACCTGTACACAAAATGGAGCCCTCCGGTCTCCCCCCCCCCCCCCCCCCCACAGGCACTTGGAACCCAAAGGAGGGCTGGCCGCCAGCTCGTTACGTTTGCTTTGCTTCTCTTTGTTTTGCCTTGCTCCGCTTTGCTTTGCTCTTCCTGGCACAGTTTTGCTTTCCCATAGCTCCTTTCCCCTGCTGTTCTTGCCGCAGCTTTGCCTCAGATTGCTTTGCTGTTTCTTTCCTGGCAATGCTTTGCTTTTCCTTGTGCTACGTTCCCTCGCTCTGCTTTGACTTGCTCAGCTTTCCCTTCCCTGGCTATGCTTTCCTTGGTTTAGCTTTGGTTTACAGACCTGGCACTGCTCTGCCTTTCCTACCCCTGCTGTGCTTTGCCTTGCCTCAAACTGCGTTGCTTCCTTTTGTTTGCTCTGCCTTTCCTGGTTATGCTTGGCTTTTCCATGTGCTACTTTCCTTTGCTCAGCTTTGCCTTCCCTGGCCCTGCTTTGTTTTGCTTTATGGGGCCATGCTTTCCTTTTTTTTTTTTTTTTTTTTATCTTTGCCTTGCTCTGTTTTGCCTCACCTGCTCCTGCTTTCATTTCCATTTTCAGGCCATGCTTTCCTTTGCTTTGCTTTGCTTTGCATTCCTGGCATTGCTTTGCTTTTCCTTCTCTGCTCTGCTTAGCTTTTCTTAACCCTGCTCTGATTTGCCTTAGCTCGAACTGTTTCACTTTGTTGTGGTTTTATTTAGTTTTTGATTGTTGGTTTGTTTTTATTTTTTTTTTTCATTATTATTTTTGTCTTTCTCTTTCCTGGCACTGCTTTGCTTTTCCTTGTACTACTTTCCTTTGCTCTGCTTTGCCTTCCTGTGCTTTGCCTTCCCTGGCCTTGCTTTGTTTGGCTTTATGGGGCCATGCTTTCCTTTGCGTAGCTTTGCTTTGCTTTGCTTTGCTTTGCTTTGCCTTGCACAGCTTTGCCTTCCCTGGCCATGCTTTCGTTTGCTTTATCAGGCCATGCTTTCTTTGGTTTAGCTTTGGTTTACAGACCTGGCACTGTATTGCTTTTCCAGCCCCTGCTGTGCTTTGCCTTGCCTCAAACTGCTTTGCTTTCCTTTGTTTGCTTTGTCTTTCCTGGTTATGCTTTGCTTTTCCTTGTGCTACTTTCCTTTGCTCAGCTTTGCCTTCCCTGGCCATGCTTTGCATCTCTTTACTATGATTTTTACTTTTTTTTTTTCTTTTCATGTTCATTGCATGTTTTGTTTTCCTTTTGGACCTATCTGATGTGTTTTTACAGGCCGTGCTTTGCTTTTCCAGGCCCTGCTTGTCACTGCTTTTCCTTATGCCGCTGTCTTTTCCCTAGCAGGGCTTCTCTTTGTTTTGCCCAGCTTTCGTCCACATTGCCCTCCTCTCCTGTGCTGCGCTAGGCTTCCTTTGGAGACAGTCTCAGTGTTTTTGCTGCTGAGTCGATTGGTATATTTATGAACACATACACCGTCAGACACACACGTTGGCCTCCCCGCAAGCCCAGCGAGTGTCCCCTCGGAACTGGCACGTGGGGGCAGCAGGCCTGGCCAGCCGACATGGTCCATTTTGTGGCCCCAGCCATGCGGCGAGCCGCCAGGTGGGCCCCACTGCTAGTTGTCTGTGTGAGGTTCTCAACAACAATAAGTAACTACATGATTCCCACAACTACGGTGGAAGAAATACACAACAACAACAACAACAACAACAACATTTATGTGTATATATATATAACCAGCTAAAGCAAGACATGGTTCTTGCCCACTGTCACGGTGGACTAGGAGCTGTGAAGGAGGCTGGGGAGAGGGTGATCAGGGTACAGCCACTGTCCAAGCCTGGCTGCCACCTGTACACAAAATGGAGCCCTCCGGTCTCCCCCCCCCCCCCCCCCCACAGGCACTTGGAACCCAAAGGAGGGCTGGCCGCCAGCTCGTTACGTTTGCTTTGCTTCTCTTTGTTTTGCCTTGCTCCGCTTTGCTTTGCTCTTCCTGGCACAGTTTTGCTTTCCCATAGCTCC
Organism: Clangula hyemalis; assembly: GCA_963989345.1. The sequence goes on from CAXDIO010000137.1 coordinate 9,919, forward strand.
TTTCCCCTGCTGTTCTTGCCGCAGCTTTGCCTCAGATTGCTTTGCTGTTTCTTTCCTGGCAATGCTTTGCTTTTCCTTGTGCTACGTTCCCTCGCTCTGCTTTGACTTGCTCAGCTTTCCCTTCCCTGGCTATGCTTTCCTTGGTTTAGCTTTGGTTTACAGACCTGGCACTGCTCTGCCTTTCCTACCCCTGCTGTGCTTTGCCTTGCCTCAAACTGCGTTGCTTCCTTTTGTTTGCTCTGCCTTTCCTGGTTATGCTTGGCTTTTCCATGTGCTACTTTCCTTTGCTCAGCTTTGCCTTCCCTGGCCCTGCTTTGTTTTGCTTTATGGGGCCATGCTTTCCTTTTTTTTTTTTTTTTTTTTATCTTTGCCTTGCTCTGTTTTGCCTCACCTGCTCCTGCTTTCATTTCCATTTTCAGGCCATGCTTTCCTTTGCTTTGCTTTGCTTTGCATTCCTGGCATTGCTTTGCTTTTCCTTCTCTGCTCTGCTTAGCTTTTCTTAACCCTGCTCTGATTTGCCTTAGCTCGAACTGTTTCACTTTGTTGTGGTTTTATTTAGTTTTTGATTGTTGGTTTGTTTTTATTTTTTTTTTTCATTATTATTTTTGTCTTTCTCTTTCCTGGCACTGCTTTGCTTTTCCTTGTACTACTTTCCTTTGCTCTGCTTTGCCTTCCTGTGCTTTGCCTTCCCTGGCCTTGCTTTGTTTGGCTTTATGGGGCCATGCTTTCCTTTGCGTAGCTTTGCTTTGCTTTGCTTTGCTTTGCTTTGCCTTGCACAGCTTTGCCTTCCCTGGCCATGCTTTCGTTTGCTTTATCAGGCCATGCTTTCTTTGGTTTAGCTTTGGTTTACAGACCTGGCACTGTATTGCTTTTCCAGCCCCTGCTGTGCTTTGCCTTGCCTCAAACTGCTTTGCTTTCCTTTGTTTGCTTTGTCTTTCCTGGTTATGCTTTGCTTTTCCTTGTGCTACTTTCCTTTGCTCAGCTTTGCCTTCCCTGGCCATGCTTTGCATCTCTTTACTATGATTTTTACTTTTTTTTTTTCTTTTCATGTTCATTGCATGTTTTGTTTTCCTTTTGGACCTATCTGATGTGTTTTTACAGGCCGTGCTTTGCTTTTCCAGGCCCTGCTTGTCACTGCTTTTCCTTATGCCGCTGTCTTTTCCCTAGCAGGGCTTCTCTTTGTTTTGCCCAGCTTTCGTCCACATTGCCCTCCTCTCCTGTGCTGCGCTAGGCTTCCTTTGGAGACAGTCTCAGTGTTTTTGCTGCTGAGTCGATTGGTATATTTATGAACACATACACCGTCAGACACACACGTTGGCCTCCCCGCAAGCCCAGCGAGTGTCCCCTCGGAACTGGCACGTGGGGGCAGCAGGCCTGGCCAGCCGACATGGTCCATTTTGTGGCCCCAGCCATGCGGCGAGCCGCCAGGTGGGCCCCACTGCTAGTTGTCTGTGTGAGGTTCTCAACAACAATAAGTAACTACATGATTCCCACAACTACGGTGGAAGAAATACACAACAACAACAACAACAACAACAACATTTATGTGTATATATATATAACCAGCTAAAGCAAGACATGGTTCTTGCCCACTGTCACGGTGGACTAGGAGCTGTGAAGGAGGCTGGGGAGAGGGTGATCAGGGTACAGCCACTGTCCAAGCCTGGCTGCCACCTGTACACAAAATGGAGCCCTCCGGTCTCCCCCCCCCCCCCCCCCCCACAGGCACTTGGAACCCAAAGGAGGGCTGGCCGCCAGCTCGTTACGTTTGCTTTGCTTCTCTTTGTTTTGCCTTGCTCCGCTTTGCTTTGCTCTTCCTGGCACAGTTTTGCTTTCCCATAGCTCCTTTCCCCTGCTGTTCTTGCCGCAGCTTTGCCTCAGATTGCTTTGCTGTTTCTTTCCTGGCAATGCTTTGCTTTTCCTTGTGCTACGTTCCCTCGCTCTGCTTTGACTTGCTCAGCTTTCCCTTCCCTGGCTATGCTTTCCTTGGTTTAGCTTTGGTTTACAGACCTGGCACTGCTCTGCCTTTCCTACCCCTGCTGTGCTTTGCCTTGCCTCAAACTGCGTTGCTTCCTTTTGTTTGCTCTGCCTTTCCTGGTTATGCTTGGCTTTTCCATGTGCTACTTTCCTTTGCTCAGCTTTGCCTTCCCTGGCCCTGCTTTGTTTTGCTTTATGGGGCCATGCTTTCCTTTTTTTTTTTTTTTTTTTTATCTTTGCCTTGCTCTGTTTTGCCTCACCTGCTCCTGCTTTCATTTCCATTTTCAGGCCATGCTTTCCTTTGCTTTGCTTTGCTTTGCATTCCTGGCATTGCTTTGCTTTTCCTTCTCTGCTCTGCTTAGCTTTTCTTAACCCTGCTCTGATTTGCCTTAGCTCGAACTGTTTCACTTTGTTGTGGTTTTATTTAGTTTTTGATTGTTGGTTTGTTTTTATTTTTTTTTTTCATTATTATTTTTGTCTTTCTCTTTCCTGGCACTGCTTTGCTTTTCCTTGTACTACTTTCCTTTGCTCTGCTTTGCCTTCCTGTGCTTTGCCTTCCCTGGCCTTGCTTTGTTTGGCTTTATGGGGCCATGCTTTCCTTTGCGTAGCTTTGCTTTGCTTTGCTTTGCTTTGCTTTGCCTTGCACAGCTTTGCCTTCCCTGGCCATGCTTTCGTTTGCTTTATCAGGCCATGCTTTCTTTGGTTTAGCTTTGGTTTACAGACCTGGCACTGTATTGCTTTTCCAGCCCCTGCTGTGCTTTGCCTTGCCTCAAACTGCTTTGCTTTCCTTTGTTTGCTTTGTCTTTCCTGGTTATGCTTTGCTTTTCCTTGTGCTACTTTCCTTTGCTCAGCTTTGCCTTCCCTGGCCATGCTTTGCATCTCTTTACTATGATTTTTACTTTTTTTTTTTCTTTTCATGTTCATTGCATGTTTTGTTTTCCTTTTGGACCTATCTGATGTGTTTTTACAGGCCGTGCTTTGCTTTTCCAGGCCCTGCTTGTCACTGCTTTTCCTTATGCCGCTGTCTTTTCCCTAGCAGGGCTTCTCTTTGTTTTGCCCAGCTTTCGTCCACATTGCCCTCCTCTCCTGTGCTGCGCTAGGCTTCCTTTGGAGACAGTCTCAGTGTTTTTGCTGCTGAGTCGATTGGTATATTTATGAACACATACACCGTCAGACACACACGTTGGCCTCCCCGCAAGCCCAGCGAGTGTCCCCTCGGAACTGGCACGTGGGGGCAGCAGGCCTGGCCAGCCGACATGGTCCATTTTGTGGCCCCAGCCATGCGGCGAGCCGCCAGGTGGGCCCCACTGCTAGTTGTCTGTGTGAGGTTCTCAACAACAATAAGTAACTACATGATTCCCACAACTACGGTGGAAGAAATACACAACAACAACAACAACAACAACAACATTTATGTGTATATATATATAACCAGCTAAAGCAAGACATGGTTCTTGCCCACTGTCACGGTGGACTAGGAGCTGTGAAGGAGGCTGGGGAGAGGGTGATCAGGGTACAGCCACTGTCCAAGCCTGGCTGCCACCTGTACACAAAATGGAGCCCTCCGGTCTCCCCCCCCCCCCCCCCCCACAGGCACTTGGAACCCAAAGGAGGGCTGGCCGCCAGCTCGTTACGTTTGCTTTGCTTCTCTTTGTTTTGCCTTGCTCCGCTTTGCTTTGCTCTTCCTGGCACAGTTTTGCTTTCCCATAGCTCCTTTCCCCTGCTGTTCTTGCCGCGGCTTTGCCTCAGATTGCTTTGCTGTTTCTTTCCTGGCAATGCTTTGCTTTTCCTTGTGCTACGTTCCCTCGCTCTGCTTTGACTTGCTCAGCTTTCCCTTCCCTGGCTATGCTTTCCTTGGTTTAGCTTTGGTTTACAGACCTGGCACTGCTCTGCCTTTCCTACCCCTGCTGTGCTTTGCCTTGCCTCAAACTGCGTTGCTTCCTTTTGTTTGCTCTGCCTTTCCTGGTTATGCTTGGCTTTTCCATGTGCTACTTTCCTTTGCTCAGCTTTGTCTTCCCTGGCCCTGCTTTGTTTTGCTTTATGGGGCCATGCTTTCTTTGTTTATCTTTGCCTTGCTCTGTTTTGCCTCACCTACTCCTGCTTTCATTTCCATTTTCAGGCCATGCTTTCCTTTGCTTTGCTTTGCTTTGTATTCCTGGCACTGCTTTGCTTTTCCATGTGCTACTTCCCTTTCCTCTGCTTTGCCTTCCCTGGCCCTGCTTTGTTTTGCTTTATGGGGCCATGTTTTCCTTTTTTTTTTTTTTTTTTTATCTTTGCCTTGCTCTGTTTTGCCTCACCTGCTCCTGCTTTCATTTCCATTTTCAGGCCATGCTTTCCTTTGCTTTGCTTTGCTTTGCATTCCTGGCATTGCTTTGCTTTTCCTTCTCTGCTCTGCTTAGCTTTTCTTAACCCTGCTCTGATTTGCCTTAGCTCGAACTGTTTCACTTTGTTGTGGTTTTATTTAGTTTTTGATTGTTGGTTTGTTTTTATTTTTTTTTTTTCATTATTATTTTTGTCTTTCTCTTTCCTGGCACTGCTTTGCTTTTCCTTGTACTACTTTCCTTTGCTCTGCTTTGCCTTCCTGTGCTTTGCCTTCCCTGGCCTTGCTTTGTTTGGCTTTATGGGGCCATGCTTTCCTTTGCGTAGCTTTGCTTTGCTTTGCTTTGCTTTGCTTTGCCTTGCACAGCTTTGCCTTCCCTGGCCATGCTTTCGTTTGCTTTATCAGGCCATGCTTTCTTTGGTTTAGCTTTGGTTTACAGACCTGGCACTGTATTGCTTTTCCAGCCCCTGCTGTGCTTTGCCTTGCCTCAAACTGCTTTGCTTTCCTTTGTTTGCTTTGTCTTTCCTGGTTATGCTTTGCTTTTCCTTGTGCTACTTTCCTTTGCTCAGCTTTGCCTTCCCTGGCCATGCTTTGCATCTCTTTACTATGATTTTTACTTTTTTTTTTTTCTTTTCATGTTCATTGCATGTTTTGTTTTCCTTTTGGACCTATCTGATGTGTTTTTACAGGCCGTGCTTTGCTTTTCCAGGCCCTGCTTGTCACTGCTTTTCCTTATGCCGCTGTCTTTTCCCTAGCAGGGCTTCTCTTTGTTTTGCCCAGCTTTCGTCCACATTGCCCTCCTCTCCTGTGCTGCGCTAGGCTTCCTTTGGAGACAGTCTCAGTGTTTTTGCTGCTGAGTCGATTGGTATATTTATGAACACATACACCGTCAGACACACACGTTGGCCTCCCCGCAAGCCCAGCGAGTGTCCCCTCGGAACTGGCACGTGGGGGCAGCAGGCCTGGCCAGCCGACATGGTCCATTTTGTGGCCCCAGCCATGCGGCGAGCCGCCAGGTGGGCCCCACTGCTAGTTGTCTGTGTGAGGTTCTCAACAACAATAAGTAACTACATGATTCCCACAACTACGGTGGAAGAAATACACAACAACAACAACAACAACAACAACATTTATGTGTATATATATATAACCAGCTAAAGCAAGACATGGTTCTTGCCCACTGTCACGGTGGACTAGGAGCTGTGAAGGAGGCTGGGGAGAGGGTGATCAGGGTACAGCCACTGTCCAAGCCTGGCTGCCACCTGTACACAAAATGGAGCCCTCCGGTCTCCCCCCCCCCCCCCCCCACAGGCACTTGGAACCCAAAGGAGGGCTGGCCGCCAGCTCGTTACGTTTGCTTTGCTTCTCTTTGTTTTGCCTTGCTCCGCTTTGCTTTGCTCTTCCTGGCACAGTTTTGCTTTCCCATAGCTCCTTTCCCCTGCTGTTCTTGCCGCAGCTTTGCCTCAGATTGCTTTGCTGTTTCTTTCCTGGCAATGCTTTGCTTTTCCTTGTGCTACGTTCCCTCGCTCTGCTTTGACTTGCTCAGCTTTCCCTTCCCTGGCTATGCTTTCCTTGGTTTAGCTTTGGTTTACAGACCTGGCACTGCTCTGCCTTTCCTACCCCTGCTGTGCTTTGCCTTGCCTCAAACTGCGTTGCTTCCTTTTGTTTGCTCTGCCTTTCCTGGTTATGCTTGGCTTTTCCATGTGCTACTTTCCTTTGCTCAGCTTTGTCTTCCCTGGCCCTGCTTTGTTTTGCTTTATGGGGCCATGCTTTCTTTGTTTATCTTTGCCTTGCTCTGTTTTGCCTCACCTACTCCTGCTTTCATTTCCATTTTCAGGCCATGCTTTCCTTTGCTTTGCTTTGCTTTGTATTCCTGGCACTGCTTTGCTTTTCCATGTGCTACTTCCCTTTCCTCTGCTTTGCCTTCCCTGGCCCTGCTTTGTTTTGCTTTATGGGGCCATGTTTTCCTTTTTTTTTTTTTTTTTTTATCTTTGCCTTGCTCTGTTTTGCCTCACCTGCTCCTGCTTTCATTTCCATTTTCAGGCCATGCTTTCCTTTGCTTTGCTTTGCTTTGCATTCCTGGCATTGCTTTGCTTTTCCTTCTCTGCTCTGCTTAGCTTTTCTTAACCCTGCTCTGATTTGCCTTAGCTCGAACTGTTTCACTTTGTTGTGGTTTTATTTAGTTTTTGATTGTTGGTTTGTTTTTATTTTTTTTTTTTCATTATTATTTTTGTCTTTCTCTTTCCTGGCACTGCTTTGCTTTTCCTTGTACTACTTTCCTTTGCTCTGCTTTGCCTTCCTGTGCTTTGCCTTCCCTGGCCTTGCTTTGTTTGGCTTTATGGGGCCATGCTTTCCTTTGCGTAGCTTTGCTTTGCTTTGCTTTGCTTTGCTTTGCCTTGCACAGCTTTGCCTTCCCTGGCCATGCTTTCGTTTGCTTTATCAGGCCATGCTTTCTTTGGTTTAGCTTTGGTTTACAGACCTGGCACTGTATTGCTTTTCCAGCCCCTGCTGTGCTTTGCCTTGCCTCAAACTGCTTTGCTTTCCTTTGTTTGCTTTGTCTTTCCTGGTTATGCTTTGCTTTTCCTTGTGCTACTTTCCTTTGCTCAGCTTTGCCTTCCCTGGCCATGCTTTGCATCTCTTTACTATGATTTTTACTTTTTTTTTTTCTTTTCATGTTCATTGCATGTTTTGTTTTCCTTTTGGACCTATCTGATGTGTTTTTACAGGCCGTGCTTTGCTTTTCCAGGCCCTGCTTGTCACTGCTTTTCCTTATGCCGCTGTCTTTTCCCTAGCAGGGCTTCTCTTTGTTTTGCCCAGCTTTCGTCCACATTGCCCTCCTCTCCTGTGCTGCGCTAGGCTTCCTTTGGAGACAGTCTCAGTGTTTTTGCTGCTGAGTCGATTGGTATATTTATGAACACATACACCGTCAGACACACACGTTGGCCTCCCCGCAAGCCCAGCGAGTGTCCCCTCGGAACTGGCACGTGGGGGCAGCAGGCCTGGCCAGCCGACATGGTCCATTTTGTGGCCCCAGCCATGCGGCGAGCCGCCAGGTGGGCCCCACTGCTAGTTGTCTGTGTGAGGTTCTCAACAACAATAAGTAACTACATGATTCCCACAACTACGGTGGAAGAAATACACAACAACAACAACAACAACAACAACAAAATTTATGTGTATATATATATAACCAGCTAAAGCAAGACATGGTTCTTGCCCACTGTCACGGTGGACTAGGAGCTGTGAAGGAGGCTGGGGAGAGGGTGATCAGGGTACAGCCACTGTCCAAGCCTGGCTGCCACCTGTACACAAAATGGAGCCCTCCGGTCTCCCCCCCCCCCCCCCCCCCACAGGCACTTGGAACCCAAAGGAGGGCTGGCCGCCAGCTCGTTACGTTTGCTTTGCTTCTCTTTGTTTTGCCTTGCTCCGCTTTGCTTTGCTCTTCCTGGCACAGTTTTGCTTTCCCATAGCTCCTTTCCCCTGCTGTTCTTGCCGCGGCTTTGCCTCAGATTGCTTTGCTGTTTCTTTCCTGGCAATGCTTTGCTTTTCCTTGTGCTACGTTCCCTCGCTCTGCTTTGACTTGCTCAGCTTTCCCTTCCCTGGCTATGCTTTCCTTGGTTTAGCTTTGGTTTACAGACCTGGCACTGCTCTGCCTTTCCTACCCCTGCTGTGCTTTGCCTTGCCTCAAACTGCGTTGCTTCCTTTTGTTTGCTCTGCCTTTCCTGGTTATGCTTGGCTTTTCCATGTGCTACTTTCCTTTGCTCAGCTTTGCCTTCCCTGGCCCTGCTTTGTTTTGCTTTATGGGGCCATGCTTTCTTTGTTTATCTTTGCCTTGCTCTGTTTTGCCTCACCTACTCCTGCTTTCATTTCCATTTTCAGGCCATGCTTTCCTTTGCTTTGCTTTGCTTTGTATTCCTGGCACTGCTTTGCTTTTCCATGTGCTACTTCCCTTTCCTCTGCTTTGCCTTCCCTGGCCCTGCTTTGTTTTGCTTTATGGGGCCATGCTTTCCTTTTTTTTTTTTTTTTTTTTTATCTTTGCCTTGCTCTGTTTTGCCTCACCTGCTCCTGCTTTCATTTCCATTTTCAGGCCATGTTTTCCTTTGCTTTGCTTTGCTTTGCATTCCTGGCATTGCTTTGCTTTTCCTTCTCTGCTCTGCTTAGCTTTTCTTAACCCTGCTCTGATTTGCCTTAGCTCGAACTGTTTCACTTTGTTGTGGTTTTATTTAGTTTTTGATTGTTGGTTTGTTTTTATTTTTTTTTTTTTTCATTATTATTTTTGTCTTTCTCTTTCCTGGCACTGCTTTGCTTTTCCTTGTACTACTTTCCTTTGCTCTGCTTTGCCTTCCTGTGCTTTGCCTTCCCTGGCCTTGCTTTGTTTGGCTTTATGGGGCCATGCTTTCCTTTGCGTAGCTTTGCTTTGCTTTGCTTTGCTTTGCTTTGCCTTGCACAGCTTTGCCTTCCCTGGCCATGCTTTCGTTTGCTTTATCAGGCCATGCTTTCTTTGGTTTAGCTTTGGTTTACAGACCTGGCACTGTATTGCTTTTCCAGCCCCTGCTGTGCTTTGCCTTGCCTCAAACTGCTTTGCTTTCCTTTGTTTGCTTTGTCTTTCCTGGTTATGCTTTGCTTTTCCTTGTGCTACTTTCCTTTGCTCAGCTTTGCCTTCCCTGGCCATGCTTTGCATCTCTTTACTATGATTTTTACTTTTTTTTTTCTTTTCATGTTCATTGCATGTTTTGTTTTCCTTTTGGACCTATCTGATGTGTTTTTACAGGCCGTGCTTTGCTTTTCCAGGCCCTGCTTGTCACTGCTTTTCCTTATGCCGCTGTCTTTTCCCTAGCAGGGCTTCTCTTTGTTTTGCCCAGCTTTCGTCCACATTGCCCTCCTCTCCTGTGCTGCGCTAGGCTTCCTTTGGAGACAGTCTCACTGTTTTTGCTGCTGAGTCGATTGGTATATTTATGAACACATACACCGTCAGACACACACGTTGGCCTCCCCGCAAGCCCAGCGAGTGTCCCCTCGGAACTGGCACGTGGGGGCAGCAGGCCTGGCCAGCCGACATGGTCCATTTTGTGGCCCCAGCCATGCGGCGAGCCGCCAGGTGGGCCCCACTGCTAGTTGTCTGTGTGAGGTTCTCAACAACAATAAGTAACTACATGATTCCCACAACTACGGTGGAAGAAATACACAACAACAACAACAACAACAACAAAATTTATGTGTATATATATATAACCAGCTAAAGCAAGACATGGTTCTTGCCCACTGTCACGGTGGACTAGGACACGTGAAGGAGGCTGGGGAGAGGGCGATCAGGGTACAGCCACTGTCCAAGCCTGGCTGCCACCTGTACACAAAATGGAGCCCTCCGGTCTCCCCCCCCCCCCCCCCCCACAGGCACTTGGAACCCAAAGGAGGGCTGGCCGCCAGCTCGTTACGTTTGCTTTGCTTCTCTTTGTTTTGCCTTGCTCCGCTTTGCTTTGCTCTTCCTGGCACAGTTTTGCTTTCCCATAGCTCCTTTCCCCTGCTATTCCTGCCGCGGCTTTGCCTCGGATAGCTTTGCTGTTTCTTTCCTGGCACTGCTTTGCTTTTCCTTGTACTACTTTCCTTTGCTCTGCTTTGCCTTCCTGTGCTTTGCCTTCCCTGGCCTTGCTTTGTTTGGCTTTATGGGGCCATGCTTTCCTTTGCGTAGCTTTGCTTTGCTTTGCTTTGCTTTGCTTTGCCTTGCACAGCTTTGCCTTCCCTGGCCATGCTTTCGTTTGCTTTATCAGGCCATGCTTTCCTTGGTTTAGCTTTGGTTTACAGACCTGGCACTGCATTGCTTTTCCAACCCCTGCTGTGCTTTGCCTTGCCTCAAACTGCTTTGCTTTCCTTTGTTTGCTTTGTCTTTCCTGGTTATGCTTTGCTTTTCCTTGTGCTACTTTCCTTTGCTCAGCTTTGCCTTCCCTGGCCATGCTTTCATGTGTTTTATGGGGCCATGTTTTCCTATTTCTTTTATTATTTTTTTATTTTTTTATGTTATTTTTTTTTTATTATTTTATTTTATTTCTATTAATTTTTCATGTTCCTTGCATGTTTTGTTTTCCTTTTGGACCTATCTGATGTGTTTTTACAGGCCGTGCTTTGCTTTTCCAGGCCCTGCTTGTCACTGCTTTTCCTTATGCCGCTGTCTTTTCCCTAGCAGGGCTTCTCTTTGTTTTGCCCAGCTTTCGTCCACATTGCCCTCCTCTCCTGTGCTGCGCTAGGCTTCCTTTGGAGACAGTCTCACTGTTTTTGCTGCTGAGTCGATTGGTATATTTATGAACACATACACCGTCAGACACACACGTTGGCCTCCCCGCAAGCCCAGCGAGTGTCCCCTCGGAACTGGCACGTGGGGGCAGCAGGCCTGGCCAGCCGACATGGTCCATTTTGTGGCCCCAGCCATGCGGCGAGCCGCCAGGTGGGCCCCACTGCTAGTTGTCTGTGTGAGGTTCTCAACAACAATAAGTAACTACATGATTCCCACAACTACGGTGGAAGAAATACACAACAACAACAACAACAACAACAACAAAATTTATGTGTATATATATATAACCAGCTAAAGCAAGACATGGTTCTTGCCCACTGTCACGGTGGACTAGGAGCTGTGAAGGAGGCTGGGGAGAGGGTGATCAGGGTACAGCCACTGTCCAAGCCTGGCTGCCACCTGTACACAAAATGGAGCCCTCCGGTCTCCCCCCCCCCCCCCCCCCCCACAGGCACTTGGAACCCAAAGGAGGGCTGGCCGCCAGCTCGTTACGTTTGCTTTGCTTCTCTTTGTTTTGCCTTGCTCCGCTTTGCTTTGCTCTTCCTGGCACAGTTTTGCTTTCCCATAGCTCCTTTCCCCTGCTGTTCTTGCCGCGGCTTTGCCTCAGATTGCTTTGCTGTTTCTTTCCTGGCAATGCTTTGCTTTTCCTTGTGCTACGTTCCCTCGCTCTGCTTTGACTTGCTCAGCTTTCCCTTCCCTGGCTATGCTTTCCTTGGTTTAGCTTTGGTTTACAGACCTGGCACTGCTCTGCCTTTCCTACCCCTGCTGTGCTTTGCCTTGCCTCAAACTGCGTTGCTTCCTTTTGTTTGCTCTGCCTTTCCTGGTTATGCTTGGCTTTTCCATGTGCTACTTTCCTTTGCTCAGCTTTGCCTTCCCTGGCCCTGCTTTGTTTTGCTTTATGGGGCCATGCTTTCTTTGTTTATCTTTGCCTTGCTCTGTTTTGCCTCACCTACTCCTGCTTTCATTTCCATTTTCAGGCCATGCTTTCCTTTGCTTTGCTTTGCTTTGTATTCCTGGCACTGCTTTGCTTTTCCATGTGCTACTTCCCTTTCCTCTGCTTTGCCTTCCCTGGCCCTGCTTTGTTTTGCTTTATGGGGCCATGCTTTCCTTTTTTTTTTTTTTTTTTTTTATCTTTGCCTTGCTCTGTTTTGCCTCACCTGCTCCTGCTTTCATTTCCATTTTCAGGCCATGTTTTCCTTTGCTTTGCTTTGCTTTGCATTCCTGGCATTGCTTTGCTTTTCCTTCTCTGCTCTGCTTAGCTTTTCTTAACCCTGCTCTGATTTGCCTTAGCTCGAACTGTTTCACTTTGTTGTGGTTTTATTTAGTTTTTGATTGTTGGTTTGTTTTTATTTTTTTTTTTTTCATTATTATTTTTGTCTTTCTCTTTCCTGGCACTGCTTTGCTTTTCCTTGTACTACTTTCCTTTGCTCTGCTTTGCCTTCCTGTGCTTTGCCTTCCCTGGCCTTGCTTTGTTTGGCTTTATGGGGCCATGCTTTCCTTTGCGTAGCTTTGCTTTGCTTTGCTTTGCTTTGCTTTGCCTTGCACAGCTTTGCCTTCCCTGGCCATGCTTTCGTTTGCTTTATCAGGCCATGCTTTCTTTGGTTTAGCTTTGGTTTACAGACCTGGCACTGTATTGCTTTTCCAGCCCCTGCTGTGCTTTGCCTTGCCTCAAACTGCTTTGCTTTCCTTTGTTTGCTTTGTCTTTCCTGGTTATGCTTTGCTTTTCCTTGTGCTACTTTCCTTTGCTCAGCTTTGCCTTCCCTGGCCATGCTTTGCATCTCTTTACTATGATTTTTACTTTTTTTTTTCTTTTCATGTTCATTGCATGTTTTGTTTTCCTTTTGGACCTATCTGATGTGTTTTTACAGGCCGTGCTTTGCTTTTCCAGGCCCTGCTTGTCACTGCTTTTCCTTATGCCGCTGTCTTTTCCCTAGCAGGGCTTCTCTTTGTTTTGCCCAGCTTTCGTCCACATTGCCCTCCTCTCCTGTGCTGCGCTAGGCTTCCTTTGGAGACAGTCTCACTGTTTTTGCTGCTGAGTCGATTGGTATATTTATGAACACATACACCGTCAGACACACACGTTGGCCTCCCCGCAAGCCCAGCGAGTGTCCCCTCGGAACTGGCACGTGGGGGCAGCAGGCCTGGCCAGCCGACATGGTCCATTTTGTGGCCCCAGCCATGCGGCGAGCCGCCAGGTGGGCCCCACTGCTAGTTGTCTGTGTGAGGTTCTCAACAACAATAAGTAACTACATGATTCCCACAACTACGGTGGAAGAAATACACAACAACAACAACAACAACAACAAAATTTATGTGTATATATATATAACCAGCTAAAGCAAGACATGGTTCTTGCCCACTGTCACGGTGGACTAGGACACGTGAAGGAGGCTGGGGAGAGGGCGATCAGGGTACAGCCACTGTCCAAGCCTGGCTGCCACCTGTACACAAAATGGAGCCCTCCGGTCTCCCCCCCCCCCCCCCCCCACAGGCACTTGGAACCCAAAGGAGGGCTGGCCGCCAGCTCGTTACGTTTGCTTTGCTTCTCTTTGTTTTGCCTTGCTCCGCTTTGCTTTGCTCTTCCTGGCACAGTTTTGCTTTCCCATAGCTCCTTTCCCCTGCTATTCCTGCCGCGGCTTTGCCTCGGATAGCTTTGCTGTTTCTTTCCTGGCACTGCTTTGCTTTTCCTTGTACTACTTTCCTTTGCTCTGCTTTGCCTTCCTGTGCTTTGCCTTCCCTGGCCTTGCTTTGTTTGGCTTTATGGGGCCATGCTTTCCTTTGCGTAGCTTTGCTTTGCTTTGCTTTGCTTTGCTTTGCCTTGCACAGCTTTGCCTTCCCTGGCCATGCTTTCGTTTGCTTTATCAGGCCATGCTTTCCTTGGTTTAGCTTTGGTTTACAGACCTGGCACTGCATTGCTTTTCCAACCCCTGCTGTGCTTTGCCTTGCCTCAAACTGCTTTGCTTTCCTTTGTTTGCTTTGTCTTTCCTGGTTATGCTTTGCTTTTCCTTGTGCTACTTTCCTTTGCTCAGCTTTGCCTTCCCTGGCCATGCTTTCATGTGTTTTATGGGGCCATGTTTTCCTATTTCTTTTATTATTTTTTTATTTTTTTATGTTATTTTTTTTTTATTATTTTATTTTATTTCTATTAATTTTTCATGTTCCTTGCATGTTTTGTTTTCCTTTTGGACCTATCTGATGTGTTTTTACAGGCCGTGCTTTGCTTTTCCAGGCCCTGCTTGTCACTGCTTTTCCTTATGCCGCTGTCTTTTCCCTAGCAGGGCTTCTCTTTGTTTTGCCCAGCTTTCGTCCACATTGCCCTCCTCTCCTGTGCTGCGCTAGGCTTCCTTTGGAGACAGTCTCACTGTTTTTGCTGCTGAGTCGATTGGTATATTTATGAACACATACACCGTCAGACACACACGTTGGCCTCCCCGCAAGCCCAGCGAGTGTCCCCTCGGAACTGGCACGTGGGGGCAGCAGGCCTGGCCAGCCGACATGGTCCATTTTGTGGCCCCAGCCATGCGGCGAGCCGCCAGGTGGGCCCCACTGCTAGTTGTCTGTGTGAGGTTCTCAACAACAATAAGTAACTACATGATTCCCACAACTACGGTGGAAGAAATACACAACAACAACAACAACAACAACAACAAAATTTATGTGTATATATATATAACCAGCTAAAGCAAGACATGGTTCTTGCCCACTGTCACGGTGGACTAGGAGCTGTGAAGGAGGCTGGGGAGAGGGTGATCAGGGTACAGCCACTGTCCAAGCCTGGCTGCCACCTGTACACAAAATGGAGCCCTCCGGTCTCCCCCCCCCCCCCCCCCCCCACAGGCACTTGGAACCCAAAGGAGGGCTGGCCGCCAGCTCGTTACGTTTGCTTTGCTTCTCTTTGTTTTGCCTTGCTCCGCTTTGCTTTGCTCTTCCTGGCACAGTTTTGCTTTCCCATAGCTCCTTTCCCCTGCTGTTCTTGCCGCGGCTTTGCCTCAGATTGCTTTGCTGTTTCTTTCCTGGCAATGCTTTGCTTTTCCTTGTGCTACGTTCCCTCGCTCTGCTTTGACTTGCTCAGCTTTCCCTTCCCTGGCTATGCTTTCCTTGGTTTAGCTTTGGTTTACAGACCTGGCACTGCTCTGCCTTTCCTACCCCTGCTGTGCTTTGCCTTGCCTCAAACTGCGTTGCTTCCTTTTGTTTGCTCTGCCTTTCCTGGTTATGCTTGGCTTTTCCATGTGCTACTTTCCTTTGCTCAGCTTTGCCTTCCCTGGCCCTGCTTTGTTTTGCTTTATGGGGCCATGCTTTCTTTGTTTATCTTTGCCTTGCTCTGTTTTGCCTCACCTACTCCTGCTTTCATTTCCATTTTCAGGCCATGCTTTCCTTTGCTTTGCTTTGCTTTGTATTCCTGGCACTGCTTTGCTTTTCCATGTGCTACTTCCCTTTCCTCTGCTTTGCCTTCCCTGGCCCTGCTTTGTTTTGCTTTATGGGGCCATGCTTTCCTTTTTTTTTTTTTTTTTTTTTATCTTTGCCTTGCTCTGTTTTGCCTCACCTGCTCCTGCTTTCATTTCCATTTTCAGGCCATGTTTTCCTTTGCTTTGCTTTGCTTTGCATTCCTGGCATTGCTTTGCTTTTCCTTCTCTGCTCTGCTTAGCTTTTCTTAACCCTGCTCTGATTTGCCTTAGCTCGAACTGTTTCACTTTGTTGTGGTTTTATTTAGTTTTTGATTGTTGGTTTGTTTTTATTTTTTTTTTTTTTCATTATTATTTTTGTCTTTCTCTTTCCTGGCACTGCTTTGCTTTTCCTTGTACTACTTTCCTTTGCTCTGCTTTGCCTTCCTGTGCTTTGCCTTCCCTGGCCTTGCTTTGTTTGGCTTTATGGGGCCATGCTTTCCTTTGCGTAGCTTTGCTTTGCTTTGCTTTGCTTTGCTTTGCCTTGCACAGCTTTGCCTTCCCTGGCCATGCTTTCGTTTGCTTTATCAGGCCATGCTTTCTTTGGTTTAGCTTTGGTTTACAGACCTGGCACTGTATTGCTTTTCCAGCCCCTGCTGTGCTTTGCCTTGCCTCAAACTGCTTTGCTTTCCTTTGTTTGCTTTGTCTTTCCTGGTTATGCTTTGCTTTTCCTTGTGCTACTTTCCTTTGCTCAGCTTTGCCTTCCCTGGCCATGCTTTGCATCTCTTTACTATGATTTTTACTTTTTTTTTTCTTTTCATGTTCATTGCATGTTTTGTTTTCCTTTTGGACCTATCTGATGTGTTTTTACAGGCCGTGCTTTGCTTTTCCAGGCCCTGCTTGTCACTGCTTTTCCTTATGCCGCTGTCTTTTCCCTAGCAGGGCTTCTCTTTGTTTTGCCCAGCTTTCGTCCACATTGCCCTCCTCTCCTGTGCTGCGCTAGGCTTCCTTTGGAGACAGTCTCACTGTTTTTGCTGCTGAGTCGATTGGTATATTTATGAACACATACACCGTCAGACACACACGTTGGCCTCCCCGCAAGCCCAGCGAGTGTCCCCTCGGAACTGGCACGTGGGGGCAGCAGGCCTGGCCAGCCGACATGGTCCATTTTGTGGCCCCAGCCATGCGGCGAGCCGCCAGGTGGGCCCCACTGCTAGTTGTCTGTGTGAGGTTCTCAACAACAATAAGTAACTACATGATTCCCACAACTACGGTGGAAGAAATACACAACAACAACAACAACAACAACAAAATTTATGTGTATATATATATAACCAGCTAAAGCAAGACATGGTTCTTGCCCACTGTCACGGTGGACTAGGACACGTGAAGGAGGCTGGGGAGAGGGCGATCAGGGTACAGCCACTGTCCAAGCCTGGCTGCCACCTGTACACAAAATGGAGCCCTCCGGTCTCCCCCCCCCCCCCCCCCCACAGGCACTTGGAACCCAAAGGAGGGCTGGCCGCCAGCTCGTTACGTTTGCTTTGCTTCTCTTTGTTTTGCCTTGCTCCGCTTTGCTTTGCTCTTCCTGGCACAGTTTTGCTTTCCCATAGCTCCTTTCCCCTGCTATTCCTGCCGCGGCTTTGCCTCGGATAGCTTTGCTGTTTCTTTCCTGGCACTGCTTTGCTTTTCCTTGTACTACTTTCCTTTGCTCTGCTTTGCCTTCCTGTGCTTTGCCTTCCCTGGCCTTGCTTTGTTTGGCTTTATGGGGCCATGCTTTCCTTTGCGTAGCTTTGCTTTGCTTTGCTTTGCTTTGCTTTGCCTTGCACAGCTTTGCCTTCCCTGGCCATGCTTTCGTTTGCTTTATCAGGCCATGCTTTCCTTGGTTTAGCTTTGGTTTACAGACCTGGCACTGCATTGCTTTTCCAACCCCTGCTGTGCTTTGCCTTGCCTCAAACTGCTTTGCTTTCCTTTGTTTGCTTTGTCTTTCCTGGTTATGCTTTGCTTTTCCTTGTGCTACTTTCCTTTGCTCAGCTTTGCCTTCCCTGGCCATGCTTTCATGTGTTTTATGGGGCCATGTTTTCCTATTTCTTTTATTATTTTTTTATTTTTTTATGTTATTTTTTTTTTATTATTTTATTTTATTTCTATTAATTTTTCATGTTCCTTGCATGTTTTGTTTTCCTTTTGGACCTATCTGATGTGTTTTTACAGGCCGTGCTTTGCTTTTCCAGGCCCTGCTTGTCACTGCTTTTCCTTATGCCGCTGTCTTTTCCCTAGCAGGGCTTCTCTTTGTTTTGCCCAGCTTTCGTCCACATTGCCCTCCTCTCCTGTGCTGCGCTAGGCTTCCTTTGGAGACAGTCTCACTGTTTTTGCTGCTGAGTCGATTGGTATATTTATGAACACATACACCGTCAGACACACACGTTGGCCTCCCCGCAAGCCCAGCGAGTGTCCCCTCGGAACTGGCACGTGGGGGCAGCAGGCCTGGCCAGCCGACATGGTCCATTTTGTGGCCCCAGCCATGCGGCGAGCCGCCAGGTGGGCCCCACTGCTAGTTGTCTGTGTGAGGTTCTCAACAACAATAAGTAACTACATGATTCCCACAACTACGGTGGAAGAAATACACAACAACAACAACAACAACAACAACAAAATTTATGTGTATATATATATAACCAGCTAAAGCAAGACATGGTTCTTGCCCACTGTCACGGTGGACTAGGAGCTGTGAAGGAGGCTGGGGAGAGGGTGATCAGGGTACAGCCACTGTCCAAGCCTGGCTGCCACCTGTACACAAAATGGAGCCCTCCGGTCTCCCCCCCCCCCCCCCCCCCCACAGGCACTTGGAACCCAAAGGAGGGCTGGCCGCCAGCTCGTTACGTTTGCTTTGCTTCTCTTTGTTTTGCCTTGCTCCGCTTTGCTTTGCTCTTCCTGGCACAGTTTTGCTTTCCCATAGCTCCTTTCCCCTGCTGTTCTTGCCGCGGCTTTGCCTCAGATTGCTTTGCTGTTTCTTTCCTGGCAATGCTTTGCTTTTCCTTGTGCTACGTTCCCTCGCTCTGCTTTGACTTGCTCAGCTTTCCCTTCCCTGGCTATGCTTTCCTTGGTTTAGCTTTGGTTTACAGACCTGGCACTGCTCTGCCTTTCCTACCCCTGCTGTGCTTTGCCTTGCCTCAAACTGCGTTGCTTCCTTTTGTTTGCTCTGCCTTTCCTGGTTATGCTTGGCTTTTCCATGTGCTACTTTCCTTTGCTCAGCTTTGCCTTCCCTGGCCCTGCTTTGTTTTGCTTTATGGGGCCATGCTTTCTTTGTTTATCTTTGCCTTGCTCTGTTTTGCCTCACCTACTCCTGCTTTCATTTCCATTTTCAGGCCATGCTTTCCTTTGCTTTGCTTTGCTTTGTATTCCTGGCACTGCTTTGCTTTTCCATGTGCTACTTCCCTTTCCTCTGCTTTGCCTTCCCTGGCCCTGCTTTGTTTTGCTTTATGGGGCCATGCTTTCCTTTTTTTTTTTTTTTTTTTTTTGTTTTGTTTTTATCTTTGCCTTGCTTTGTTTTGCCTCACCTGCTCCTGCTTTCATTTCCATTTTCAGGCCATGCTTTCCTTTGCTTTGCTTCGCTTTGCATTCCTGGCATTGCTTTGCTTTTCCTTCTCTGCTCTGCTTAGCTTTTCTTAACCCTGCTCTGATTTGCCTTAGCTCGAACTGTTTTACTTTGTTGTGGTTTTATTTAGTTTTTGATTGTTGGTTTGTTTTTATTTTTTTTTTTTCATTATTATTTTTGTCTTTCTCTTTCCTGGCACTGCTTTGCTTTTCCTTGTACTACTTTCCTTTGCTCTGCTTTGCCTTCCTGTGCTTTGCCTTCCCTGGCCTTGCTTTGTTTGGCTTTATGGGGCCATGCTTTCCTTTGCTTAGCTTTGCTTTGCTTTGCTTTGCTTTGCTTTGCCTTGCACAGCTTTGCCTTCCCTGGCCATGCTTTCGTTTGCTTTATCAGGCCATGCTTTCCTTGGTTTAGCTTTGGTTTACAGACCTGGCACTGCATTGCTTTTCCAGCCCCTGCTGTGCTTTGCCTTGCCTCAAACTGCTTTGCTTTCCTTTGTTTGCTCTGCCTTTCCTGGTTATGCTTTGCTTTTCCTGGTGCTACTTTCCTTTGCTCTGCTTTGCCTTCCCTGGCCCTGCTTTGTTTTGCTTTATGGGGCCATGCTTTCCTTTGCTTAGCTTTGCTTTGCTCTGCTTTGCTTTGCCTTGCTTTGCTTTGCCTTGCTATACTTTGCCTTGCCATGCTTTGCCTTTCCTGGCCATGCTTTGCATCTTTTTACTATGATTTTTACTTTTTTTTTTTTTTTTTTTTTTTTTTTTCTTTTCATGTTCATTGCATGTTTTGTTTTCCTTTTGGACCTATCTGATGTGTTTTTACAGGCCGTGCTTTGCTTTTCCAGGCCCTGCTTGTCACTGCTTTTCCTAATGCCGCTGTCTTTTCCCTAGCAGGGCTTCTCCTTGTTTTGCCCAGCTTTCGTCCACATTGCCCTCCTCTCCTGTGCTGCGCTAGGCTTCCTTTGGAGACAGTCTCAGTGTTTTTGCTGCTGAGTCGATTGGTATATTTATGAACACATACACCGTCAGACACACACGTTGGCCTCCCCGCAAGCCCAGCGACTGTCCCCTCGGAACTGGCACGTGGGGGCAGCAGGCCTGGCCAGCCGACATGGTCCATTTTGTGGCCCCAGCCATGCGGCGAGCCGCCAGGTGGGCCCCACTGCTAGTTGTCTGTGTGAGGTTCTCAACAACAATAAGTAACTACATGATTCCCACAACTACGGTGGAAGAAATACACAACAACAAAATAGATAGAGATATATATAACCAGCTAAAGCAAGACATGGTTCTTGGCCACTGTCACGGTGGGCTAGGAGCTGTGAAGGAGGCTGGGGAGAGGGCGATCAGGGTACAGCCACTGTCCAAGCCTGGCTGCCACCTGTACACAAAATGGAGCCCTCCGGTCTCCCCCCGCCCACAGGCACTTGGAACCCAAAGGAGGGCTGGCCGCCAGCTCGTTACGTTTGCTTTGCTTCTCTTTGTTTTGCCTTGCTCCGCTTTGCTTTGCTCTTCCTGGCACAGTTTTGCTTTCCCATAGCTCCTTTCCCCTGCTGTTCTTGCCGCGGCTTTGCCTCAGATAGCTTTGCTGTTTCTTTCCTGGCAATGCTTTGTTTTTCCTTGTGCTACTTTCCTTTGTTTTGCTCTGCTTTGTTTTGCTTTTTCTTTCTTGGGCCTGCTATGTTTTTACTTGTGCAGTCATGCTTTATTTTTTATTTCTTTGCTTCGTGTTCCTGTCAGTGCTTTGCTTTACCTTCTCTGCTCTTCTGTACCTTTCTTAGCCTCGCTGTGCTTTGCTTTGCCTCAAACTGCTTTCTTTCCTTGGCTTTCCCTTTCCTGGCACCGCTTTGCTTTTCCTTGTGCTCCTTTCCTTAGCTTTGCTGTCTTTATGAATGCATAAACAAGTTCATAAAACTTGTTTATGAACACATAGAAAAGTTAGCCGGCCCGCAGCCTGGCAGCTGTCCCCTCGGAGCTGGCGGGCAGGGACAGGGACCTGGCTACCGGGCCAGGTCTCTTTTGTTGCCCACCGTTGTCCGGAGCGCCACCAGGTGGGCTCCGTTGCTATTCCTCTGGGGAGGGGTGGGGGTTGAGAACTAAAGGGGGAAACAGACGGAAAATACTATTATTATTACTACTGCTATTTTTATTATGTT
>CAXDIO010000138.1:0-129000 GCA_963989345.1 Clangula hyemalis
TATGCAGTAATTATAATGTGATGATGCTGAGATGATGCAGTGCTGACCCAGTGATGATGCAGTGATGATGCAGTGATGATGTAGTGATCATGTAGTGATGACGCTTTGATGACGAAGTGATGTTGCAGTAATGATGCTGCGATGACGATGCGAAGATGCTGTGATGATGCAGTGGTGAAGCAGAGATGATGCTGTGATGACGCAGTGATGATGTTGCGATGATGATGCGAAGATGCTGTGATGATGCAGTGATGAAGCAGAGATGATGCTGTGAAGACGCAGTGATGATACTCTGATGATACTGTTATGATGCTGTGATAATGTAGTTATAAAGACGTGATTATGCTGTGTCGATGCTGTGATGATGCAGTGATGATGCTTTAACGATGCAGTGATGATGCAGTGATGATGTTGTGATGATGCTGTGATGACGTTATGATGATGCTGTGATTAGGCAGCTATGATGCTGTGATGATGATGTGATGATGCAGGGATGATGAAATGATGATGATGTGAGGAGGCTGTAATGATGCTGTGATGATGTTGTGAGTACGCAGTGATGATGATGTGATGATGTTTTGATGATGCTGTGATTACGCTGTGATGATGTTGTTATTATGTAGCTATCATAATGTGATGATGTTGAGATGATTCTGTGATGTTGCAGTGATGATGCATTGATGATGCAGTAATGACGCAGCGATGATGCTCTGATGATGCTCTGATGATGCTGCGTTGATATTGTGATGATGCTGTGATGATGCAATGATGAAGCTGCGATGATGCTGCGATGATGCTGTTATGATGCACTGATGATACTGTGATGATGCTGTTATCACTCTGTCGTAATGCTGTGATGACATTGTCATGATGCTGTGATGATGCTGTTATGACACTGTGATGACGCAGTGATGGTGCTGTGATGATTCTGTAATGATGCAGTAATGACACTGTGATGATGCTGTGATAACGCTGTGATGATGTGATGATGCTGTGATGATGCTGTGAATATGCAGCTATGATGCAGTGATGACAATTTGATGATGCCGTGATCATGGTGTGATGATGGTGTGATGATGCAGTGATGATGATATGATTATGCAGTGATGATGATGTGATGATACAGTTATTCTGCAGTAATGATACTGTGATTATGCTGAGATGATGCTGTGATGATGCAGTGATGACGCAGAGATGATGCTGTGATAATGCAGAGATGATGCTCTGATGATGTTGTTATGATGCAGTGATGATGATGTGATGATGCAGTTATGATGATGTGATGATGCTATGACGATGCAGTAATGATGCAGTTATGATGCTGTCATGATTGTGTGATTATGCAGCTTGAACACTGTGATGATGCTGTGATGACGTAGTGATGATGCTGTGATGATGCTGTGATGACGCAGTGATGATGCTGTGATGATGATGTGATGACGCAGTGATGACGCAGTGATGATGATGTGATGACGCAGTGATGACGCAGTGATGATGCTGTGATGATGATATCACAGAATCACAGAATCACAGAATCACAGAATTTCTAGGTTGGAAGAGACCTCAAGATCATCGAGTCCAACCTTTGACCTAACGCTAACAGTCCCCACTAAACCATATCCCTAAGCTCTACATCTAAACGTCTTTTAAAGACTTCCAGGGATGGTGACTCCACCACCTCCCTGGGCAGCCTGTTCCAGTAAACATATGATGATGCAGTGATGTAAACATATGATGATGCAGTGATGATGCAGTGATGACGCTGCGATGATTCTGTGACGATGCTGTGATGATGCAGTGATGATGATGTGATGATGCAGTGGTGATGATGTGATGACACTATGATGACACTATGATGACACTATTGTGATTATGTGATGACGCTGTCGTGGTATTGTGATGATGCTGTTGTGATGCTGTCATGACGCTGCGATGACGCTATTGTGATTCTGTGATGACACTGTCGTGGTACTGCGACGATGATGTGACGATGCAGTGATGACTATGCGATGATGCAGTTATGATGCAGTGATGATGATGTGATGCTGCAGTGATGATGCAACGATGATGTTGTGATGACGCTATAATGATGATGTGATGATGCAGGGATGATGATGTGATGATGCAGTGAGGATGCAGTGATGATGAGGTGTTGAAGCAGTGATGATGCTGTGATGACGCTGTGATGATGCTGTGAATATGCAGCTATGATGCAGTGATGACGATTTGATGATGCAGTGATCATGGTGTTATGATGGTGTGATGGTGCAGTGATGATGATATGATTATGCAGCGATGATGATGTGATGATGCAATGATTCTGCAGTAATGATGCTGTGATGATGCTGAGATGATGCTGTGATGATGCAGTGATGATGATGTGATGATGCAGTTATGATGATGTGATGATGCTATGACGATGCAGAAATGATGCAGTTACTATGCTGTAATGATGGTGTGATTATGCAGCTATGATGCTGTGATGATGATTTGATGATGAAATGATGATGCTGTGATTATGCAGTGGCGATGCATTGATGATGACAGGATGATGCCGTGATGATGATTCGATGATGCAGTGATGATACTGCAATGATGCTGTGACGATTTAGTAATTATGCAGTAATGAATCTGTTATGATTCTGAGATGATGATTTGATGACGCTGTGACGAATCAGTTACGATGCAGTGATGATGGAGTTATGACGCTTTGATGACGCTGTGATGATTTTGTGATGATGCAGTGATGAACGTGTTATGATGCAGTGAGTAAGCAGTAATGATACTGTGATGGTATTGAGATGATGCTGTGATGACGCAGTGATGATGCTGTGATGAAGCTGTGATGAAGCTGTGATGATGCCTTGATGATGTTGTGATGATGCCGTGATGACGCTGTGATAATGCTGTGATGATGCAGTGATGATGATGTGATGATGCAGTGATTAAACAGTATTGATGCTGTGATGAAGCTGTGATGAAGCAGTGATAATGCAGTGATGATGCAGTGATGACGCAGTGATGATGCTGTCATGCAGTGATGATGATGTGATAATGCAGTGATTAAACAGCATTGATGCTGTGATGATGCTGTGATGAAGCTCTGATGATGCAGTGATAATGCAGTGATGATGCAGTGATGAAGCAGTGATGATGCTTTCATGTTGTGATGATGTTTTGATGATGCAGTGATCATGCAGTGATGATGATGTGACGACACAGTGATGATACTATGATGATGCTTTGGTGATGATGTGATGTGATGTGGTGATGTGATGTGATGTGGTGATGATGCAGTGATGATTCTGTGACGATGCTGTGATCATGCTGTGATGATGCAGTGATTATGCAGTGATGATGCTGTGCTGACACTGTGATGATTTTGTGATGATTCTGTGATTATGCTGTGATGACACTGTGGTGATGCTGTGATGATGCAGTGATTGCCCAGTGATGATGCACTGATGATGCTGTGATGATTTTTTGATGATGCTTTGATCATACAGTGATGAAGATTGATGACGCTTTGATGATGTTGTGATGATGATGTGATGCAGTAACGATGATGTGATGATGCAGTGATTCTGCAGTAATGATGTTGTGATGATGATGGGATGATGTGATTATGCAGTGACGATGCTGTGATGATGCTGTGATGATGCAGTGATTATGCAGTGAGGATGTGATGATGCTGTGATGACGCTGTCGTGATGCTGTGATGACGCTGTCGTGATGCTGTGATGATGCTTTGTTGGCACTGGTTTGACGCGGTGATGATGCTGTGATGATGCTGTGATGACGCTGTGATGATGCTGTGATGACCCTATCTTAATGATGTGATGACGCTGTCGTGATGCTCTGATGATACTCTAACGACACTATGATGACGCAGTGATGATGCTGTGATGACAGTCTGATGATGTTGAGATGATGCTGTTATGACGCAGTGATAACACTGTGATGATGCTGTAATGATGCTGTGATAACGGTGTTATGACGCAGTGATGATGCAGGGATCATGCAGTGATGATGCTGTGATGAAGCTATGATGACTCTTTGATGACGATGTGATGATGCTGTGACGATACTGTTATGACGCTGTGATCATGCTGTGATTATGGGGTGATGATGCAGTGATCATACAGTGATGATGCTGTGATGATGCAGTGATGATGCAGTGCTGATGCTGTGATGATGTAGTGATGAAGTGATGATGCTCTGATAATGCTGTGATGGTGTAGTGATGATGCAGTGATTATGCTGTGATGATGCTATGATTATGTTGTGATGATTATGTGATGATGCAGTGATGACGCAGTGATGATGATGTCATGATGCTATGACGATGCAGTAATGATGCAGTTATGATGCTGTCATGATTGTGTCATTATGCAGCTTGAACGCTGTGATGACACTGTCGTGATGCTGTGATGACGTTCTCGTGATGCTGTTATGATGCTGTTATGACGCTGTGATTAGTCAGTGATGATGCTGGGATGATGCAGTGATTATGCAGTGATGATGCAGTTATGACGCTGTGATGACGCTGTCGTGATGCTGTGAAGATGCTGCGATGACACTGCGATGATGATGTTGTGATGCATTGATTATGCAGTGATGAGGCAGTTATGACGCTGTGATTACTCTGTGATGATACAGTGATGACGCTGTGATGATGCTTTAATGACGATGACATGATGCTGTGATGATGCAGTGATGACAATTTGATGACACAGTGATGATGCTGTGATGACGCAGTGATGATGCAGTGAAGATGCAGTTATGATGCTGTGATGACGCAAGATCATGCTGTGATGATCATCTGATGATGATGTGATGATGAAGTGATGATGCAGTGATGAAGCGGCGCTAACCATGTCGTGATGCTGTGATGACGCTGTCATGATGCAGTGATGATGGTTTGATGATGTTGTGATGATGCAGTGATGATGCAGTGATGACTCTGTGATGATGCTGTGATGATGCTGTTATGATGTTCTCATGATGCAGTGAAGATGCTGTGATGATGATGTGATGATGTTTTGATGATGCTGTCATTACGCTGTGATGATGGTGTGATTATGAAGCTATGATGCTGTGATGATGCTGTGATTATGCAGTGATAATGATATGAAGATACTATGATGATGATGAGATGATGCTGTGATAACGCAGTGATGATGCTGTGATGATGCAGTGATTCTGCAGTAATGATGCTGTGATTATGCTGAGATGATACTGCGTTGATGCAGCGATGATGATGTGATGATGCTGTGATGACGCAGTGATGATGCTGTGATGAAGCTGTGATGACACAATTATGATGCTGTGATGACGCTCTGATGATGCAGTGTTGTTGCAGTTATGATGCAGTGACGATGCTATGATGATGTTGTTATGATGCTATGACGATGCATTTATGATGCTTCAATGATGCTGTGATGACGCAATGATTATGATGTGATGATGTTGTGATGATGCTGTTGTTACGTTTTGATGATGCTGTGATTATGTAGCTATGATGATGTGATGACGATCCGATGATGCAGTGATGATGATGTGATTATGCAATGATTCTGGAGTAATGATGCTGTGATGGTGCTGACATGATGCAGTGATGATGCAGTGATTATGCAGTGTTGATGCAGTGATGATGCTGTGATAACGCAATAATTTTTCTGTGATGATATTATGATGATTCAGTTATGATGCTGTGATGACGCAGTGAAGATGATGTGATGATGCTGTGATTATGATGTAATGATGCAGTGATCATGATGTGATGATGCTGTGATGATGAAATGATCAGGCTGTGATGATGCAGTGATGATGATGTGATGATGCAGTAATGATGATATGATGTAGTGATACTGCAGTATTCATGCTGTGATGATGCTGACATGATGCTGTGATTATGAAGTGATGATGATTCCATGATGCAGTGATGACGCATTGATGATGCTGTGATGATGCAGTGATGATGATATGATGATGCAGTGCTGATGCTGTGATAACGCAGTGATGATACTCTGATGATGATGTGATGAAGTTGTGATGATGTTGTTATGATGCTGTGATGATGTTGTAATTATGCAGCTATGATGCTGTAATGATGATGTGATGATACAGTGATGATGCAGTGATGTCTTGCGATGATTCTGTGATGATGCTATGATGATGCAGTGATGATGTTGTGATGATGCATTGGCAATGCATTAATGATGATGTGATGATGCAGTGATGACGCTGCGATGATTCTGTGATGATGCTGTGATAATACAGTGATGATGATGTGATGATTCTGTGATGATGCCGTCATGATGCTGTGATAATGCAGTTATGATTCTCTGATGATGCTTTGATGATACAGTGGTGATGCATGGATGAGAATGTTATGATGCAGTGATTCTACAGTAATGATGCTGTGATTATGCTGAGATGATGCTGCGTTGATGCAGTGATGATTATGTGATGATGCAGTGATGATGCACTGAGGATGATGTGATGATGCAGTTGTGATGATGTGGTGATGCTGTGACGATGCAGAGATGATGCAGTGATGATGCAGTGATTATGCTGTGGTGACGCTGGGATAACGCTGTGATGATACTATCGTGATCATGTGATGACGCTGTCGTGGTATTGTGATGATGCTGTGGTGATGCTGTGATGATGCTGTGATGATGCTATTGTGATTCTGTGATGACACTGTCATGGTACTATGATGATGATGTGATGATGCAGTGATGACGCTGCGATGATGCTGTCATGACGCAGTGATGATGATGTGATGCTGCAGTGATGATGCAACGATGATGTTGTGATGACGCTACGATGATGATGTGATGATGCAGGGAAGATGATGTGATGATGCAGTGATCATGGTGTGATGATGGTGTGATGATGCAGTGATGATGAGGTGTTGATGCAGTGATGATGCTGTGATGACGCTGTGATGATGCTGTGAATATGCAGCTATGATGCAGTGATGACGATTTGATGATGCAGTGATCATAGTGTGATGATGCAGTGATGATGATATGATTATGCAGTGATGATGCTGTGATGATGCAGTGATTCTGCAGTAATGATGCTGTGATTATGCTGAGATGATGCTGTGATGATGCAGTGATGATGATGTGATGACGCAGTTATGATGATGTGATGATGCTATGACGATGCAGTAATGATGCAGTTATGATTCTGTAATGATGGTGTGATTATGCAGCGATGATGCTGTGATGATGATTTGATGATGAAATGATGATGCTGTGATGATGCAGTGATTATGCAGTGATTACGCAGTGATGAGGCTGTGATAACACGATAATTATTCTGTGATGATGCATTGATCATGCTGTGACTATGCTGTGATGATGCAGTGGTGATGATGCGATGATACAGTGATGACGCTG
The DNA here is from genome assembly GCA_963989345.1 of Clangula hyemalis. Next base: position 7,416 of record CAXDIO010000138.1, read on the forward strand.
TGATGATGCTGTGACGATGATGTGATGACGCTGTGATGAAGATGTGATGATGCTGTGATTATGTTGTGGTTTTGATGTGATGATGTAGTGATGATGATGCGATGATGCAGTGGTGACGCTGCAATGATGGTGTTAGAAAACAGTGATGATGCTGTGATAATGTTGTGATGATGCAGTGATGATGATGTTATGCTGCAGTGATGACGCTTCGATGATGCTGTGATTACGCAGTGATGATGATGTGATGATGCTGTGATGATGCTGTGATGATGCTGTGATGATGCAGCGATGACGGTGTAATGATGCAGTGAGTAAGCATTAATGATACTGTTATGATATTGAGATGATGCTGTGATGATGCAGTGATGATGCAGTGATGATGCTCTGATGATGCTGTGATGACGCAGTGATTTTGATGTGATGCTGCAGTGATGATGATGTGATGATGCAGTGATGATGAAGACATTATGCATTGATGATGTTGTGTTGATGCTGTGATGATGATGTGATGCTGCAGTGATGATGCTGCGATGACGCTGTGATGACGGTGTGGTGATGCAGTGATGACGCAGTGATGATGCTGTGATCATGGTGTGATGATGCAGTGATCATGAGGTGATTATGTTGTGATGACGCAGTGATGATGCTGTGATCATGCAGTGATTATGCTGTTATGATGCTGTGATGATGATATGATGATGCAGTGGTTATGCTGTGATGATGATATGATGATGCAGTGGTGATGCTGTGGTGATCCTGTGATGACGCTGTGATGACACTATCGTGATTATGTGTTGACGCTGTCGTGGTATTGTGATGATGCTGTGATGACGCTGTGATGACGCTATCGTGAATCTGTGATGACACTGTCGTGGTACTGTGATGATTATGTGATGATGCAATGACGATGCAGTTATGATGCTGTGATGATGATGTGATGCTGCAGTGATGACGCAACGATGATGTTGTGATAGCGCTACGATGATGAAGTGATAATACAGGGATGATGATGTGATGATGCAGTGATGATGTTGTGATGACGCTGTGATGATGCTGTGAATAAGCAGCTATGATGCAGTGGTGAAGATTTGATGATGCAGTGATCATGGTGTGATGATGGTGTGATGATGCAGTGATGATGATATGATTCTGCAGTGATGATGATGTGATGATGCAGTGATTATGCAGTAATGATGCTGTGATTATGCTGAGACGATGCTGTGATGATACAGTGATTATGATATGATGATGCAGTTATGATGATGTGATGATGCTATGACGATGCATTAATGATGCAGTTATGATGCTGTGATGATGATGTGATTATGCAGCTATGATGCTGTGATGATGATTTGATGATGAAGTGATGATGCTGTGATGATGCAGTGGCGATGCATTGATGATGATGGGATGATGCAGTGATGATGATTCGATGATTCTGTGACGATATTGTGACGATGCTGTGATGATGTTCTGCTGATGCAGTGAGAATGATGCGATGCTGCAGTGATGAGGCTGCGTTGATGCTGTGATGACGTTGTCTTGATGCTGTGATGACGCTGTGATTACGCAGTGATGATGCAGTGTTTATGCAGCAATGATGCTGTTATGATGCTTTGATGACTGTGATTATGCTGTGATGATGTTGTGATGATGATGCGATGATGCTGTGACGATGCTGTGATGATGCAGGGCTGATACTTTGATGATGCTGTGATGATGCAGTGGTGATGCTGTGATGATGCAGTGATGATGCAGTGATGATGCTCTGAAGACACTCTGATGACGCAGTGATGATGCTGTGATGATGCTGTGTTGATGTTGTCATGATGCTGTGATGATGCAGTGAGTAAGCAGTAATGAGTCTGTGATGATACTGTGATGATTCTGTGATGATACAGTGATGATACTGTGATAACGCTGTGATGATTCAGTGTTTATGCAGTAATTATAATGTGATGATGCTGAGATGATGCAGTGCTGACCCAGTGATGATGCAGTGATGATGCAGTGATGATGTAGTGATCATGTAGTGATGACGCTTTGATGACGAAGTGATGTTGCAGTAATGATGCTGCGATGACGATGCGAAGATGCTGTGATGATGCAGTGGTGAAGCAGAGATGATGCTGTGATGACGCAGTGATGATGTTGCGATGATGATGCGAAGATGCTGTGATGATGCAGTGATGAAGCAGAGATGATGCTGTGAAGACGCAGTGATGATACTCTGATGATACTGTTATGATGCTGTGATAATGTAGTTATAAAGACGTGATTATGCTGTGTCGATGCTGTGATGATGCAGTGATGATGCTTTAACGATGCAGTGATGATGCAGTGATGATGTTGTGATGATGCTGTGATGACGTTATGATGATGCTGTGATTAGGCAGCTATGATGCTGTGATGATGATGTGATGATGCAGGGATGATGAAATGATGATGATGTGAGGAGGCTGTAATGATGCTGTGATGATGCTGTGATGATGTTGTGAGTACGCAGTGATGATGATGTGATGATGTTTTGATGATGCTGTGATTACGCTGTGATGATGTTGTTATTATGTAGCTATCATAATGTGATGATGTTGAGATGATTCTGTGATGTTGCAGTGATGATGCATTGACGATGCAGTAATGACGCAGCGATGATGCTCTGATGATGCTCTGATGATGCTGCGTTGATATTGTGATGATGCTGTGATGATGCAATGATGAAGCTGCGATGATGCTGCGATGATGCTGTGAATATGCAGCTATGATGCAGTGATGACAATTTGATGATGCCGTGATCATGGTGTGATGATGCAGTGATGATGATATGATTATGCAGTGATGATGCTGTGATGATGCAGTGATTCTGCAGTAATGATGCTGTGATTATGCTGAGATGATGCTGTGATGATGCAGTGATGATGATGTGATGACGCAGTTATGATGATGTGATGATGCTATGACGATGCAGTAATGATGCAGTTATGATTCTGTAATGATGGTGTGATTATGCAGCGATGATGCTGTGATGATGATTTGATGATGAAATGATGATGCTGTGATGATGCAGTGATTATGCAGTGATTACGCAGTGATGAGGCTGTGATAACACGATAATTATTCTGTGATGATGCATTGATCATGCTGTGACTATGCTGTGATGATGCAGTGGTGATGATGCGATGATACAGTGATGACGCTGTGATGATGCTGTGACGATGATGTGATGACGCTGTGATGAAGATGTGATGATGCTGTGATTATGTTGTGGTTTTGATGTGATGATGTAGTGATGATGATGCGATGATGCAGTGGTGACGCTGCAATGATGGTGTTAGAAAACAGTGATGATGCTGTGATAATGTTGTGATGATGCAGTGATGATGATGTTATGCTGCAGTGATGACGCTTCGATGATGCTGTGATTACGCAGTGATGATGATGTGATGATGCTGTGATGATGCTGTGATGATGCTGTGATGATGCAGCGATGACGGTGTAATGATGCAGTGAGTAAGCATTAATGATACTGTTATGATATTGAGATGATGCTGTGATGATGCAGTGATGATGCAGTGATGATGCTCTGATGATGCTGTGATGACGCAGTGATTTTGATGTGATGCTGCAGTGATGATGATGTGATGATGCAGTGATGATGAAGACATTATGCATTGATGATGTTGTGTTGATGCTGTGATGATGATGTGATGCTGCAGTGATGATGCTGCGATGACGCTGTGATGACGGTGTGGTGATGCAGTGATGACGCAGTGATGATGCTGTGATCATGGTGTGATGATGCAGTGATCATGAGGTGATTATGTTGTGATGACGCAGTGATGATGCTGTGATCATGCAGTGATTATGCTGTTATGATGCTGTGATGATGATATGATGATGCAGTGGTTATGCTGTGATGATGATATGATGATGCAGTGGTGATGCTGTGGTGATCCTGTGATGACGCTGTGATGACACTATCGTGATTATGTGTTGACGCTGTCGTGGTATTGTGATGATGCTGTGATGACGCTGTGATGACGCTATCGTGAATCTGTGATGACACTGTCGTGGTACTGTGATGATTATGTGATGATGCAATGACGATGCAGTTATGATGCTGTGATGATGATGTGATGCTGCAGTGATGACGCAACGATGATGTTGTGATAGCGCTACGATGATGAAGTGATAATACAGGGATGATGATGTGATGACGCTGTGATGATGCTGTGAATAAGCAGCTATGATGCAGTGGTGAAGATTTGATGATGCAGTGATCATGGTGTGATGATGGTGTGATGATGCAGTGATGATGATATGATTCTGCAGTGATGATGATGTGATGATGCAGTGATTATGCAGTAATGATGCTGTGATTATGCTGAGACGATGCTGTGATGATACAGTGATTATGATATGATGATGCAGTTATGATGATGTGATGATGCTATGACGATGCATTAATGATGCAGTTATGATGCTGTGATGATGATGTGATTATGCAGCTATGATGCTGTGATGATGATTTGATGATGAAGTGATGATGCTGTGATGATGCAGTGGCGATGCATTGATGATGACGGGATGATGCAGTGATGATGATTCGATGATTCTGTGACGATATTGTGACGATGCTGTGATGATGTTCTGCTGATGCAGTGAGAATGATGCGATGCTGCAGTGATGAGGCTGCGTTGATGCTGTGATGACGTTGTCTTGATGCTGTGATGACGCTGTGATTACGCAGTGATGATGCAGTGTTTATGCAGCAATGATGCTGTTATGATGCTTTGATGACTGTGATTATGCTGTGATGATGTTGTGATGATGATGCGATGATGCTGTGACGATGCTGTGATGATGCAGGGCTGATACTTTGATGATGCTGTGATGATGCAGTGGTGATGCTGTGATGATGCAGTGATGATGCAGTGATGATGCTCTGAAGACACTCTGATGACGCAGTGATGATGCTGTGATGATGCTGTGTTGATGTTGTCATGATGCTGTGATGATGCAGTGAGTAAGCAGTAATGAGTCTGTGATGATACTGTGATGATTCTGTGATGATACAGTGATGATACTGTGATAACGCTGTGATGATTCAGTGTTTATGCAGTAATTATAATGTGATGATGCTGAGATGATGCAGTGCTGACCCAGTGATGATGCAGTGATGATGCAGTGATGATGTAGTGATCATGTAGTGATGACGCTTTGATGACGAAGTGATGTTGCAGTAATGATGCTGCGATGACGATGCGAAGATGCTGTGATGATGCAGTGGTGAAGCAGAGATGATGCTGTGATGACGCAGTGATGATGTTGCGATGATGATGCGAAGATGCTGTGATGATGCAGTGATGAAGCAGAGATGATGCTGTGAAGACGCAGTGATGATACTCTGATGATACTGTTATGATGCTGTGATAATGTAGTTATAAAGACGTGATTATGCTGTGTCGATGCTGTGATGATGCAGTGATGATGCTTTAACGATGCAGTGATGATGCAGTGATGATGTTGTGATGATGCTGTGATGACGTTATGATGATGCTGTGATTAGGCAGCTATGATGCTGTGATGATGATGTGATGATGCAGGGATGATGAAATGATGATGATGTGAGGAGGCTGTAATGATGCTGTGATGATGCTGTGATGATGTTGTGAGTACGCAGTGATGATGATGTGATGATGTTTTGATGATGCTGTGATTACGCTGTGATGATGTTGTTATTATGTAGCTATCATAATGTGATGATGTTGAGATGATTCTGTGATGTTGCAGTGATGATGCATTGATGATGCAGTAATGACGCAGCGATGATGCTCTGATGATGCTCTGATGATGCTGCGTTGATATTGTGATGATGCTGTGATGATGCAATGATGAAGCTGCGATGATGCTGCGATGATGCTGTTATGATGCACTGATGATACTGTGATGATGCTGTTATCACTCTGTCGTAATGCTGTGATGACATTGTCATGATGCTGTGATGATGCTGTTATGACACTGTGATGACGCAGTGATGGTGCTGTGATGATTCTGTAATGATGCAGTAATGACACTGTGATGATGCTGTGATAACGCTGTGATGATGTGATGATGCTGTGATGATGCTGTGAATATGCAGCTATGATGCAGTGATGACAATTTGATGATGCCGTGATCATGGTGTGATGATGGTGTGATGATGCAGTGATGATGATATGATTATGCAGTGATGATGATGTGATGATACAGTTATTCTGCAGTAATGATACTGTGATTATGCTGAGATGATGCTGTGATGATGCAGTGATGACGCAGAGATGATGCTGTGATAATGCAGAGATGATGCTCTGATGATGTTGTTATGATGCAGTGATGATGATGTGATGATGCAGTTATGATGATGTGATGATGCTATGACGATGCAGTAATGATGCAGTTATGATGCTGTCATGATTGTGTGATTATGCAGCTTGAACACTGTGATGATGCTGTGATGACGTAGTGATGATGCTGTGATGATGCTGTGATGACGCAGTGATGATGCTGTGATGATGATGTGATGACGCAGTGATGACGCAGTGATGATGATGTGATGACGCAGTGATGACGCAGTGATGATGCTGTGATGATGATATCACAGAATCACAGAATCACAGAATCACAGAATTTCTAGGTTGGAAGAGACCTCAAGATCATCGAGTCCAACCTTTGACCTAACGCTAACAGTCCCCACTAAACCATATCCCTAAGCTCTACATCTAAACGTCTTTTAAAGACTTCCAGGGATGGTGACTCCACCACCTCCCTGGGCAGCCTGTTCCAGTAAACATATGATGATGCAGTGATGTAAACATATGATGATGCAGTGATGATGCAGTGATGACGCTGCGATGATTCTGTGACGATGCTGTGATGATGCAGTGATGATGATGTGATGATGCAGTGGTGATGATGTGATGACACTATGATGACACTATGATGACACTATTGTGATTATGTGATGACGCTGTCGTGGTATTGTGATGATGCTGTTGTGATGCTGTCATGACGCTGCGATGACGCTATTGTGATTCTGTGATGACACTGTCGTGGTACTGCGACGATGATGTGACGATGCAGTGATGACTATGCGATGATGCTGTCATGACGCAGTGATGATGATGTGATGCTGCAGTGATGATGCAACGATGATGTTGTGATGACGCTATAATGATGATGTGATGATGCAGGGATGATGATGTGATGATGCAGTGAGGATGCAGTGATGATGAGGTGTTGAAGCAGTGATGATGCTGTGATGACGCTGTGATGATGCTGTGAATATGCAGCTATGATGCAGTGATGACGATTTGATGATGCAGTGATCATGGTGTTATGATGGTGTGATGGTGCAGTGATGATGATATGATTATGCAGCGATGATGATGTGATGATGCAATGATTCTGCAGTAATGATGCTGTGATGATGCTGAGATGATGCTGTGATGATGCAGTGATGATGATGTGATGATGCAGTCATGACGCAGTGATGATGCTGTGGTTACACATTGATGATGCTCTGATGATTTTGAGATGATGCAGTGATGATGATGTGATGATGCAGTTATGATGATGTGATGATGCTATGACGATGCAGAAATGATGCAGTTACTATGCTGTAATGATGGTGTGATTATGCAGCTATGATGCTGTGATGATGATTTGATGATGAAATGATGATGCTGTGATTATGCAGTGGCGATGCATTGATGATGACAGGATGATGCCGTGATGATGATTCGATGATGCAGTGATGATACTGCAATGATGCTGTGACGATTTAGTAATTATGCAGTAATGAATCTGTTATGATTCTGAGATGATGATTTGATGACGCTGTGACGAATCAGTTACGATGCAGTGATGATGGAGTTATGACGCTTTGATGACGCTGTGATGATTTTGTGATGATGCAGTGATGAACGTGTTATGATGCAGTGAGTAAGCAGTAATGATACTGTGATGGTATTGAGATGATGCTGTGATGACGCAGTGATGATGCTGTGATGAAGCTGTGATGAAGCTGTGATGACGCCTTGATGATGTTGTGATGATGCCGTGATGACGCTGTGATAATGCTGTGATGATGCAGTGATGATGATGTGATGATGCAGTGATTAAACAGTATTGATGCTGTGATGAAGCTGTGATGAAGCAGTGATAATGCAGTGATGATGCAGTGATGACGCAGTGATGATGCTGTCATGCAGTGATGATGATGTGATAATGCAGTGATTAAACAGCATTGATGCTGTGATGATGCTGTGATGAAGCTCTGATGATGCAGTGATAATGCAGTGATGATGCAGTGATGAAGCAGTGATGATGCTTTCATGTTGTGATGATGTTTTGATGATGCAGTGATCATGCAGTGATGATGATGTGACGACACAGTGATGATACTATGATGATGCTTTGGTGATGATGTGATGTGATGTGGTGATGTGATGTGATGTGGTGATGATGCAGTGATGATTCTGTGACGATGCTGTGATCATGCTGTGATGATGCAGTGATTATGCAGTGATGATGCTGTGCTGACACTGTGATGATTTTGTGATGATTCTGTGATTATGCTGTGATGACACTGTGGTGATGCTGTGATGATGCAGTGATTGCCCAGTGATGATGCACTGATGATGCTGTGATGATTTTTTGATGATGCTTTGATCATACAGTGATGAAGATTGATGACGCTTTGATGATGTTGTGATGATGATGTGATGCAGTAACGATGATGTGATGATGCAGTGATTCTGCAGTAATGATGTTGTGATGATGATGGGATGATGTGATTATGCAGTGACGATGCTGTGATGATGCTGTGATGATGCAGTGATTATGCAGTGAGGATGTGATGCTGCTGTGATGACGCTGTCGTGATGCTGTGATGACGCTGTCGTGATGCTGTTATGACACTGTGATGACGCAGTGATGGTGCTGTGATGATGCTGTGATGATACAGTGATGATGTGATGATGCTGTGATAATGCTGTTATGATGCTATGATTATGTTTGATGATGATGTGGTGATACAGTGGTGATGCTACGATGATGCTGTGATGATTCTGCGATGATGCTCTGATGATGCTGTGATGACGCTTTCGTGATGCTGCGATGATGCTATTATGACGCTGTGATTACTCAGTGATGATGCTGGGATGATGAAATGATTATGCAGTGATGATGCAGTTATGACGCTGTAATGACACTGTCGTGATGCTGTGATGACGCTGTCGTGATACTTTGATGATGCTGTGATAACGCTGCGTTGATGACGTGGTGATGCAGTGATTATGCAGTCATGAAGCAGTTATGACGCTGTGATTACTCTGAGATGATGCAGTTATGACGTTGTGATGACGCTGTGATGATGCTTTGATGACGTTTTTATGATGCTGTGATGATGCAGTGCTGATGCAGTGCTGATGCTGTGATGATACAGTGATGATGTGATGATGATGTGATTATGCAGTGATGATGCTTTTATGATATTGTGATGATGGTGTGATGACGCTGTGATGATGTTGTGATTATGCAGCAATGATGCTGTGGTGATAATGATGTGATTATGCAGTGATGATGCTGTGATGATGCAGTGATGACGCTGTGAAGATGCTCTGATGATGCAGTGATGATGATGTGATGATGCTGAGATGATGCTCTTATGATTTTGTGATGATGCAGGTATGACGCTGTGATGATGCTGTGATGATGATGCAGTGATTTTGCAGTGGCTGTGCTGTGATGATGCTGTGATGACGTACTGATGATGCAGTGATGATGCTGAGATGATGCAGTGATCATGCTGCTATAATGCTGTGATGATATTGTGATGATGCAATAATGATGCAGTCTTTATGCTGTGATGACGATGCGATGATGTTGTCATGATGATGTGATGATGCAGTAATTATTATGTGTTGATGCAGTGATGATGATGTGATGATTTTACTAGAAGGACATCGAGGTGCTTGAGCGGGTCCAGAGAAGGGCGACGAAGCTGGTGAGGGGCCTGGAGAACAAGTCCTACGAGGAGTGGCTGAAGGAGCTGGGCTTGTTCAGCCTGGAGAAGAGGAGGCTCAGGGGCGACCTTATTGCTCTTTACAGGTACCTTAAAGGTGGCTGTAGTGAGGTGGGGGTTGGCCTGTTCTCCCACATGCCTGGTGACAGAACGAGGGGGAATGGGCTTAAGTTGCACCAGGGGAGTTTTAGGTTAGATGTTAGGAAGAACTTCTTTACTGAAAGGGTTGTTAGACACTGGAACAGGCTGCCCAGGGAGGTGGTGGAGTCACCATCCCTGGAAGTCTTTAAAAGACGTTTAGATGTAGAGCTTAGGGATATGGTTTAGTGGGGACTGTTAGCGTTAGGTCAAAGGTTGGACTCGATGATCTTGAGGTCTCTTCCAACCTAGAAATTCTGTGATTCTGTGATTCTGTGAAGACTATGTCATGAAGCTGTGATGATGCTGTTATGACACTGTGATGACGCAGTGATGATACTGTGATGATTCTTTGATGATGCAGTGATGACGCTGCAATGATGCTGTGATGATGCTGTGATGACACTGTCGTGATGCTGTGATGACGCTGTCGTGATGCTGTGATGACACTTTGATGATATTGTGATGATTCTGTGATGATGCTGTGATGATGATATGATGATATTGTGATGATGCTGTGATGAAGCAGTGATTATGCAGTAATGATTCTGTGATTATACTGTGATGATGCAGTGATGATGCTGTGATGATGAGGCGATGATGCAGTGATGACAATTTGATGACGTAGTAATGATGCTGTGATGACGCTATGATGATGCTGTGATGGTGCTGTGATGATGCTGTGATTACGCTGTGATGACGCAGTGATGATGATGTGATGATGCAGTGATGATGATGTGATGATGCCTTGATGAAACTGTGACGATGCACTTTTGATGCAGTGATGACGCAGCGATGATGCTGTGTTGACGAGGCGATTAAGCTGTTATGATGCAGTGATGATGATGAGATGATGCAGTGATGACGCAGTGATGATGCTTTGATGACACAGTGATGATGCATTAATGATGCTGTGATGATGCAGTGATAATGCAGTGATGATGCTGAGATGATTCTGTGATGACGCTTTGATGACGCTATCGTGATGCTGCGATGACGCTGTTGTGATGCTGTGATGATGATGTGATGATGCAGTGATGATGCTGTGATGACGCAGTGATTATGCAGTAATGATGCTGTGGTGTTGCTGTGATGGTATTGTGTGATACAGTGATGACGCTGCGATGATGCTATGATGATGCTGGTGAGGGGCCTGGATAACAAGTCCTACGAGGAGCGGCTGAAGGAGCTGGGCTTGTTCTGCCTGGAGAAAAGGAGGCTCAGGGGCGACCTTATTGCTCTTTACAGATACCTTAAAGGAGGCTGTAGTGAGGTGGGGGTTGGCCTGTTCTCCCACATGCCTGGTGACAGAACAAGGGGGAATGGGCTTAAGGTGCGCCAGGGGAGTTTTAGGTTAGATGTTAGGAAGAACTTCTTTACTGAAAGGGTTGTTAGACACTGGAACAGGCTGCCCAGGGAGGTGGTGGAGTCACCATCCCTGGAAGTCTTTAAAAGACGTTTAGATGTAGAGCTTAGGGATATGGTTTAGTGGGGACTGTTAGCGTTAGGTCAAAGGTTGGACTCGATGATCTTGAGGTCTCTTCCAACCTAGAAATTCTGTGATTCTGTGATGATGCTGTGATGATGATGTGATGATGCTGTGATGATGCAATGATTATGTAGTGATAATGCCATTATCATCAGCAAGAAGGGCAGAGCGCTCCGCCCCGCCCACACGAACACCTCTTAACGACAGCCGTTAGCTAGGTGATAATGGTCTCCACCAGGCACGGTGCGCTCTCCAGGAAGTCGGTACACACGCAGACCGACTGCCCGTTACAGAATGCAGCAGTTCAGGTCACCGGATGTAAGGAGTGTCTGAGCCTGTTGCTGCCATCGGCGGGAGGCAGAGACACTGCGTGCGTGAGGTGCGAGCAGGTGGATGACCTGATCTGCATGGTGGCGGAGCTCAAGGAGGAGGTTGAGAGGCTGAGGGATATCAGGGAGTGTGAGCGGGAGATAGACTTGTGGAGTAACTCCCTGCAGGGCCTCAAGGAGAGGTACCGGGGTGAGACACCCCAAGTGGGGGTGGACCCCCTGCCCTGTTGCTGTCGGGCAGAGGGAGGGGATCTGGGAGCTGAGGAAGAATGGAAACAGGTTCCTGCTCGACATTGCAGGCAATGCCCTTCCCTTCCGGCCCCACCTTCCCAGGTGCCCCTACGCAACAGGTTTGAGGCCCTGGAGCTTGACAGACCAGTAGCTGAGGAAGAGGTAGCAAGTGTTCCCAGGAGGATGCCTAGGGCGAGGAGGTCGACTCCACGCCTCAGGACTGCCTCCATCAAGAAAGACAAGAGGGTTATTGTTGTTGGAGACTCTAGTCTTAGGGGAACAGAGGGCCCTATTTGTCGGCCTGACCCTACCCGTAGGGAAGTCTGCTGCCTCCCTGGGGCCAGGGTCAGGGACGTTGCCAGGAAGCTTCCCAACCTGGTACGCCCCTCTGATTATTATCCTCTTTTGATAGTCCAGGCGGGCAGTGACAACACTGAAGAGAGAAGCCTGAAGGCTATCAAAAGAGACTTTAGGGGGCTGGGACGGTTAGTGGATGGAGCGGGAGTGCAGGTGGTGTTTTCGTCCATCCCTACGGTGGCAGGGAGGGGTACAGACAGGACACAGAAAGCCCACCTGTTAAACACGTGGCTCCGGGGCTGGTGCCAACGCAGAAATCTTGGGTTTTTCGACCATGGGGCACTTTACTCAGCACCTGGCCTGATGGCCGCAGACGGGTCCCTATCTTTTAGGGGAAAAAGGATCCTGGGCCAGGAGCTGGCAGGGCTCATTGAGAGGGCTTTAAACTAGGTAAGAAGGGGGATGGGGCTGAAGCAAGAATTGTTGGGGCTGTGCCAGGGGGAACAATGGCAAGGCCGGAGGATAGGGCAATGGCCCAGCTGAAGTGCATCTACACCAATGCACGCAGCATGGGTAACAAACAGGAGGAGCTGGAAACCATCGTGCATCCCTGGAAGTCTTTAAAAGACGTTTAGATGTAGAGCTTAGGGATATGGTTTAGTGGGGACTGTTAGCGTTAGGTCAAAGGTTGGACTCGATGATCTTGAGGTCTCTTCCAACCTAGAAATTCTGTGATTCTGTGATTATGTCGCTGTAATGATATTGTGATGATGCAGTGATGACGATGCGATGATGCTTTGATGAAACAGTGATTATGCAGTGATGATGCTGTGATGATGCTGCGATGATGTTGTGATGATGCTGTGATGATGCAGTGATGACGCTGCGATGATGCTGTGATAATGCTCTACACCAATGCACGCAGCATGCGTAACAAACAGGAGGAGCTGGAAGCCATCGTGCAGCAAGCAGGCTACGACTTGGTTGCCATCACGGAGACGTGGTGGGACCACTCTCATGACTGGAGTGCTGCAATGCCTGGCTATAAGCTCTTCAGAAGGGACAGGCAGCACAGAAGGGGTGGTGGTGTGGCTCTCTAAATGAGAGAGTCTTTCGATGTTGTAAAACTCGAGGCTAGGAATGACAAGGTCGAGTCCCTTTGGGTTAGGATCGGCGGGGCCAACAAGGCTAGTGTCCTGGTTGGGGTCTGCTATAGACCGCCGAACCAGGATGAGGAGACTGATGAGGAGTTCTACAGGCAGCTGACAAAAGTTGCGAAATCGTCAGCGCTTGTTCTCGTGGGGGACTTCAACTTCCCTGACGTATTCTGGAAGCACAACACAGCCCAGAGGAAGCAGTCTAGGAGGTTTCTGGAGAGCGTGGAAGATAGCTTCCTGACACAGCTGGTTAGTGAGCCTACCAGGGGTGGTGCCCTGCTAGACCTTCTCTTCACAAACAGAGAAGGACTGGTGGAGGATGTGATTGTCGGGAGCTGTCTTGGGCAGAGTGACCACGAAATGGTGGAGTTCACTATTCTTGGCGAGGCCAGGAAGGGGACCTGTAAAACGGCTGTATTGGACTTCCGGAGGGCTGACTTTGAGCTGTTCGGGACACTGGTTGGCAGAGTCCCTTGGGAGGCGGTTCTGAAGGGCAGAGGAGTGCAGGAAGGCTGGGTGCTCTTCAAGAGGGAAATCTTAATGGCGCAGGAGCGGTCTGTCCCCATGTGCCCAAAGATGAGCCAGCGGGGAAGAAGACCAGCCTGGCTCAACAGAGAACTGTGGCTTGAGCTTAGGAGAACAAAGAGGGTTTATAATCTTTGGAAAAGTGGGCAGGCCACTAGGGAGGACTATAAGGATGTAGCGAGGCTGTGCAGGGACAAAATTAGGAAGGCCAAAGCTCATCTGGAGCTCAATCTGGCTACTGCCGTTAAAGATAACAAAAAACGTTTTTATAAATACATCAACACAAAAAGGAGGACTAAGGAGAATCTCCATCCTTTACTGGATGCGGGGGGAAACTTAGTTACAAGAGATGAGGAAAAGGCGGAGGTGCTCAATGCCTTCTTTGCCTCAGTCTTTAGCGGCAATACCGGTTGTTCTCTGGATACCCAGTACCCTGAGCTGGTGGAAGGGGATGAGGAGCAGGATGTGGCCCTCACTATCAACGAAGAACTGGTTGGTGACCTGCTACGGCACTTGGAGGTGCACAAATCGATGGGGCTGGATGGGATCCACCCAAGGGTACTGAGAGAACTGGCAGAGGAGCTGGCCAAGCTGCTTACCATCATTTATCAGCAGTCCTGGCTATCGGGGGAGGTCCCAGCTGACTGGCGGCTAGCAAACGTGATGCCCATCTACAAGAAGGGCCGGAGGGCAGACCCGGGAAACTACAGGCCTGTCAGTTTGACCTCAGTACCAGGGAAGCTCATGGAGCAGATCCTCTTGAGAGTCATCATGCAGCACTTGCAGGGCAAGCAGGCGATCAGGCCCAGTCAGCATGGGTTTATGGAAGGCAGATCCTGCTTGACGAACCTGATCTCCTTCTATGACAAAGTGACGCGGTGGGTGGACGAGGGAAAGGCTGTGGATGTGGTCTACCTTGACTTCAGCAAGGCATTTGACACCGTCTCCCACAGCATTCTCCTCAAGAAACTGACTGCTCTTGACTTGGACTGGCGCACGCTTCGTTGGGTTAGAAACTGGCTGGATAGCTGGGCCCAAAGAGTCGTGGTGAATGGAGTCAAGTCCAGTTGGAGGCAAGTCACTAGTGGCGTCCCCCAGGGCTTGGTGCTGGGGCCGGTCCTCTTTAATATCTTCATCAATGATCTGGACGAGGGCATTGAGTGCACCCTCAGTAAGTTCGCAGATGATACCAAGTTAGGTGCGTGTGTCGATCTGCTCGAGGGTAGGAAAGCTCTGCAGGAGGATCTGGATAGGCTGCACGGATGGGCTGAGGTCAACTGCATGAAGTTCAATAAGGCCAAGTGCCGGGTCCTGCACCTGGGGCACAACAACTCCAAGCAGAGCTACAGACTGGGAGATGAGTGGTTGGAGAGCTGCCAGGCAGAGAAGGACCTGGGAGTGATGGTGGACAGTCAGCTGGATATGAGCCAGCAGTGTGCTCAGGTGGCCAAGAAGGCCAACGGCATCCTGGCTTGTATCAGAAACAGTGTGACCAGCAGGGCTAGGGAGGTGATCGTCCCCCTGTACTCGGCTCTGGTGAGGCCGCACCTCGAGTACTGTGTTCAGTTTTGGGCCCCTCTCTACAAGAAGGACATCGAGGTGCTTGAGCGGGTCCAGAGAAGGGCGACGAAGCTGGTGAGGGGCCTGGAGAACAAGTCCTACGAGGAGCAGCTGAGGAAGCTGGGCTTGTTCAGCCTGGAGAAAAGGAGGCTCAGGGGCGACCTTATTGCTCTTTACAGATACCTTAAAGGAGGCTGTAGTGAGGTGGGGGTTGGCCTGTTCTCCCACATGCCTGGTGACAGAACGAGGGGGAATGGGCTTAAGGTGCGCCAGGGGAGTTTTAGGTTAGATGTTAGGAAGAACTTCTTTACTGAAAGGGTTGTTAGACACTGGAACAGGCTGCCCAGGGAGGTGGTGGAGTCACCATCCCTGGAAGTCTTTAAAAGACGTTTAGATGTAGAGCTTAGGAATATGGTTTAGTGGGGACTGTTAGCATTAGGTCAAAGGTTGGACTCGATGATCTTGAGGTCTCTTCCAACCTAGAAATTCTGTGATTCTGTGATTCTGTGATGCTGTGATGACGCTGTGATAACACTGTCAGGATGTAGTTATGATGCTGTGATGATGCAATGATTATGTACTGATGATGCAGTTATGACGCTGTGATGATGCTGTGATGCTGATGTGATGACGCAGTGAAGATGATGTGATGAAGCTGCGATGATGCAGTGATGATGCAGTGATGATGATGTGATGATGCAGTGATGAAGCTGTGATGTCGCTCTGATGATGCAGTGATGATGCATTGATGACTCAGCGATGATTTTTTGATGATGCAGTGATTATTCAGCAATGAATCTTTCATGATTCTGAGATGATGTTTTGATGACGCTGTGACGAATCAGTGATGATGCAGTGATGATGCAGTTATGACTCTTTGATGACGCTGTGATGATTTTGTGATGATGCAGTGAAGATGCTGTGATGATGTAGTGATGATGATGAGATAATGCAGTGATGACGCAGTGATGATGCATTTGTGACGCAGTTATGATGCATTAATTATGCTGTGATGATGCAGTGATAATGCAGTTATGATGCTGAGATGATTCAATGATGATGCAGTGATGACGCAGAGATGATTCTGTCATGACGTAGTGATGACGCAGTGATTATGCTGTTATGATGCTGTGATGATGCAGTGATCATGCCGTGATGATGCTGTGATGATGTTGTGATGATTCTGTGATGACGCTGTGATGATGCTATTGTGATGCTGTGATGACGCTGTTTTGATGCTGTGATGATGCTGTGATGATGATATGATGATATTGTGATGATGGTGTGATGATGCAGTGATTATGCAGTAATGATTCTGTTGATTATGCTGTGATGATACAGTGAAAATGCTGTGATGACGAGGCGATGATGCTGTGATGATGCAGTGATGACAATTTGATGACGTAGTAATGATGCGATGATGATGATGTGATGATGCAGTGATGATGATGATGCAGTGATGACGCAGTGATGATGCTTTTGTGACGCAGTTATGATGCATAAATTATGCTGTGATGATGCAGCAATAATGCAGTTATGATGCTGAGATGATTCTGTGATGATGCAGTGATGACGCAGAGATGATTCTGTCATGACGTAGTGATGACGCAGTGATTATGCTGTTATGATGCTGTGATGATGCAGTGATGATGATGTGATAACGCAGTGATTATGCAGTAATGATGCTGTGATGATGCAGTGATGACATTGCGATGATGCTGTGATGATGCTCTCGTGACGCTCTAATGACGCTGTGATAATACTATCTGGATGCAGTTATGATGCTGTGATGATGCAATGATTATGTAGTGATGATGCAGGTATGACGCTGTGAGGATGTTGTGATGATGTTGTGATGATGCAGTGGTGATGCTGCGATGATGCTGTGATGACGCAGTGAAGATGATGTGATGATGCTGTGATGATACTATGATGATTCTGTCATTATGCTGTGACAATACTGTGATGATAATTTTATAATGCTATGATGACGCTGTGATGATGCTGTGATGATGCTGTGATGAGGCATTGATGAAGCTGTGATGATGCTGTGATGACGCATTAATGAAGTTGTTATGACGCTGTGATGATGTTGTTATGACGATATCGTGATGCTGTGATGACGCTGTCAATATTCTGTGATGATGCTGTGATGACGCTGTGATGATGCAGTGATGATGACGCAGTGATGATGATGTGATGACACTGAGATGATGCTGTGATAATGCAGTGAGCATGCATTGATTATGCTGTGAATATGCTGTGATGATGCAGTGGTGATGATGCGATGATGCCGTGATGACACTGTGATGATGCTGTGATGATGCTGTGATGACGCAGTGAAGATGATGTGATGATGCTGTGATGATACTATGATGATTCTGTCATTATGCTGTGATGATACTGTGATGATAATTTTATAATGGTGTGATGATGCTGTGATGATGCTGTGATGAGGCATTGATGAAGCTGTGATGATGCTGTGATGACGCATTAATGAAGCTGTTATGACGCTGTGATGACGTTGTTATGACGATATCGTGATGCTGTGATGACGCTGTCGATATTCTGTGATGATGTTGTGATGACGCTGTGATGATGCAGTGATGATGACGCAGTGATGATGATGTGATGACACTGAGATGATGCTGTTATAATGCAGTGAGCATGCATTGATTATGCTGTGAATATGCTGTGATGATGCAGTGGTGATGATGTGATGATGCCGTGATGACGCTGCAATGATGCTGTTAGGAATCAGTGATGATGCTGTGATAATGCTGTGATGATGCTGTTATGACCTTGTGATGATGCAGTTATGATGCTGCGATCATGCAGTGATTAAGCAGTGATGATGTAGTTATGACACTGTGTTGAGGCTGTGATGATTTTGTAATGATGCAGTGATTATGCTGTGATGACGCAGTGATAATGCAGTGATGATGCTGTGATGATGATGTGATGATGCTGTGATGATGCTATGATGATGCAGTGATGACAGTGTGATGATGCTGTGATGACGCTATTGTGATTCTGTGATGACACTCGTGGTAATGTGATGATGCAGTGATGATGAGGTGATGATGCAGTGATGATGATGTGATGATGCTGTGACTATGCAGTGATGATGCAGTGATGATGCTTTGATAATGATGTGATGATGTGTTGATGCTGTGACGATGCTGTGAGGATGCTGTGATTATGCAGCTATGATGCAGTGATGACGATTTGATGATGCAGTGATGATGGTGTGCTGATGCTGTGATAATGCTCTGATGATGCATTGATGATGATGTGATGATGCAGTAATGAAACTGGGATGATGCTGTGATGATGCAGTGATGATGCATTGATGATGCTCTGATGATGAGTGATGATGATGTGATTCTGGATTGATGACACTGCGATGATTCTGTGATGACGCAGTGATGATGCTGTGATTATGCAGTGATGGCGCTGCCGTGATGCTGTGATTACGCAGTCATGTTTATGTGATAACACAGTGATGACGAAGTGATGATGATGTGATGATGCTGTTATGATGATGTGATGATGCGGTGATGATTATGTGATGATGCACTGATTCTGCAGTAATGATGCTGTGATTTTGCTGAAATGATGTTGTGATGATGATGTGATGACGCTGTGATGATGCTGTGATTACGCTGTGATGACGCTGTGATGACGCAGTGATGATGCTGTGATGATACAGTGATAATGTTGTGATGAAGCTATGATGACTCTGTGATAACGATGTGATGATACTGTGATGACGCTGCGATAATGATGTGATCATGCTGTGATGATGCTGTGATGATGCAGTCATGTTGCAGTGATGATGCAGTAATGACGCTTTGATGACTTTGTGATGATGCTGTGATGATGCTGCAGTGATGCTGTGATGACACCGTCGTGATGCTCTGATGATGCTGTGATTATGCTGTGATGATGCTGTTATGACGCAGTGATTATGCTGTGATGATGCAGTGATATGAAGTGATGATGAATTTATGATGCTTTCATGACGCTGAGATGATGCAGTGATGATTCTTTGATGATGCAGTTATGATGTAGTTATGATGCAGTTATGTCACTGTGATGACGCTGTAATGATATTGTGATGATGCAGTCATGACAATGCGATGATGCAATGATTCTGCAGTAATGATCATAGAATCATAGAATCTCCTGAGTTGGAAGGGACCCTTAAGGATCATCTAGTCCAACTCTTGACACCGCACAGGTCTACCCAAGAGTTCAGACCATGTGACTAAGTGCACAGTCCAATCTCTTCTTAAATTCCGACAGGCTCGGTGCAGTGACCACTTCCCTGGGGAGCCTGTTCCAGTGTGCAACCACCCTCTCTGTGAAGAACCCCCTCCTGATGTCAAGCCTAAATTTCCCCTGCCTCAGCTTAACCCCGTTCCCGCGGGTCCTGTCACTGGTGTTAATGGAGAAAAGGTCTCCTGCCTCTCGACACCCCCTTACGAGGAAGTTGTAGACTGTGATGAGGTCTCCCCTCAGCCTCCTCTTCTCCAGGCTGAACAGGCCCAGTGACCTCAGCCGTTCCTCGTACGTCTTCCCCTCCAGGCCTTTCACCATCTTCGTAGCCCTCCTCTGGACACTCTCCAACAGTTTCATGTCCTTTTTATACTGTGGTGCCCAGAACTGCACACAGTACTCGAGGTGAGGCCGCACCAGCGCAGAGTAGAGCGGGACAATCACCTCCCGTGACCTACTAGCAATGCCGTGCTTGATGCACCCCAGGACACGGTTGGCCCTCCTGGCTGCCAGGGCACACTGCTGGCTCATATTCAACTTGCTGTCTACCACGACCCCCAGATCCCTCTCTTCTAGGCTGCTCTCCAGCGTCTCATCGCCCAGTCTGTACGTGCAATGATGCTGTGATGATGCTGAGATGATGCTGTGATGATGCAGTGATGATGATGTGATGATGCAGTGATGATGCAGTGATGATGCAGTGATGACGCAGTGATGATGCTGTGATGATGCTGTGTTGATGTTGTCATGATGCTGTGATGATGCAGTGAGTAAGCAGTAATGAGTCTGTGATGATACTGTGATGATTCTGTGATGATACAGTGATGATACTGTGATAACGCTGTGATGATTCAGTGTTTATGCAGTAATTATAATGTGATGATGCTGAGATGATGCAGTGCTGACCCAGTGATGATGCAGTGATGATGTAGTGATCATGTAGTGATGACGCTTTGATGACGAAGTGATGTTGCAGTAATGATGCTGCGATGACGATGCGAAGATGCTGTGATGATGCAGTGGTGAAGCAGAGATGATGCTGTGATGACGCAGTGATGATGTTGCGAAGACGATGCGAAGATGCTGTGATGATGCAGTGATGAAGCAGAGATGATGCTGTGAAGACGCAGTGATGATACTTTGATGATACTGTTATGATGCTGTGATAATGTAGTTATGAAGACGCGATTATGCTGTGTCGATGCTGTGATGATGCAGTGATGATGCTTTGACGATGCAGTGATGATGCAGTGATGATGTTGTGATGATGCTGTGATGACGTTATGATGATGCTGTGATTAGGCAGCTATGATGCTCTGATGATGCTCTGATGATGCTGCGTTGATATTGTGATGATGCTGTGATGATGCAATGATGAAGCTGCGATGATGCTGCGATGATGCTGTTATGATGCACTGATGATACTGTGATGATGCTGTGATCACTCATCGTGATGCTGTGATGATGCTGTTATGACACTGTGATGACGCAGTGATGGTGCTGTGATGATTCTGTAATGATGCAGTAATGACGCTGTGATGATGCTGTGATAACGCTGTGATGATGTGATGATGCTGTGAATATGCAGTGATGCAGTGATGACGATTTGATGATGCCGTGATCATGGTGTGATGATGATGTGATGATGCAGTTATGATGATGTGATGATGCTATGACGATGCAGTAATGATGCAGTTGTGATGCTATCATGATTGTGTGATTATGCAGCTTGAACGCTGTGATGATTCTGTGATGATGCTGTGATGATGCAGTGATGATGATGTGATGATGCAGTGGTGATGATGTGGTGATGCTGTGACGATGTAGAGATGATGCAGTGGTGATGCTGTGATGACACTATTGTGATTATGTGATGACGCTGTCGTGGTATTGTGATGATGCTGTTGTGATGCTGTGATGACGCTGCGATGACGCTATTGTGATTCTGTGATGACACTGTCGTGGTACTGCGACGATGATGTGACGATGCAGTGATGACTCTGCGACGATGCTGTCATGACGCAGTGATGATGATGTGATGCTGCAGTGATGATGCAACGATGATGTTGTGATGATGCTACAATGATGATGTGATGATGCAGGGATGATGCTGTGATGATGCTATGTTGACTCTGTGATGATGCAGTGACGATGCAGTAATGACGCTTTGATGATGCAGTGATGACGCTGTGATAATGCTGTGTTGATGCTGCGATGATGTTGTGATGATGTTGTGATGACGCAGCGATTATGGAGTGATGATTCAGTTATTACACTATGAAGACGCTGTGGTGATTTTGTGATGATGCAGTGATGCTGCTGTGATGATGTTGTGATGATGTTGTGATGATGCTTTGATGACGCTGTTATGATGCTTTGACGATGCAGTGATGATGCAGTGATGATGCTCTGATGACAATTTGATGACGCAGTGATGATGCTGTGATGATGCAGTGATGACACAGTGATGATGCTGTGATGATGCAGTGATCATGCAGTGATGATGCTGTGATGACGCATTATGATGCTGCGATGATGCTGTGATAACCCTGTCGTGATGCTGTGATGATGCTGTGATGACGCCTTGATGATGTTGTGATGATGCCGTGATGACGCTGTGATAATGCTGTGATGATGCAGTGATGATGATGTGATGATGCAGTGATTAAACAGTATTGATGCTGTGATGAAGCTGTGATGATGCAGTGATAATGCAGTGATGATGCAGTGATGACGCAGTGATGATGCTGTCATGCAGTGATGATGATGTGATAATGCAGTGATTAAACAGCATTGATGCTGTGATGATGCTGTGATGAAGCTCTGATGATGCAGTGATAATGCAGTGATGATGTAGTGATGAAGCAGTGATGATGCTGTCATGCAGTGATGTTGTTGTGATGATGCAGTGATGAAGCTGTGATGATGCAGTGATCATGCAGTGATGATGATGTGACGACACAGTGATGATACTATGATGATGCTTTGGTGATGATGTGATGTGATGTGGTGATGTGGTGATGATGCAGTGATGATTCTGTGACGATGCTGTGATCATGCTGTGATGATGCAGTGATTATGCAGTGATGATGCTGTGCTGACACTGTGATGATTTTGTGATGATTCTGTGATTATGCTGTGATGACACTGTGGTGATGCTGTGATGATGCAGTGATTGCCCAGTGATGATGCACTGATGATGCTGTGATGATTTTTTGATGATGCTTTGATCATACAGTGATGAAGATTGATGACGCTTTGATGATGTTGTGATGATGATGTGATGCAGTAACGATGATGTGATGATGCAGTGATTCTGCAGTAATGATGTTGTGATGATGATGGGATGATGTGATGATGCTGTGATGATGCAGTGATGATGCTGTGATGATGCTGTGATTATGCAGTGAGGATGTGATGCTGCTGTGATGACGCTGTCGTGATGCTCTGATGAAACTGTCGTGATGCTGTGATGATGCTTTGTTGGCACTGGTTTGACGCGGTGATGATGCTGTGATGATGCTGTGATGATGCTGTAATGATGCTGTGATAACGGTGTTATGACGCAGTGATGATGCAGGGATCATGCAGTGATGATGCTGTGATGAAGCTATGATGACTCTGATGACGATGTGATGATGCTGTGACGATACTGTTATGACGCTGTGATCATGCTGTGATAATGGGGTGATGATGCAGTGATCATACAGTGATGATGCTGTGATGATGCAGTGATGATGCAGTGCTGATGCTGTGATGATGTAGTGATGAAGTGATGATGCTCTGATAATGCTGTGATGACGCTATGATTATGTTGTGATGATGATGTGATGATGCAGAGATGACGCAGTGATGATGCTGTGATAACGCAGAGATGATGCTCTGATGATGTTGTTATGATGCAGTGATGATGATGTGATGATGCAGTTATGATGATGTGATGATGCTATGACGATGCAGTAATGATGCAATTATAATGCTGTCATGATTGTGTGATTATGCAGCTTGAACGCTGTGATGACGCTGTGATGACGTAGTGATGATGCTGGGATGATGCAGTGATTATGCAGTGATGATGCAGTTATGACGCTGTAATGACGCTGTCGTGATGCTGTGATGACGCTGTCGTGATGCTGTGAAGATGCTGCGATGACACTGCGATGATGATGTTGTGATGCATTGATTATGCAGTGATGAGGCAGTTATGACGCTGTGATTACTCTGTGATGATACAGTGATGACGCTGTGATGATGCTTTAATGACGATGACATGATGCTGTGATGATGCAGTGATGATCCTTTGATGAGGTTTTGATGATGTTGTGATGACGCTGTGATGATGCTGTGATTATGCAGCAATGATGCTGTTATGATGATGTGGTGATAAAGTGATGATGATGTGATGATGCAGTGATGATGCTGAGATGATACTGTGATGATGCAGTGATGATGCAGTGATGACGCAGTGATGATGTTGTGATGACGCAGTGATGATGCTGTGATGTGGCTGTGATGATGCAGTGAAGATGCAGTTATGATGCTGTGATGACGCAAGATCATGCTGTGATGATCATCTGATGATGATGTGATGATGATGTGATGATGAAGTGATGATGCAGTGATGAAGCGGCGCTAACCATGTCGTGATGCTGTGATGACGCTGTCATGATGCAGTGATGATGCAGTGATGACTCTGCGATGATGCTGTGATGATGCTGTTATGATGCTCTCATGATGCAGTGAAGATGTTGTGATGATGATGTGATGATGTTTTGATGATGCTGTCATTACGCTGTGATGATGGTGTGATTATGAAGCAATGATTCTGTGATGATGCTGTGACTATGCAGTGATAATGATATGAAGATATTATGATGATGATGAGATGATGCTGTGATAACGCAGTGATGATGCTCTGATGATGCTGTGATGATGCAGTGATTCTGCAGTGATGATGCTGTTATTCTGCAGTGATGACACAGTGATGATGCTGTGATGATGATGTGATGATGCAGTGATGGTGTAGTGATGATGCTGTGATGATGTAATGATGATGCTGTGATGATTTTGTGATGATGCTGTGATGATGCAGTGATAACTCTGTGATGAGGCTTTGATGATGTTGTGATGATGATCTAATGCAGTGATGATGATGTGATGATGCAGTGATAATACTGTGATGACGCTTTGATGATGAAGTGATTTTTAAGTAATTATTCTGTGATGATGCTGAGATGATGCTTTGATGATGTAGTGATGATGCAGTGATGACACAGTGATGATTCTGTGATGATGCAGTGATGATGCAGTGATGACATAGTGATGACGCAGTGATGATGCTGTGATGATGCTGTGATGATGCAGTGATGATGCAGTGATGATGCTGTGATGACGCAGTGATGATGCTGTGCTGATGCAGTGATGACACAGTGATGATGCTGTGATGATGTTGTCATTATGCTATGATGATATAGTGATGATGATGTGATGATGTAGTGATGATGCGGTGAGTAAGCAGTTATGATGCTGTGATGATGGTGAGATTATGTTGTGATCATGCAGTGATTATGCAGTAATGATGCTGTTATGATGCTGAGATGATGCTGTGATGACGCAGTGATGATGCTGTGATGATGTGATGATGATGCAGTGATTTTGCAGTGACTGTGCTGTGATGATGCTGCGATGATTTGGTGATGATGCTGTGATGATGTAGTGATGATGCAGTGATGATGCTGTGATGATTCATTGATCATCCCGCGATAATACTGAGATGATATTGTGATGATGCAGTGATGATGCAGACTTTATGCTGTGATGATGCAGTGATGACGATGCGATGATGCTGTGACGATGCAGTGATGATGATGTTTTAATGATGTGATAATGCCGTAATGATGATGTCATGAGGCAGTGATGATGATGTGATGATGCAGTGATTTTGCAGTAATGATGATGTGATGATGCTAGGATGATGCTCTGATAATGCAGTGATGACGCAGTGATGATGCAGTGATGATGCTGTGATTATGCAGTGGTGATGCTGCTGTGATGATTCAGTGATGATGCGGTGATGATGCTGTGATGATTCAGTGATGATGATGCGATGATGCAGTGGTGATGCATTGATGATGCAGTGATGATAGTGTGATGACTCTTTTATGATGCATGAGTAAGCTGTAATGATGCTATGATGATTCTGAGATGATGCTGTAATGATGCTCTGATGATGCTGTGATAATGCAGTGATTATGTAGTGATGATTTTGTGATGACACTGTGATGATGTTGTGATGATGCTGTGATGACGCTGTGATAACGTTTTGATGATGCAGTGATGAAGCTTTGATGACGCAGTGATGATGCTCTGATGATGCTGTAATGATGCATTGATGACGCTGCGATGATGCTGTGATGATGCAGTGATGATAATGTGATTATGCAATGATTATGATGTGATAATGCAGTAATGACGCTGCGATGATGCTGTGAGGATGCAGTGATGATGCTGTTATGATGCTCTGATGACACTGTGATGCTGCTGTGATGATGCAGTGATCATGAAGTTATGATTCTCAGATGATGCAGTGATGATGCTGTGATGATACTGCGATGATGCTGTGATGATGCAGTGATGATGCAGTGCTGATGCTGTGATGATGTAATGATGACACAGTGATGCTGCTGTGATTATGCTGTGATGGTGGATTGATCATTCAGTGATGTTCTGATGACGCAGTGATGACGCTGTGATGATGCAGTGATCATGCAGTAATGCTGCTGTGATGACGTGGAGATGATGCTATGATGACACTTTGGTGATGATATGATGATGTTGTGATGATGCTGTGATGATGCTGTGATGTCACTTTGATGATGCTGTGATGATGCAGTGATTGTGCAGTGATGATGCAGTGATGATGCTGTGATGATGCAGTGATGACGATGTGATGATGCACTGGTGATGCTGTGATGATGCTATGATATTGTAGTGTTTATGTAGTGATGATGCTGTTCTGACACTGTGATGATTTTGTGATGATGCTGTGATGACGCAGTGATTATTCGGTGATGATGATGTGATGATGTGATGATGCTGTGAATACGCTGTGATGATGCTGTGATGACGATGCGATGATTCTGTGATGATGATGTGGTGATGAAACTGTGATGATCTTGTGATGATGCAGTGATGATGCTGTGATGATGCAGTGATTATGAAGTGATGATGCTGTGATGATGCTGTGATGACGCTGTGATTACCCTGTCGTGATGCTGTGATGATGCTTTGATGACGTTGTGATAACGCTGTGATGACGCTGCGATGATGCTGTGATGACGCTGTGATGATGCTATGATGATGCTGTGATGACACTGTTATGATGCAGTTCTGATGCTGTGATGATGCAGTGATATGAACGTGAGGATTCAGTGATGATGCTGAGATGATGCTCTGATGATTCTGTGATGATGCAGTGATGATGATGTGAGGATGCTGTTATGATGATGTGATGATGCGGTGCTGATTATGTGATGATGCACTGATTCTGCAGTAATGATGCTGTGATTTTGCTGAAATGATGTTGTGATGATGATGTGATGATGCTATTATGATGCGGTGATTACGCTGTGATGACGCAGTGATGATGCTGTGATGATGCTGTGATGATGCTGTGATGACACTGTTATGATGCAGTTCTGATGCTGTGATGATGCAGTGATATGAACGTGAGGATTCAGTGATGATGCTGAGATGATGCTCTGATGATTCTGTGATGATGCTGTTATGATGATGTGATGATGCTGTTATGATGATGTGATGATGCGGTGCTGATTATGTGATGATGCACTGATTCTGCAGTAATGATGCTGTGATTTTGCTGAAATGATGTTGTGATGATGATGTGATGATGCTATTATGATGCGGTGATTACGCTGTGATGACGCAGTGATGATGCTGTGATGATGCTGTGATGATGCAGTGATAATGTTGTGATGAAGCTATGATGACTCTGTGATAACGATGTGAAGATGCTGTGATGATACACTGATGACACTGTCGTGATGCTGTCATGATACTGTGGTGACGCTGCGATAATGCTGTGATCATGCTGTGATGATGCTGTGATGATGCAGTCATGTTGCAGTGATGATGCAGTAATGACGCTTTGATGACTTTGTGATGATGCTGTGATGATGCTGCAGTGATGCTGTGATGACACCGTCGTGATGCTCTGATGATGCTGTGATTATGCTGTGATGATGCTGTTATGACGCAGTGATTATGCTGTGATGATGCAGTGATATGAAGTGATGATGAATTTATGATGCTTTCATGACGCTGTGATGATGCAGTGATGATTCTTTGATGATGCAGTTATGATGTAGTTATGATGCAGTTACGTCACTGTGATGACGCTGTAATGATATTGTGATGATGCAGTCATGCCAATGCGACGATGCTTTGATGAAGCAGTGATGATGCAGTGATGATGCTGTGATGATGTAGTGATGATTTAGTGATGATCCAGTGATGATGCTGTGATGATGCAGTGATGATGCAGTGATGATGCAGTGATGAGGCAGTAATGATGCTGTGATGAGGCTGCGATAACGCTCTGATGATGCTCTGATGATGCTGCGTTGATATTGTGATGATGCTGTGATGATGCAATGATGAAGCTGCGATGATGCTGCGATCACTCTGTCGTAATGCTGTGATGACATTGTCATGATGCTGTGATGATGCTGTTATGACACTGTGATGACGCAGTGATGGTGCTGTGATGATTCTGTAATGATGCAGTAATGACGCTGTGATGATACTGTGATAACGCTGTGATGATGTGATGATGCTGTGATGATGCTGTGAATATGCAGCTATGATGCAGTGATGACGATTTGATGATGCCTTGATCATGGTGTGATGATGGTGTGATGATGCAGTGATGATGATATGATTATGCAGTGATGATGATGTGATGATACAGTTATTCTGCAGTAATGATACTGTGATTATGCTGAGATGATGCTGAGATGATGCAGTGATGATGATGTGATGATGCAGTGATGACGCAGAGATGATGCTGTGATAACGCAGAGATGATGCTCTGATGATGTTATGATGCAGTGATGATGATGTGATGATGCAGTTATGATGATGTGATGATGCTATGACGATGCAGTAATGATGCAGTTATGATGCTGTCATGATTGTGTGATTATGCAGCTTGAACGCTGTGATGATGCTGTGATGACGTAGTGATGATGCTGTGATGATGCTGTGATGACGCAGTGATGATGCTGTGATGATGCTGTGATGATGATGTGATGACACAGTGATGATGCTGTGATGATGCTATGATGATAGAGTGATGATGCTGTGATGATGCATTGGCGATGCATTAATGATGATGTGATGATGCAGTGATGACGCTGCGATGATTCTGTGACGATGTTGTGATGATGCTGAGATGACGCCATGATGACGCAGTAATGATGGTGTAATGACGCAGTGATGATGTAGTGATTACGCTGTGATGACGCTGTGATGATGCAATGATTAAGCTGTGATGATGTAGTTATGACGATGCCATACCCTTCTTTTGATGCTGTGGTGACGTTGTGATGACAATTTGAGTCTGTAGTGATGAGGTAGTGATGACGCTGTGTTGTTGCTCTGAAGTAGCTGTGATGATGCAGTGATGATGCAGTGATGACTCTGTGCTGATGCTGTGATGACAATGCGACGATGCTGTGATGATGCAGTGATGACAATTTGATGACATAGTTATGATGCTGGGATGACGCTGTGATGATGCAGTGATGATGATGTGATGAAGCTGTGGTGATGCAGTGATGACGCTGTGATGTTGCTGAGATGATGCTGTGATGATGCAGTGATTATGACCTGATGATGCAATGATGACGCAGTGATGATGCTGTGATGACACAGTGATGATGCTGTAATTATGCAGTGATGATGCAGTGATGATGCAGTGATGTTGCTGTGATGTTGCTGTGATGACGCAGTGATGATGCTGTGATTACGTTGTTATTATGCAGTGATCATGCAGTTATTACGCTGTGATGACTCTATGATGACAAAGTGAAGATGATGTGATGTTGCTGTGATGTCGCTGCGAGGATCATGTGATGATGCAGTGATGATGATGTGATTATGTAGTGATGATGCTGTGATGACGCTGTGATGATGCAGTGTTTATGCAGTAATGATGCAGTGATGATGAAGTTATGATGCTGTGATGATGCTGTGATGATATTGTGATGATGCAGTGATGATGCTGTGATGATGCTGTGATGATGCTATGTTGACTCTGTGATGATGCAGTGACGATGCAGTAATGACGTTGTGATGACGCAGTGATGACGCTGTGATAATGCTGTGTTGATGCTGCGATGATGTTGTGATGATGTTGTGATGACGCAGCGATTATGGAGTGATGATGCTGTTATTACGCTATGAAGACGCTGTGATGATTCTGTGATGATGCAGTGATGATGCATTGATGATGCAGTAATGACACAGTGATGATGCTCTGATAATGCTATGGTCATGCTGTCATGATGCTGTGATAACGCAGTGATGATGAGGCTGTGATGATGCTATGATGATGCTGTTATAACGCTGTTATGATGCAGTGGTTCTGCAGTATTGATACTGTGATGATGCTGAGATGAGGCTGTGATGATGCAGTGATGATGCCGTGATGCTGTGATGATGCTGAGATGATGCTGTGATGATGATGTGATGATGCAGTTATGATGATGTAATGATGCTGTGATAACGCAGTGATGGTGATGTGATGATGCAGTGATTCTGCAGTAATGATGCTGTGATGATGCTGAGATGATTCTGTGATGATGCAGTGATGATGATGTGATAACGCAGTGATGACGCTGTGATCATGCAGTGATAATGATGTGATGATGCATTGATGATGATGTGATGATGCAGTGATGATGATGTGATGATGCAGAGATTCTGCAGTATTGATACTGTGATGATGGTGAGATGATGCATTGATCATGCAGTGATGATATTGTGATGTTGCAGTGATGATGATTTGATGATGCTGTGACGATGCAGTGATGATACACTGATGATGCTGTGATGATGCTATGATTATGTTCTGATGATTCTGTGATGGTGCAGTTATGATGCTGTGATGATGCTTTGATGATGATGTGATGATTCTGAGATGACGCTGTAATGACGTTGTCATGATGCGCTGATAACGCTGTTGTGATGCTGTCATGATCCTGCGATGATGTTTTGATGATGCTATGATGATGCATTTATGACGCAGTGATGATGCTGTGATAACGCATTGATGATGCTCTGATGATGCTGAGATGATGCTGTTATGACGCTGTGATGACGCAGTGATGATGCTGTGATGATGTTGTGATGATGCTGTGATGATGCTGTTATGACTCTGCGATGATGCTGTGATGATGCTGTTATGATGCTCTCATGATGCAGTGAAGATGCTGTGATGACGCAGTGATGATGATATGATGATGCTGTGATGATGCAGTGATAATGTTGTGATGAAGCTATGATGACTCTGTGATAACGATGTGAAGATGCTGTGATGATACAGTGATGACGCTGTCGTGATGCTGTCATGATACTGTGATGACGCTGCGATAACGCTGTGATCATGCTGTGATGATGCTGTGATGATGCAGTCATGTTGCAGTGATGATGCTGTAATGACGCTTTGATGACTTTGTGATGATGCTGCAGTGATGCTGTGATGACACTCGTGATGCTCTGATGATGCTGTGATTATGCTGTGATGATGCTGTTATGACGCAGTGATTATGCTGTGATGATGCAGTTATATGAAGTGATGATGAATTTATGATGCTTTCATGACGCTGTGATGATGCAGTGATGATTCTTTGATGATGCAGTTATGATGTAGTTATGATGCAGTTATGTCACTGTGATGACGCTGTAATGATATTGTGATGATGCAGTCATGCCAATGCGACGATGCTTTGATGAAGCAGTGATGATGCAGTGATGATGCTGTGATGATGTAGTGATGATGCAGTGATGATGCAGTGATGAGGCAGTAATGATGCTGTGATGACGCTGCGATGACGCTCTGATGATGCTCTGATGATGCTGCGTTGATATTGTGATGATGCTGTGATGATGCAATGATGATTTTGCGCCAGGGGAGTTTTAGGTTAGATGTTAGGAAGAACTTCTTTACTGAAAGGGTTGTTAGACACTGGAACAGGCTGCCCAGGGAGGTGGTGGAGTCACCATCCCTGGAAGTCTTTAAAAGACGTTTAGATGTAGAGCTTAGGGATATGGTTTAGTGGGGACTGTTAGCATTAGGTCAAAGGTTGGACTTGATGATCTTGAGGTCTCTTCCAACCTAGAAATTCTGTGATTCTGTGTGATGAAGCTGCGATGATGCTGCGATGATGCTGTTATGATGCACTGATGATACTGTGATGATGCTGTGATCACTCTGTCGTAATGCTGTGATGACATTGTCATGATGCTGTGATGATGCTGTTATGACACTGTGATGACGCAGTGATGGTGCTGTGATGATTCTGTAATGATGCAGTAATGACGCTGTGATGATACTGTGATAACGCTGTGATGATGTGATGATGCTGTGATGATGCTGTGAATATGCAGCTATGATGCAGTGATGACGATTTGATGATGCAGTGATCATGCAGTGATGATGCTGTGATGACGCATGATGATGCTGCGATGATGCTGTGATAACCCTGTCGTGATGCTGTGATGACGCCTTGATGATGTTGTGATGATGCCGTGATGACGCTGTGATAATGCTGTGATTATGCTGTGATGACGCAGTGATGATGCAGTCATGATGATGTGATGATGCAGTGATTAAACAGTATTGATGCTGTGATGATGCTGTGATGAAGCTGTGATGATGCAGTGATAATGCAGTGATGATGCAGTGATGACGCAGTGATGATGCTGTCATGCAGTGATGATGATGTGATAAAGCAGTGATTAAACAGTATTGATGCTTTGATGATGCTGTGATGAAGCTGTGATGATGCAGTGATAATGCAGTGATGATGTAGTGATGAAGCGGTGATGATGCTGTCATGCAGTGATGATGTTGTGATGATGCAGTGATGAAGCTGTGATGATGCAGTGATCATGCAGTGATGATGATGTGACGACACAGTGATGATGCTATGATGATGCTTTGGTGATGATGTGATGTGAGGTGGTGTTGTGATGTGGTGATGATGCAGTGATGATTCTGTGACAATGCTGTGATCATGCTGTGATGATGCAGTGATTATGCAGTGATGATACTGTGCTGACACTGATATGATTTTGTGATGACTCTGTGATTATGCTGTGATGACACTGTGGTGATGCTGTGATGATGCAGTGATTGCCCAGTTATGATGCAGTGATTATGCTGTGATGAAGATTGATGACGCTTTGATGATGTTGTGACGATGCTGTTATGATGCAATGATGATGCAGTGATGATGATTCGATGATGCAGTGATGTTGCATTGATGATGATGTGATGATGCAGTGATGACGCTGCGATGATGTTGTGATGATGCAGTTATGATGCTGTGATGATGCTGTAATGATGCTGTGATGACGCTGTGATGATGCTGTGATGACGCATTGATGACACTGCGATGATGCAGTGGTGATGATGTGATAATGCACTGATGACGCTGTGATGATGCTCTGATGGTGCAGTGATGATGATGTGATGATTCAGTGATGACGCTGTGATGATGCTCTGATAATGCAGTGATCATGACGTGATGATGTAGTGATGATGCAGTGATTATGCAGTGATGATGCTGTGATGACGTTGTTATAACGTTGTGATGATGTTGTGATGAAGCTGTGTTAAAGCAGTGATGATGCTGTGATGATGCAGTTATGACTCTGTGATGACGCTGTTATGATTTTGTGATGATGCTGTGATGATTTAGTGATGAATCTGTGATGACGCAGTGACGATAATGTGATGATGCTGTGATGATGATGTGATGATGCTCTTACTACGCTGTGATGACGCTGTGATGACGAAGTGATGATGTAGTGATGACGCAGTGATGATGATGTGATGATGCAGTGATGATGATGTGATGATGCAGTAATGATGCTGTGATGATGATGTGATGATGTAGTGATTAAACAGTATTGATGCTGCGATGACGCTGTGATGATGCAGTGATGATGCTGTGATGATGCAGTGATGATGATGTGATGATGCAGAGATTAAACAGTATTGATGCTGTGAGGATGCTGTGATGATGCAGTGATAATTCAGTGATGATGTAGTGATGAAGCAGTGATGATGCTGTCATGCAGTGATGATGTTGTGATGATGCAGTGATGAAGCTGTGATGATGCAGTGATCATGCAGTGATGATAATGTGACGACACAGTGATGATACTATGATGATGCTTTGGTGATGATGTGATGTGATGTGGTGATGTGATGTGGTGATGATGAAGTTATGATTCTGTGACGATGCTGTGATCATGCTGTGATCATGCTGTGCTGACACAGTGATGATTTTGTGATGGTTCTGTGATTATGCTGTGATGACACTGTGGTGATGCTGTGATGATGCAGTGATTGCCCAGTGATGATGCAGTGATGATGCTGTGATGATTTTTTGATGATGCTTTGATCATACAGTGATGAAGATTGATGACGCTTTGATGATGTTGTGATGATGATGTGATGCAGTAATGATGATGTGATGATGCAGTGATTCTGCAGTAATGATGTTGTGATGATGATGTGATGATGTGATTATGCAGTGATGATACTGTGATGATGCTGTTATGATGCTGTGATGATGCAGTGATTATGCAGTGAGGATGTGATGATGCAGTGATGATGTAGTGTTGATGCTGTGATGACGCTGTCGTGATGCTCTGATGAAACTGTCGTGATGCTGTGATGACGCTGTCGTGATGCTGTGATGATACTCTAATGACACTATGATGACGCAGTGATGATGCTGTGATGACGGTCTGATGATGTTGAGATGATGCTGTTATGACGCAGTGATAACACTGTGATGATGCTGTAATGATGCTATGATAACGGTGTTATGACGCAGTGATGATGCAGGGATCATGCAGTGATGATGCTGTGATGAAGCTATGATGGCTCTTTGATGACGATGTGATGATGCTGTGATGATACTGTTATGACGCTGTGATCATGCTGTGATTATGGGGTGATGATGCAGTGATCATACAGTTATGATGCTGTGATGATGCAGTGATGATGCAGTGCTGATGTTGTGATGATGTAGTGATGAAGTGATGATGCTCTGATAATGCTGTGATGGTGCAGTGATGATGCAGTGATTATGCTGTGATGATGCTATGATTATGTTGTGATGATGATGTGATGATACAGTGATGATGCTGCGATGATGCTGTGATGACGCTGTCGTGATGCTGTGATGACGTTCTCGTGATTCTGCGATGATGCTGTTATGACGCTGTGATTAGTCAGTGATGATGCTGGGATGATGCAGTGATTATGCGGTGATGATGCAGTTATGACACTGTGATGACGCTGTCGTGATGCTGTGAAGATGCTGTGGTGACACTGCAATGATTATGTGGTGATGCAGTGATTATGCAGTAATGATTCTGTTGATTATGCTGTGATGATGCAGTGATGATGCTGTGATGACGAGGCGATGATGCTGTGATGATGCAGTGATGACAATTTGATGATGAAGTAATGGTGCTGTGATGACGCTATAATGATGCTGTGATGGTGCTGTGATGATGCTGTGATTATGCTGTGATGACGCAGTGATGATGATGTGATGATGCAGTGATGATTATGTGATGATGCAGTGATGACAGTGATAATTCTTTGATGACGCAGTGATGATGCTGTGATGATGCAGTGATGATGCTGTGATGACGAGGCGATGATGCTGTGATGATGCAGTGATGACAATTTGATGATGTAGTAATGGTGCTGTGATGACGCTATAATGATGCTGTGATGGTGCTGTGATGATGCTGTGATTATGCTGTGATGACGCAGTGATGATGATGTGATGATGCAGTGATGATTATGTGATGATGCAGTGATGACAGTGATAATTCTTTGATGACGCAGTGATGATGCTGTGATGATGCAGTTATGATTTTGTGATGATGCAGTGATTATGCAGTGATGATTCTGTGATGACACTGTGATGATGTTGTGATGATGATGTCATGATGCACTGATCATGCAGTGATGATGCTGTGATGATTCTGTGATGACACTCTGATAATGCAGTTATGATGCTGTGATGATTCAATGATTATGCAGTGATGATGCAGTTATAATCCTGTGTGACGCTGCGATGATGCTGTGATGATGCTTTGATGATGTTGTGATGATGCTGTGATGATGCAGTGATGACGCTGCGATGACGCTGTCGTGATTCTGTTATGACGCTCTCGTGATGCTGTAATGATGCTTTGATTACGCTGTGATGACGTAGTGATGATGCTGTGATGATGCTGTTATGACGGTGTCGTGATGCTCTTATAACACTGTCGTGATTCTGTGATGCTGCTGCGATGATATTCTGATGATGCTGTGATGATTCTGTGATGATGAATTTATGACGCTGTGATGACGCTATGATGATATTGTGATGATGCAGTGATGATGCTGCGATGATGCTGTGATGATTTTTTGATGATGCTTTGATCATGCAGTGATGAAGATTGATGACGCTTTGATGATGTTGTGATGATGCTGTTATGATGCAATGATGATGCTGCGATGATGCAGTGATGATGCTGTGATGACGCTGTGATGACGCCGTGATGTTGCAGTGATGACGTTGTGATGATGCAGTTATGATGCAGTTTTGATGCAGTTATGACGTTGTGATGACGCTGTGATGATGATGTTATGATGCAGTGATTATGATGTGATGATGCTGTCGCGATGCTCTGATAACGCTGTCGTGATGCTGTTATGATGCTGTGATGATACTCTGATGATGCAGTTTTGATGCTGTTATGATGCAGTGATTATGCAGTGATGATGCAGATATGACGCTGTGATGACGCTGTGATGATTTTGTGATGATGCTGTGATGATACTGTAATGACGCTGTTGTGACGCTGTGATGATGCTATAATGATGAGGTGATGACGCTGTGATGACATCGTCGTGATTCTGTGATGACGCTCTCATGATTCTTTAATGATGCTCTGATGACGCTGTGATGACCTTGTGATGATGCTGTGAAGACTCTGTGATGACGCTGTCGTGATGCTCTTATAACGCTGTCGTGATGCTGTGATCATTCTGTGATGATGGTGTGATTATGCAGTTATGATGATGTGATGATGCAATGACTAAACAGTAGTAATTCTCTGATGATGGTGATATGATGCTGTGATGATGCAGTGATTATGCAGTGATGATGCAAAAATGATGCAGTGATGATGCTGTCATGCAGTGAAGATGTTGTGATGACGCAGTGATGATGCTGTGATGATGCAGTGATGACGCTGTGATGATGCAGCGCTGATGCAGTGATGATGTAGTGATGACGCTAAGATGACGCAGTGATGATGCTGTGCTGATGCAGTGATGATGTAGTGATGACGCTAAGATGACGCAGTGATGATATTGTGATGATGCAGTGATGATGCTGCGATGATGCTGTGATGATGCTATGTTGACTCTGTGATGATGCAGTGACGATGCAGTAATGACGTTTTGATGACGCAGTGATGACGCTGTGATAATGCTGTGTTGATGCTGCGATGATGTTGTGATGACACAGCGATTATGGAGTGATGATGCAGTTATTACGCTATGAAGACGCTGTGATGATTCTGTGATGATGCAGTGATGCTGCTGTGATGATGTTGTGATGATGTTGTGATGATTCTTTGATGACGTTGTTATGATGCTTTGACGATGCAGTGATGATGCAGTGATGATGCTCTGATGACACTTTGATGACGCAGTGATGATGCTGTGATGATGCATTGATGACGCTGTGATGATGCTGCGATGATGCAGTGATGATGATGTGATGATGCAGTGATGACGCTGCGATAATGCAGTGATTCTGCAGTAATGATGTTGTGATGATGCAGAGATGATGATGTGGTGATGCATTGATTATGCAGTGATGAGGCAGTTATGACGCTGTGATTACTCTGTGATGATGTAGTTATGACGCTGTGATGATGCTGTGATGATGCAATGATGATACAGTGATGACGCAGGGATGATGCTTTAATGACAATGACATGATGCTGTGATGATGCAGTGATGACAATTTGATGACACAGTGATGATGCTGTGATGACGCTTTGATGATGATTAGACGATGCTGTGATGATGCTTTGATTACCCTCTGATGACGCAGTGATGATGATGTGATGATCCTTTGATGAGGTTTTGATGATGTTATGATGACGCTGTGATGATGCTGTGATTATGCAGCAATGATGCTGTTATGATGATGTGATGATAAAGTGATGATGATGTGATGATGCAGTGATGATGCTGAGATGATACTGTGATGATGCAGTGAAGATGCAGTTATGATGCTGTGATGACGCAAGATGATGCTGTGATGATCATGTGATGATGATGTGATGATGAAGTGATGAGGCTGTGATGATGCAGTGGTGAAGCGGCGCTAACCCTGTCGTGATGCTGTGATGACGCTGTCATGAGGCAGTGATGATGGTTAGATGATGTTGTGATGATGCAGTAATGATGCAGTGATGATGCAGTGATGACGCAGTGATGATTCTGTGATGATGATGTGATGATGCTGTGATGGTGCTTTGATGATGGTGTGACGTTACTGTGATTATGCAGTTACTGTGATGATGCTGTGATGAAGATATGTTGCTGCACTGATGATGATGTCATGACGCAGTGATGATGCAGTGATGAAGATATGATGATGCAGTGACGATACTGTGATGATGATGTGATGATGCTGTGATGGTGCTTTGATGATGGTGTGACGTTACTGTGATTATGCAGTTACTGTGATGATGCTGTGATGAAGATATGTTGCTGCACTGATGATGATGTCATGACGCAGTGATGATGCAGTGATGAAGATATGATGATGCAGTGACGATACTGTGATGATGCAGTGCTGATGCTGTGATGATACAGTGATGATGTGATGATGCTGTGATAATGCTGTGATGATGCTATGATTATGTTTGATGATGATGTGATGATACAGTGATGATGCTATGATGATGCTGTGATGATGCTGCGATGATGCTGTGATGATGCTGTGATGACTCTGTCGTGATGCTGTGATGACGTTGTTGTGATTCTGCGATGATGTTATTATGACGCTGTGATTACTCTGTGATGATGCAGTTATCACGCTGTGATGATGCTGTGATGATGCTTTGATGACGTTTTGATGATGCTGTGATGATGCAGTGATGATGCAGTGCTGATGCTGTGATGATGTGATGATGATGTGATTATGCAGTGATAATGCTATGATGATGATGTAATGATGTTGTGTTGATGCTGTGATGATGCTGTGATTATGCAGCAATGATGCTGTGATGATGATGTGATGATTAAGTGATGATGATGTGATTATGCAGTGATGATGCTGTGATGATGCAGTGATGATGCTGTGATGATGCTCTGATGATGCTGTGATGATGCTGTGATGATGTATTGATGATGATGTTATGATGCTGTGATGATGCAGTGATCATGCTGCTATAATGCTGTGATGATATTGTGATGATGAAATTATGATGCAGTCTTTATGCTGTGATGATGCAGTGATGGCGATCCGATGATGCTGTCATGGTGATGTAATGATGCAATAATGATTATGTGTTGATGCAGTGATGATGATGTGATGATGCTTTGATGTTGTTTTGATGATACTGTTATGTTGTTGTAATGATGCATTAATGATGTAGTGATGATACAATGATGACGCAGTGATGGCGCTTTGATGACGATGACATGATGCTGTGATGACGCAGTGATGACAATTTGATGACGCAAT
The DNA here is from genome assembly GCA_963989345.1 of Clangula hyemalis. The sequence goes on from CAXDIO010000138.1 coordinate 47,585, forward strand.
GATGATGTGGTGATTATGCAGCAATGATGCTGTGATGTTGATGTAATGATTAAGTGATGATGCTGCGATGATGCAGTGATTCTGCAGTATTGATGCTGTGATGACATGAGATGATACTGAAATGATGCAGTTATTATCAAGTGATGATGCAATGATGACTCAGTGAAGATGCTCTGATGATGCAGTAATGATGCTGTGATGATGTATTTATGACGCTGGGATGATGCAGTGATGATGCTGTGATGATGCTGTCATTATGCAGTGATGATGATGTGATGATGCAGTGATTCTTCAGTAATGATGCTGTGATGATGCTGAGATGATGCTGTGATAATGCAGTGATGACACAGTGATGACGCAGTGATGATACTGTGATGACGCTTTTATGATGCATGAGTAAGCAGTAATGATGCTGTGATGATTCTGACATGATACTGTGATGATGCATTGAATGCGCAGTGATGATACAGTGATGACGCTGTGATGATTTTGTGATGATGCTTTGATGATGTAGTGATGACTGTGATGACGTTTTGATGATGTTGTGATGATGATGTGATGCAGTGATGAAGATATGATGATGCAGTGATTCTGCAGTGATGATGCTGTGATTCTGCAGTGATGACGCAGTGATGATTCTGTGATGATGATGTGATGATGCTGTGATGGTGCTTTGATGATGGTGTGACGTTACTGTGATTATGCAGTTACTGTGATGATGCTGTGATGAAGATATGTTGCTGCACTGATGATGATGTCATGACGCAGTGATGATGCAGTGATGAAGATATGATGATGCAGTGACGATACTGTGATGATGATGTGATGATGCTGTGATGGTGCTTTGATGATGGTGTGACGTTACTGTGATTATGCAGTTACTGTGATGATGCTGTGATGAAGATATGTTGCTGCACTGATGATGATGTCATGACGCAGTGATGATGCAGTGATGAAGATATGATGATGCAGTGACGATACTGTGATGATGCAGTGCTGATGCTGTGATGATACAGTGATGATGTGATGATGCTGTGATAATGCTGTGATGATGCTATGATTATGTTTGATGATGATGTGATGATACAGTGATGATGCTATGATGATGCTGTGATGATGCTGCGATGATGCTGTGATGATGCTGTGATGACTCTGTCGTGATGCTGTGATGACGTTGTTGTGATTCTGCGATGATGTTATTATGACGCTGTGATTACTCTGTGATGATGCAGTTATCACGCTGTGATGATGCTGTGATGATGCTTTGATGACGTTTTGATGATGCTGTGATGATGCAGTGATGATGCAGTGCTGATGCTGTGATGATACAGTGATGATGTGATGATGATGTGATTATGCAGTGATAATGCTATGATGATGATGTAATGATGTTGTGTTGATGCTGTGATGATGCTGTGATTATGCAGCAATGATGCTGTGATGATGATGTGATGATTAAGTGATGATGATGTGATTATGCAGTGATGATGCTGTGATGATGCAGTGATGATGCTGTGATGATGCTCTGATGATGCTGTGATGATGCTGTGATGATGTATTGATGATGATGTTATGATGCTGTGATGATGCAGTGATCATGCTGCTATAATGCTGTGATGATATTGTGATGATGAAATTATGATGCAGTCTTTATGCTGTGATGATGCAGTGATGGCGATCCGATGATGCTGTCATGGTGATGTAATGATGCAATAATGATTATGTGTTGATGCAGTGATGATGATGTGATGATGCTTTGATGTTGTTTTGATGATACTGTTATGTTGTTGTAATGATGCATTAATGATGTAGTGATGATACAATGATGACGCAGTGATGGCGCTTTGATGACGATGACATGATGCTGTGATGACGCAGTGATGACAATTTGATGACGCAATGATGATGTGGTGATTATGCAGCAATGATGCTGTGATGTTGATGTAATGATTAAGTGATGATGCTGCGATGATGCAGTGATTCTGCAGTATTGATGCTGTGATGACATGAGATGATACTGAAATGATGCAGTTATTATCAAGTGATGATGCAATGATGACTCAGTGAAGATGCTCTGATGACGCAGTAATGATGCTGTGATGATGTATTTATGACGCTGGGATGATGCAGTGATGATGCTGTGATGATGCTGTCATTATGCAGTGATGATGATGTGATGATGCAGTGATTCTTCAGTAATGATGCTGTGATGATGCTGAGATGATGCTGTGATAATGCAGTGATGACACAGTGATGACGCAGTGATGATACTGTGATGACGCTTTTATGATGCATGAGTAAGCAGTAATGATGCTGTGATGATTCTGACATGATACTGTGATGATGCATTGAATGCGCAGTGATGATACAGTGATGACGCTGTGATGATTTTGTGATGATGCTTTGATGATGTAGTGATGACTGTGATGACGTTTTGATGATGTTGTGATGATGATGTGATGCAGTGATGAAGATATGATGATGCTGTGATTCTGCAGTGATGACGCAGTGATGATGCTGTGATGATGGTGTGATGATGTAGTGATGATGCAGTGATGACGCAGTGATGATTTTGTGATGATGCTGTGATTATGCAGTGATAACTCTGTGATGAGGCTTTGATGATGTTGAGATGATGATGTAATGGAGGAATGATGATGTGATGATGCAGTGATTCGGCTGTAATGATGCTGTGATGATGCAGTGATGATGCAGTTATGACGCAGTGATGATGATGTGATGATGCAGTGATGATGCTGTAATGATGCTGTGATGACACTGTGATGATGCTGTGATGATGCAGTGATGACACTGGGATGATGCTGTCGTGATGCTGTGATGACAATGTGATGATATTTTGATGATGCTGTGATGATGCCGTGATGATGATATGATGATGCAGTGATAATACTGTGATGACGCTTTGATGATGAAGTGATTTTTAAGTAATTATTCTGAGATGATGCTGTGATGATGCTCTGATGATGCTGTGGTGATGCAGTGATTATGCAGTGATGATGCAGTGATGACGCAGTGATGATGCTGTGATGATTCTGTAATGACGCTGTGATGACGCTCTAATGATGCTGTGATGACGCTGTGATGACGCTGTGATAATGCATTAATGACACTGCGATGACGCTGTGATGATGCAGTGATGATGAAGCGGTGATGCAGTGACGATGATGTGATAATGCAATAATGACGCTGCGATAATGCTGTGATGATGCATTGATGACACTGCGATGATGCCGTGGTAATGATGTGATAATGCATTGATGACGCTGTGATGATGCTCTGATGATGCAGTGATCATGACCTGATGATGCAGTGATGATGCAGTGATTATGAAGTGATGACGCTGCGATGATGCTGTGATGACGTTGTGATGATGCTGTGGTGACGCTGGGATAACTCTCTGATGATGCTGTGATGATGTTGTGATGATGTAGTGACGATGCAATGATGATGCAGTGATGATGACGCCGTGATGCTGTGATGACGCTGGGATAACTCTCTGATGATGCTGTGATGATGTTGTGATGATGTAGTGACGATGCAATGATGATGCAGTGATGATGCCACCGTGATGCTGTGATGATGTTGTGATGACGCTTTAATGACGCTGTGATGACGCTGTTAAGATGCAGTGATGATGCAGTGATGATGCAGTCATGACACTTTGATGATTTTGTGATGATGCAGTGATGATGCTGTGATGATATAGTGATGACGGTGCGATGATTTTGTGATGATGTTATGATGACTCTGTGATGATGCAGTGATGATTTAGTGATGATGCAGTAATGACGCTGTGATGACGCTGTGATGATGCTGCGATGATGTTGTGATGATGCTGTGATTATGATGTGATGATGTTTTGATGATGCTGTGATGACGCTGTTATGATGCTGTTACAATGAAGTGATGATGCTCTGATGATGATATGATGATGTTGTGATGATGTTGTGATGCCGCTGTGATAACACTGTGATGATGCTGTGATGATTCAGTGACGATGCAGTAATGATGCTAGTATGACGCTGTGTTGATGCTGTGATGCTGTTGCTATGATGTTATGATGATGCTGCGATGATGATGTGATGATGTGATGATGATGATGTGATGATGTGATACGACATCATCGGCATAAGCGAAACCTGGTGGGATGAGTCCTGTGACTGGGGTGTTGCGATAGATGGTTACAGGCTCTTCAGGAGGGACAGGCAGGGTAGGCGAGGCGGTGGGGTGGCGATGTATGTGAAGCAGGGGCTGGACTGTGTGGAACTTCAGGTCGGCGATGGCAAAGTTGAGAGCCTCTGGGTAAGGATCAAGGGACGAACGAATAAAGGGGATGTCGTTGTGGGAGTCTATTACAGACCGCCTGGCCAGGACGATAGCGCCGATAAATTATTCTTTACAGAACTAAGAGAGGCCTCGAGATTAACTCCCCTTGTCCTTATGGGGGACTTCAACTTGCCAGACGTTAACTGGGAGTGCCACACGGCTGACACAAGCAAGTCCAGGAGGTTCATGAAGCACCTAGATGATAACTTCTTGGTGCAGGTGCTAACGGAGCCAACTAGGAAAGGTGCCCTCCTAGACCTGTTGCTAGTAAACAGAGAGGGTCTGGTGTGAGATGTGGTGATTGGTGGCCGCCTTGGTCATAGCGACCATGAAGTGGTTGAGTTCAAAATTTACGGTGACAGAAGGAAAAGTGCCACTAAAACCTCATCCCTAGATATGGGGAAAGCGGACTTCAGGCTGCTCAGGGAACTAGTCAGCAAGGTCCCCTGGGAAACTGCTCTTGAAGGCCTCGATGTCCACCAGTGCTGGTCATTCTTTAAGCGATGCCTCCTAGAAGCACAAGATCAGGCAATTCCTAAATATCGCAAGTCAGGCAGGCGGGGCAGGAGGCCGGCGTGGCTGACCAGGCACATTCTAATGGAGATTAGGCGGAAACAGAGAGTGTTTCGCTACTGGAAGGAGGGCCAGGTGTCATGGAAAGAATACAGGGATGCTGTTCGTGTTTGTAGGGAGAAAATTCGTGTGGCCAAAGCACACCTAGAGTTGAAGCTGGCTGTGTCTGTGAGAGAAAATAAAAAAGTTTTATTTAGATATGTGAATGGAAAAAGGAGAACTAAAGAATACATAGGGCCGCTCCTTGATAGGGAAGGTCTCCTCACAGACAATGACATAGGCAAAGCAGAGACGCTTAACGCCTTCTTTGCCTCTGTCTTCAATGCCGATGATGGGCTTCGGGACCCAGGGTGCCCTGAGCTGGAGGACCGGGACAGTGGGGATGACAAACTCCCAACCGACCCTGAACGTGTGCGGGATTTGCTACTCCACCTGGATCCCTACAAGTCCATGGGTCCGGATGGGATTCATCCCCGGGTGCTGAAAGAGCTGGCGGACGTCATCGCGGAACCTCTCTCAATTATTTTTCAACGATCCTGGGAATTTGGAGAGGTCCCGGTAGACTGGAAGCTGGCAAATGTTGTGCCGATTTTCAAGAAGGGTCAGAAAGAAGACCCTAGCAATTACAGGCCTGTCAGTCTCACGTCAGTGCCGGGTAAAATCATGGAGAAGATGGTTCTGGAACTTATTGAGGCGCACCTGGGGGACAAAGCAGTCATTGGTCCCAGCCAGCATGGGTTTGTGAAGGGTAGGTCCTGCCTAACTAACCTGATTTCCTTTTATGATAAGATCACCCGTATGGTGGACCAAGGGAAAACAGCTGATGTGATTTTTTTGGACTTCAGCAAGGCTTTTGACACGGTTTCCCATAGGATCCTACTGGACAAAATGTCCACCATACAGCTAAATAAAAACATCATACGATGGGTGAGCAATTGGCTAACGGGCAGGGCCCAAAGGGTTATGGTAAATGGGGCTGCGTCAGGCTGGCGGGCGGTCACCAGTGGGGTCCCTCAAGGCTCCATTTTAGGGCCGGTACTTTTCAATATTTTTATAAACGATCTGGATGTAGGAATAGAGGGTATTTTGAGCAAGTTTGCTGATGACACCAAACTTGGAGGAGTTGTGGACTCGAATGAGGGTGGAAAGGCCTTGCAGAGGGACCTGGATAGGTTGGAGAGCTGGGCGATCACCAACCGCATGAAGTTCAATAAGAGCAAGTGCCGGGTCCTGCACCTGGGACGGGGAACCCTGGCTGCACGTACAGACTGGGCGATGAGACGCTGGAGAGCAGCCTAGAAGAGAGGGATCTGGGGGTCGTGGTGGACAGCAAGTTGAATATGAGCCAGCAGTGTGCCCTGGCAGCCAGGAGGGCCAACCGTGTCCTGGGGTGCATCAAGCACGGCATTGCTAGTAGGTCACGGGAGGTGATTGTCCCGCTCTACTCTGCGCTGGTGCGGCCTCACCTCGAGTACTGTGTGCAGTTCTGGGCACCACAGTATAAAAAGGACATGAAACTGTTGGAGAGTGTCCAGAGGAGGGCTACGAAGATGGTGAAAGGCCTGGAGGGGAAGACGTACGAGGAACGGCTGAGGTCACTGGGCCTGTTCAGCCTGGAGAAGAGGAGGCTGAGGGGAGACCTCATCACAGTCTACAACTTCCTCGTAAGGGGGTGTCGAGAGGCAGGAGACCTTTTCTCCATTAACACCAGTGACAGGACCCGCGGGAACGGGGTTAAGCTGAGGCAGGGGAAATTTAGGCTTGACATCAGGAGGGGGTTCTTCACAGAGAGGGTGGTTGCACACTGGAACAGGCTCCCCAGGGAAGTGGTCACTGCACCGAGCCTGTCGGAATTTAAGAAGAGATTGGACTGTGCACTTAGTCACATGGTCTGAACTCTTGGGTAGACCTGTGCGGTGTCAAGAGTTGGACTAGATGATCCTTAAGGGTCCCTTCCAACTCAGGATATTCTATGATTCTATGATTCTATGATGATGCTGTGATGATGCAGTGATGACCCTATCGTGATGTTGTGATGACGCTGTCGTGATGCTGTCATGATTCTGTAATGACATTATTATGACGCAGTTACAATGTTGTAATGATACTGTCATGACGGTCTGATGATGCTGTGATGATGGTGTGATGATTCTGCGATGATGTTGTAATGATGCTGTGATGATGCACTCATGATTCTGTGATGATGCTGTGATGATGTTGTGATGACACTGTGATGATGCTGTTGTGATGGTCTGATAACGCTGTCGTGATGCTGTGGTGATGTTGCGATGATGCTGTAATGATGCTGTCGTGATGCTGTGATGACACGATGATTACACAGTTATGATGCTGTTATGATTCAGTGATTATGCAGTGATTAGGCAGTGATGATGCAGTTATGACGCTGTGATGACGCTGTGATGATTTTGTTATTATGCAGTGATGATGCTCTGATGACGCTGTCGTGATGCTGTGATGATTCTCTGATGACGCTGTGATGACCCTGTCGTGATGCTGTGATGATGCTGTGATGACACTCTGATGATGCTGTGATGACGCTGTGATGATGCTGTGATGACAATGCAATGATAATGTCGTAATGATGTAATGAGGATGTGATGATGCAGTGATGATGATGTGATGATGCAGTGATTCTGCAGTAATGATGTTGTGATGATGCTGAGATGATGCTCTGATGATGCAGTGATGATGCTGTGATGATGATGTGAAGACCCTGTGATGATGCAGTGAGTATGTAGTATTGATACTGTGATGAAGCAATGATGATGCTGTGATGATGCTGTGATGACGCTGTCGTGATGCTCTGATAACGCTGTCGTGATGCTGTGATGATGCTGAGACGATGCAGTGATTATGCTATGATGATGATGTGATGATGTTGTGATGATGTTGTGATGGCGCTGTGATGATGTTGTGATGATGATGTGATGATGCTGTGATGATGCAGTGATTATGCAGTGATGATGCTGTGATAATGCTGTGATGATGCTGTCATGACCTTGTAATGATGCAGTTCTGATGCTGCGATCATGCAGTGATTAAGCAGTGATGATGTAGTTATGACGCTGTGTTGAGGCTGTGATGATTTTGTAATGATGCAGTGATTATGCTGTGATGACGCAGTGATGACACTGTCGTGGTAATGTGATGATGCAGTGATGATGAGGTGATGATGCAGTGATGATGGTTTGATAATGATGTGATGATGTGTTGATGCTGTGACGATGCTGTGAGGATGCTGTGATTATGCAGCTATGATGCAGTAATGACGATTTGATGATGCAGTGATGATGGTGTGCTGATGCTGTGATAATGCTCTGATGATGCATTGATGATGATGTGATGATGCAGTAATGAAACTGGGATGATGCTGTGATTATGCAGCTATGATGCAGTGATGACGATTTGATGATGCAGTGATGATGGTGTGCTGATGCTGTGATAATGCTCTGATGACGCATTGATGATGATGTGATGATGCAGTAATGAAACTGGGATGATGCTGTGATGATGCAGTGATGATACATTGATGATGCTCTGATGATGAGTGATGATGATGTGATTCTGGATTGATGACACTGCGATGATGCTGTGATGACGCAGTGATGATGCTGTGATTATGCAGTGATGGTGCTGCCGTGATGCTGTGATTATGCAGTCATGTTTATGTGATAACACAGTGATGACGAAGTGATGATGATGTGATGATGCGGTGATGATTATGTGATGATGCACTGATTCTGCAGTAGTGATGCTGTGATTTTGCTGAAATGATGTTTTGATGATGATGTGATGATGCTGTTATGATGCGGTGATTACACTGTGATGACGCTGTGATGACGCAGTGATGATGCAGTAATGACGCTTTGATGACTTTGTGATGATGCTGTGATGATGCTGCAGTGATGCTGTGATGACACCGTCGTGATGCTCTGATGATGCTGTGATTATGCTGTGATGATGCTGTTATGACGCAGTGATTATGCTGTGATGATGCAGTGATATGAAGTGATGATGAATTTATGATGCTTTCATGACGCTGTGATGATGCAGTGATGATTCTTTGATGATGCAGTTATGATGTAGTTATGATGCAGTTATGTCGCTGTGATGACGTTGTAATGATATTGTGATGATGCAGTCATGCCAATGCGATGATGCTTTGATGAAGCAGTGATGATGTAGTGATGATGCAGTGATGAGGCAGTAATGATGCTGTGATGAGGCTGCGATAACGCTCTGATGATGCTGCGTTGATATTGTGATGATGCTGTGATGATGCAATGATGAAGCTGCGATGATGCTGCGATGATGCTGTTATGATGCACTGATGATACTGTGATGACGCTGTGATCACTCTGTCGTAATGCTGTGATGACATTGTCATGATGCTGTGATGATGCTGTTATGACACTGTGATGACACAGTGATGATGCTGTGATGATTCTGTAATGATGCAGTAATGACGCTGTGATGATGCTGTGATAACGCTGTGATGATGTGATGATTCTGTGATGATGCTGTGAATATGCAGCTATGATTCAGTGATGACAATTTGATGATACCGTGATCATGGTGTGATGATGGTGTGATGATGCAGATCACATCATGATGGAGATCACATGTGCATGATCACACATGATGCAGATCACATCATCATCACTGCATAATCATATCATCATCATATCATATCATGACGATATGATTATACAGTGATGATGATGTGATGATACAGTTATTCTGCAGTAATGGTACTGTGATTATGCTGAGATAATGCTGTGATGATGCAGTAATGATGCAGTTATGATGCTGTCATGATTGTGTGATTATGCAGCTTGAACGCTGTGATGATGCTGTGATGACGCAGTGATGATGCTGTGATGAAGCTGTGATGACACAATTATGATGCTGTGATGACGCTCTGATGATGCAGTGTTGTTGCAGTTATGATGCAGTGACGATGCTATGATGATGTTGTTATGATGCTATGACGATGCATTTATGATGCTTCAATGATGTTGTGATGACGCAATGATTATGATGTGATGATGTTGTGATGATGCTGTTGTTACGTTTTGATGATGCTGTGATTATGTAGCTATGATGATGTGATGATGATCCGATGATGCAGTGATGATGATGTGATTATGCAATGATTCTGGAGTAATGATGCTGTGATGGTGCTGACATGATGCAGTGATGATGCAGTGATTATGCAGTGTTGATGCAGTGATGATGCTGTGATAACGCAATAATTTTTCTGTGATGATATTGTGATGATGCAGTTATGATGCTGTGATGACGCAGTGAAGATGATGTGATGATGCTGTGATTATGATGTAATGATGCAGTGATCATGATGTGATGATGCTGTGATGATGAAATGATCAGGCTGTGATGATGCAGTGATGATGATGTGATGATGCAGTAATGATGATATGATGTAGTGATACTGCAGTATTCATGCTGTGATGATGCTGACATGATGCTGTGATTATGAAGTGATGATGATTCCATGATGCAGTGATGACGCATTGATGATGCTGTGATGATGCAGCGATGATGATGTGATGATGCAGTGCTGATGCTGTGATAACGCAGTGATGATACTCTGATGATGATGTGATGAAGTTGTGATGATGTTGTTATGATGCTGTGATGATGTTGTAATTATGCAGCTATGATGCTGTAATGATGATGTCATGATACAGTGATGATGCAGTGATGTCTTGCGATGATTCTGTGATGATGCTATGATGATGCAGTGATGATGTTGTGATGATGCATTGGCAATGCATTAATGATGATGTGATGATGCAGTGATGACGCTGCGATGATTCTGTGATGATGCTGTGATAATACAGTGATGATGATGTGATGATTCTGTGATGATGCCGTCATGATGCTGTGATAATGCAGTTATGATTCTCTGATGATGCTTTGATGATACAGTGGTGATGCATGGATGAGAATGTTATGATGCAGTGATTCTACAGTAATGATGCTGTGATTATGCTGAGATGATGCTGCGTTGATGCAGTGATGATTATGTGATGATGCAGTGATGATGCACTGAGGATGATGTGATGATGCAGTTGTGATGATGTGGTGATGCTGTGATGATGCAGAGATGATGCAGTGATGATGCAGTGATTATGCTGTGGTGACGCTGGGATAACGCTGTGATGATACTATCGTGATTATGTGATGACGCTGTCGTGGTATTGTGATGATGCTGTGGTGATGCTGTGATGATGCTGTGATGATGCTATTGTGATTCTGTGATGACACTGTCATGGTACTATGATGATGATGTGATGATGCAGTGATGACGCTGCGATGATGCTGTCATGACGCAGTGATGATGATGTGATGCTGCAGTGATGATGCAACGATGATGTTGTGATGACGCTACGATGATGATGTGATGATGCAGGGAAGATGATGTGATGATGCAGTGATCATGGTGTGATGATGGTGTGATGATGCAGTGATGATGAGGTGTTGATGCAGTGATGATGCTGTGATGACGCTGTGATGATGCTGTGAATATGCAGCTATGATGCAGTGATGACGATTTGATGATGCAGTGATCATGGTGTGATGATAGTGTGATGATGCAGTGATGATGATATGATTATGCAGTGATGATGCTGTGATGATGCAGTGATTCTGCAGTAATGATGCTGTGATTATGCTGAGATGATGCTGTGATGATGCAGTGATGATGATGTGATGACGCAGTTATGATGATGTGATGATGCTATGACGATGCAGTAATGATGCAGTTATGATTCTGTAATGATGGTGTGATTATGCAGCGATGATGCTGTGATGATGATTTGATGATGAAATGATGATGCTGTGATGATGCAGTGATTATGCAGTGATTACGCAGTGATGAGGCTGTGATAACACGATAATTATTCTGTGATGATGCATTGATCATGCTGTGACTATGCTGTGATGATGCAGTGGTGATGATGCGATGATACAGTGATGACGCTGTGATGATGCTGTGACGATGATGTGATGACGCTGTGATGAAGATGTGATGATGCTGTGATTATGTTGTGGTTTTGATGTGATGATGTAGTGATGATGATGCGATGATGCAGTGGTGACGCTGCAATGATGGTGTTAGAAAACAGTGATGATGCTGTGATAATGTTGTGATGATGCAGTGATGATGATGTTATGCTGCAGTGATGACGCTTCGATGATGCTGTGATTACGCAGTGATGATGATGTGATGATGCTGAGATGATGTAGTGATGATGCTGTGATGATGCAGTGATTATGCAGTTATGACGCTCTGATTATGCTGTTATGATGCTTTAATGAAGTTGTGATGATGCTGTGATGATGCAGTTATGACGAGAGGATGATGCTTTGACGATGCAGTGATGATACAGTGATGACGCTGTGATGATGCAGTGATTATGGTGTAATGATTGTGTGATGATTCTGAGATGATGTTTTGATGACGCTGTGGCGAAACAGTGATGATGCAGTGATGATGCAGTTATGACGCTTTGATGACGCTGTGATGATGCTGTGATGATGTTGTGATGATGCAGCGATGACGGTGTAATGATGCAGTGAGTAAGCATTAATGATACTGTTATGATATTGAGATGATGCTGTGATGATGCAGTGATGATGCAGTGATGATGCTATGATGATGCTGTGATGACGCAGTGATTTTGATGTGATGCTGCAGTGATGATGATGTGATGATGCAGTGATGATGATGTGATGATGCAGTGATGATCACGATATGATGCAGTGATTCTGCAGTATTGATGCTGTGATGATGCTGAGATGATGCTGTGATGATGTAGTGATGAGGCAGTGATGATGGTGTGATGATGTTGTGATGATGCTGTGATTATGCAGGTATGATGCTGTGATGATGCAGTGATGAAGCTGCGATGATTCTGTGATGATTCTGTGATGATGCAGTGATGATGATGTGATGATTCTGTGATGATGCTGGCATGATTCTGTGATAACGCAGTGATGATGCTCTGATGATGCTGTGATGATGCAGTGGTGATGATGTGATGATGATGTGGTGATGCTGTTGTGATGCTGTGACGATGAAGACATTATGCATTGATGATGTTGTGTTGATGCTGTGATGATGATGTGATGCTGCAGTGATGATGCTGCGATGACGCTGTGATGACGGTGTGGTGATGCAGTGATGACGCAGTGATGATGCTGTGATCATGGTGTGATGATGCAGTGATCATGAGGTGATTATGTTGTGATGACGCAGTGATGATGCTGTGATCATGCAGTGATTATGCTGTTATGATGCTGTGATGATGATATGATGATGCAGTGGTTATGCTGTGATGATGATATGATGATGCAGTGGTGATGCTGTGGTGATCCTGTGATGACGCTGTGATGACACTATCGTGATTATGTGTTGACGCTGTCGTGGTATTGTGATGATGCTGTGATGACGCTGTGATGACGCTATCGTGAATCTGTGATGACACTGTCGTGGTACTGTGATGATTATGTGATGATGCAATGACGATGCAGTTATGATGCTGTGATGATGATGTGATGCTGCAGTGATGACGCAACGATGATGTTGTGATAGCGCTACGATGATGAAGTGATAATACAGGGATGATGATGTGATGATGCAGTGATGATGTTGTGATGACGCTGTGATGATGCTGTGAATAAGCAGCTATGATGCAGTGGTGAAGATTTGATGATGCAGTGATCATGGTGTGATGATGGTGTGATGATGCAGTGATGATGATATGATTTTGCAGTGATGATGATGTGATGATGCAGTGATTATGCAGTAATGATGCTGTGATTATGCTGAGACGATGCTGTGATGATACAGTGATTATGATATGATGATGCAGTTATGATGATGTGATGATGCTATGACGATGCATTAATGATGCAGTTATGATGCTGTGATGATGATGTGATTATGCAGCTATGATGCTGTGATGATGATTTGATGATGAAGTGATGATGCTGTGATGATGCAGTGGCGATGCATTGATGATGATGGGATGATGCAGTGATGATGATTCGATGATTCTGTGAGGATATTGTGACGATGCTGTGATGATGTTCTGCTGATGCAGTGAGAATGATGCGATGCTGCAGTGATGAGGCTGCGTTGATGCTGTGATGACGTTGTCTTGATGCTGTGATGACGCTGTGATTACGCAGTGATGATGCAGTGTTTATGCAGCAATGATGCTGTTATGATGCTTTGATGACTGTGATTATGCTGTGATGATGTTGTGATGATGATGCGATGATGCTGTGACGATGCTGTGATGATGCAGGGCTGATACTTTGATGATGCTGTGATGATGCAGTGGTGATGATGTGATGATGCAGTGATGATGCAGTGATGATGCTCTGAAGACACTCTGATGACGCAGTGATGATGCTGTGATGATGCTGTGTTGATGTTGTCATGATGCTGTGATGATGCAGTGAGTAAGCAGTAATGAGTCTGTGATGATACTGTGATGATTCTGTGATGATACAGTGATGATACTGTGATAACGCTGTGATGATTCAGTGTTTATGCAGTAATTATAATGTGATGATGCTGAGATGATGCAGTGCTGACCCAGTGATGATGCAGTGATGATGCAGTGATGATGTAGTGATCATGTAGTGATGACGCTTTGATGACGAAGTGATGTTGCAGTAATGATGCTGCGATGACGATGCGAAGATGCTGTGATGATGCAGTGGTGAAGCAGAGATGATGCTGTGATGACGCAGTGATGATGTTGCGATGATGATGCGAAGATGCTGTGATGATGCAGTGATGAAGCAGAGATGATGCTGTGAAGACGCAGTGATGATACTCTGATGATACTGTTATGATGCTGTGATAATGTAGTTATAAAGACGTGATTATGCTGTGTCGATGCTGTGATGATGCAGTGATGATGCTTTAACGATGCAGTGATGATGCAGTGATGATGTTGTGATGATGCTGTGATGACGTTATGATGATGCTGTGATTAGGCAGCTATGATGCTGTGATGATGATGTGATGATGCAGGGATGATGAAATGATGATGATGTGAGGAGGCTGTAATGATGCTGTGATGATGTTGTGAGTACGCAGTGATGATGATGTGATGATGTTTTGATGATGCTGTGATTACGCTGTGATGATGTTGTTATTATGTAGCTATCATAATGTGATGATGTTGAGATGATTCTGTGATGTTGCAGTGATGATGCATTGATGATGCAGTAATGACGCAGCGATGATGCTCTGATGATGCTCTGATGATGCTGCGTTGATATTGTGATGATGCTGTGATGATGCAATGATGAAGCTGCGATGATGCTGCGATGATGCTGTTATGATGCACTGATGATACTGTGATGATGCTGTTATCACTCTGTCGTAATGCTGTGATGACATTGTCATGATGCTGTGATGATGCTGTTATGACACTGTGATGACGCAGTGATGGTGCTGTGATGATTCTGTAATGATGCAGTAATGACACTGTGATGATGCTGTGATAACGCTGTGATGATGTGATGATGCTGTGATGATGCTGTGAATATGCAGCTATGATGCAGTGATGACAATTTGATGATGCCGTGATCATGGTGTGATGATGGTGTGATGATGCAGTGATGATGATATGATTATGCAGTGATGATGATGTGATGATACAGTTATTCTGCAGTAATGATACTGTGATTATGCTGAGATGATGCTGTGATGATGCAGTGATGACGCAGAGATGATGCTGTGATAATGCAGAGATGATGCTCTGATGATGTTGTTATGATGCAGTGATGATGATGTGATGATGCAGTTATGATGATGTGATGATGCTATGACGATGCAGTAATGATGCAGTTATGATGCTGTCATGATTGTGTGATTATGCAGCTTGAACACTGTGATGATGCTGTGATGACGTAGTGATGATGCTGTGATGATGCTGTGATGACGCAGTGATGATGCTGTGATGATGATGTGATGACGCAGTGATGACGCAGTGATGATGATGTGATGACGCAGTGATGACGCAGTGATGATGCTGTGATGATGATATCACAGAATCACAGAATCACAGAATCACAGAATTTCTAGGTTGGAAGAGACCTCAAGATCATCGAGTCCAACCTTTGACCTAACGCTAACAGTCCCCACTAAACCATATCCCTAAGCTCTACATCTAAACGTCTTTTAAAGACTTCCAGGGATGGTGACTCCACCACCTCCCTGGGCAGCCTGTTCCAGTAAACATATGATGATGCAGTGATGTAAACATATGATGATGCAGTGATGATGCAGTGATGACGCTGC
Organism: Clangula hyemalis; assembly: GCA_963989345.1. The sequence goes on from CAXDIO010000138.1 coordinate 63,876, forward strand.
GATGATTCTGTGACGATGCTGTGATGATGCAGTGATGATGATGTGATGATGCAGTGGTGATGATGTGATGACACTATGATGACACTATGATGACACTATGATGACACTATTGTGATTATGTGATGACGCTGTCGTGGTATTGTGATGATGCTGTTGTGATGCTGTCATGACGCTGCGATGACGCTATTGTGATTCTGTGATGACACTGTCGTGGTACTGCGACGATGATGTGACGATGCAGTGATGACTATGCGATGATGCTGTCATGACGCAGTGATGATGATGTGATGCTGCAGTGATGATGCAACGATGATGTTGTGATGACGCTATAATGATGATGTGATGATGCAGGGATGATGATGTGATGATGCAGTGAGGATGCAGTGATGATGAGGTGTTGAAGCAGTGATGATGCTGTGATGACGCTGTGATGATGCTGTGAATATGCAGCTATGATGCAGTGATGACGATTTGATGATGCAGTGATCATGGTGTTATGATGGTGTGATGGTGCAGTGATGATGATATGATTATGCAGCGATGATGATGTGATGATGCAATGATTCTGCAGTAATGATGCTGTGATGATGCTGAGATGATGCTGTGATGATGCAGTGATGATGATGTGATGATGCAGTCATGACGCAGTGATGATGCTGTGGTTACACATTGATGATGCTCTGATGATTTTGAGATGATGCAGTGATGATGATGTGATGATGCAGTTATGATGATGTGATGATGCTATGACGATGCAGAAATGATGCAGTTACTATGCTGTAATGATGGTGTGATTATGCAGCTATGATGCTGTGATGATGATTTGATGATGAAATGATGATGCTGTGATTATGCAGTGGCGATGCATTGATGATGACAGGATGATGCCGTGATGATGATTCGATGATGCAGTGATGATACTGCAATGATGTTGTGACGATTTAGTAATTATGCAGTAATGAATCTGTTATGATTCTGAGATGATGATTTGATGACGCTGTGACGAATCAGTTACGATGCAGTGATGATGGAGTTATGACGCTTTGATGACGCTGTGATGATTTTGTGATGATGCAGTGATGAACGTGTTATGATGCAGTGAGTAAGCAGTAATGATACTGTGATGGTATTGAGATGATGCTGTGATGACGCAGTGATGATGCTGTGATGAAGCTGTGATGAAGCTGTGATGACGCCTTGATGATGTTGTGATGATGCCGTGATGACGCTGTGATAATGCTGTGATGATGCAGTGATGATGATGTGATGATGCAGTGATTAAACAGTATTGATGCTGTGATGAAGCTGTGATGAAGCAGTGATAATGCAGTGATGATGCAGTGATGACGCAGTGATGATGCTGTCATGCAGTGATGATGATGTGATAATGCAGTGATTAAACAGCATTGATGCTGTGATGATGCTGTGATGAAGCTCTGATGATGCAGTGATAATGCAGTGATGATGCAGTGATGAAGCAGTGATGATGCTTTCATGTTGTGATGATGTTTTGATGATGCAGTGATCATGCAGTGATGATGATGTGACGACACAGTGATGATACTATGATGATGCTTTGGTGATGATGTGATGTGATGTGGTGATGTGATGTGATGTGGTGATGATGCAGTGATGATTCTGTGACGATGCTGTGATCATGCTGTGATGATGCAGTGATTATGCAGTGATGATGCTGTGCTGACACTGTGATGATTTTGTGATGATTCTGTGATTATGCTGTGATGACACTGTGGTGATGCTGTGATGATGCAGTGATTGCCCAGTGATGATGCACTGATGATGCTGTGATGATTTTTTGATGATGCTTTGATCATACAGTGATGAAGATTGATGACGCTTTGATGATGTTGTGATGATGATGTGATGCAGTAACGATGATGTGATGATGCAGTGATTCTGCAGTAATGATGTTGTGATGATGATGGGATGATGTGATTATGCAGTGACGATGCTGTGATGATGCTGTGATGATGCAGTGATTATGCAGTGAGGATGTGATGCTGCTGTGATGACGCTGTCGTGATGCTGTGATGACGCTGTCGTGATGCTGTGATGATGCTTTGTTGGCACTGGTTTGACGCGGTGATGATGCTGTGATGATGCTGTGATGACGCTGTGATGATGCTGTGATGACCCTATCTTAATGATGTGATGACGCTGTCGTGATGCTCTGATGATACTCTAACGACACTATGATGACGCAGTGATGATGCTGTGATGACAGTCTGATGATGTTGAGATGATGCTGTTATGACGCAGTGATAACACTGTGATGATGCTGTAATGATGCTGTGATAACGGTGTTATGACGCAGTGATGATGCAGGGATCATGCAGTGATGATGCTGTGATGAAGCTATGATGACTCTTTGATGACGATGTGATGATGCTGTGACGATACTGTTATGACGCTGTGATCATGCTGTGATTATGGGGTGATGATGCAGTGATCATACAGTGATGATGCTGTGATGATGCAGTGATGATGCAGTGCTGATGCTGTGATGATGTAGTGATGAAGTGATGATGCTCTGATAATGCTGTGATGGTGTAGTGATGATGCAGTGATTATGCTGTGATGATGCTATGATTATGTTGTGATGATGATGTGATGATGCAGTGATGACGCAGTGATGATGATGTGATGATGCTATGACGATGCAGTAATGATGCAGTTATGATGCTGTCATGATTGTGTCATTATGCAGCTTGAACGCTGTGATGACACTGTCGTGATGCTGTGATGACGTTCTCGTGATGCTGTTATGATGCTGTTATGACGCTGTGATTAGTCAGTGATGATGCTGGGATGATGCAGTGATTATGCAGTGATGATGCAGTTATGACGCTGTGATGACGCTGTCGTGATGCTGTGAAGATGCTGCGATGACACTGCGATGATGATGTTGTGATGCATTGATTATGCAGTGATGAGGCAGTTATGACGCTGTGATTACTCTGTGATGATACAGTGATGACGCTGTGATGATGCTTTAATGACGATGACATGATGCTGTGATGATGCAGTGATGACAATTTGATGACACAGTGATGATGCTGTGATGACGCAGTGATGATGCAGTGAAGATGCAGTTATGATGCTGTGATGACGCAAGATCATGCTGTGATGATCATCTGATGATGATGTGATGATGAAGTGATGATGCAGTGATGAAGCGGCGCTAACCATGTCGTGATGCTGTGATGACGCTGTCATGATGCAGTGATGATGGTTTGATGATGTTGTGATGATGCAGTGATGATGCAGTGATGACTCTGTGATGATGCTGTGATGATGCTGTTATGATGCTCTCATGATGCAGTGAAGATGCTGTGATGATGATGTGATGATGTTTTGATGATGCTGTCATTACGCTGTGATGATGGTGTGATTATGAAGCTATGATGCTGTGATGATGCTGTGATTATGCAGTGATAATGATATGAAGATACTATGATGATGATGAGATGATGCTGTGATAACGCAGTGATGATGCTGTGATGATGCAGTGATTCTGCAGTAATGATGCTGTGATTATGCTGAGATGATACTGCGTTGATGCAGCGATGATGATGTGATGATGCTGTGATGACGCAGTGATGACGCTGTGATGAAGCTGTGATGACACAATTATGATGCTGTGATGACGCTCTGATGATGCAGTGTTGTTGCAGTTATGATGCAGTGACGATGCTATGATGATGTTGTTATGATGCTATGACGATGCATTTATGATGCTTCAATGATGTTGTGATGACGCAATGATTATGATGTGATGATGTTGTGATGATGCTGTTGTTACGTTTTGATGATGCTGTGATTATGTAGCTATGATGATGTGATGACGATCCGATGATGCAGTGATGATGATGTGATTATGCAATGATTCTGGAGTAATGATGCTGTGATGGTGCTGACATGATGCAGTGATGATGCAGTGATTATGCAGTGTTGATGCAGTGATGATGCTGTGATAACGCAATAATTTTTCTGTGATGATATTGTGATGATGCAGTTATGATGCTGTGATGACGCAGTGAAGATGATGTGATGATGCTGTGATTATGATGTAATGATGCAGTGATCATGATGTGATGATGCTGTGATGATGAAATGATCAGGCTGTGATGATGCAGTGATGATGATGTGATGATGCAGTAATGATGATATGATGTAGTGATACTGCAGTATTCATGCTGTGATGATGCTGACATGATGCTGTGATTATGAAGTGATGATGATTCCATGATGCAGTGATGACGCATTGATGATGCTGTGATGATGCAGTGATGATGATATGATGATGCAGTGCTGATGCTGTGATAACGCAGTGATGATACTCTGATGATGATGTGAAGTTGTGATGATGTTGTTATGATGCTGTGATGATGTTGTAATTATGCAGCTATGATGCTGTAATGATGATGTGATGATACAGTGATGATGCAGTGATGTCTTGCGATGATTCTGTGATGATGCTATGATGATGCAGTGATGATGTTGTGATGATGCATTGGCAATGCATTAATGATGATGTGATGATGCAGTGATGACGCTGCGATGATTCTGTGATGATGCTGTGATAATACAGTGATGATGATGTGATGATTCTGTGATGATGCCATCATGATGCTGTGATAATGCAGTTATGATTCTCTGATGATGCTTTGATGATACAGTGGTGATGCATGGATGAGAATGTTATGATGCAGTGATTCTACAGTAATGATGCTGTGATTATGCTGAGATGATGCTGCGTTGATGCAGTGATGATTATGTGATGATGCAGTGATGATGCACTGAGGATGATGTGATGATGCAGTTGTGATGATGTGGTGATGCTGTGACGATGCAGAGATGATGCAGTGATGATGCAGTGATTATGCTGTGGTGACGCTGGGATAACGCTGTGATGATACTATCGTGATTATGTGATGACGCTGTCGTGGTATTTTAATGATGCTGTGGTGATGCTGTGATGATGCTGTGATGATGCTATTGTGATTCTGTGATGACACTGTCATGGTACTATGATGATGATGTGATGATGCAGTGATGACGCTGCGATGATGCTGTCATGACGCAGTGATGATGATGTGATGCTGCAGTGATGATGCAACGATGATGTTGTGATGACGCTACGATGATGATGTGATGATGCAGGGAAGATGATGTGATGATGCAGTGATCATGGTGTGATGATGGTGTGATGATGCAGTGATGATGAGGTGTTGATGCAGTGATGATGCTGTGATGACGCTGTGATGATGCTGTGAATATGCAGCTATGATGCAGTGATGACGATTTGATGATGCAGTGATCATAGTGTGATGATGCAGTGATGATGATATGATTATGCAGTGATGATGCTGTGATGATGCAGTGATTCTGCAGTAATGATGCTGTGATTATGCTGAGATGATGCTGTGATGATGCAGTGATGATGATGTGATGACGCAGTTATGATGATGTGATGATGCTATGACGATGCAGTAATGATGCAGTTATGATTCTGTAATGATGGTGTGATTATGCAGCGATGATGCTGTGATGATGATTTGATGATGAAATGATGATGCTGTGATGATGCAGTGATTATGCAGTGATTACGCAGTGATGAGGCTGTGATAACACGATAATTATTCTGTGATGATGCATTGATCATGCTGTGACTATGCTGTGATGATGCAGTGGTGATGATGCGATGATACAGTGATGACGCTGTGATGATGCTGTGACGATGATGTGATGACGCTGTGATGAAGATGTGATGATGCTGTGATTATGTTGTGGTTTTGATGTGATGATGTAGTGATGATGATGCGATGATGCAGTGGTGACGCTGCAATGATGGTGTTAGAAAACAGTGATGATGCTGTGATAATGTTGTGATGATGCAGTGATGATGATGTTATGCTGCAGTGATGACGCTTCGATGATGCTGTGATTACGCAGTGATGATGATGTGATGATGCTGTGATGATGCTGTGATGATGCTGTGATGATGCAGCGATGACAGTGTAATGATGCAGTGAGTAAGCATTAATGATACTGTTATGATATTGAGATGCTTCTGTGATGATGCAGTGATGATGCAGTGATGATGCTCTGATGATGCTGTGATGACGCAGTGATTTTGATGTGATGCTGCAGTGATGATGATGTGATGATGCAGTGATGATGAAGACATTATGCATTGATGATGTTGTGTTGATGCTGTGATGATGATGTGATGCTGCAGTGATGATGCTGCGATGACGCTGTGATGACGGTGTGGTGATGCAGTGATGACGCAGTGATGATGCTGTGATCATGGTGTGATGATGCAGTGATCATGAGGTGATTATGTTGTGATGACGCAGTGATGATGCTGTGATCATGCAGTGATTATGCTGTTATGATGCTGTGATGATGATATGATGATGCAGTGGTTATGCTGTGATGATGATATGATGATGCAGTGGTGATGCTGTGGTGATCCTGTGATGACGCTGTGATGACACTATCGTGATTATGTGTTGACGCTGTCGTGGTATTGTGATGATGCTGTGATGACGCTGTGATGACGCTATCGTGAATCTGTGATGACACTGTCGTGGTACTGTGATGATTATGTGATGATGCAATGACGATGCAGTTATGATGCTGTGATGATGATGTGATGCTGCAGTGATGACGCAACGATGATGTTGTGATAGCGCTACGATGATGAAGTGATAATACAGGGATGATGATGTGATGATGCAGTGATGATGTTGTGATGACGCTGTGATGATGCTGTGAGTAAGCAGCTATGATGCAGTGGTGAAGATTTGAGGATGCAGTGATCATGGTGTGATGATGGTGTGATGATGCAGTGATGATGATATGATTCTGCAGTGATGATGATGTGATGATGCAGTGATTATGCAGTAATGATGCTGTGATTATGCTGAGACGATGCTGTGATGATACAGTGATTATGATATGATGATGCAGTTATGATGATGTGATGATGCTATGACGATGCATTAATGATGCAGTTATGATGCTGTGATGATGATGTGATTATGCAGCTATGATGCTGTGATGATGATTTGATGATGAAGTGATGATGCTGTGATGATGCAGTGGCGATGCATTGATGATGATGGGATGATGCAGTGATGATGATTCGATGATTCTGTGACGATATTGTGACGATGCTGTGATGATGTTCTGCTGATGCAGTGAGAATGATGCGATGCTGCAGTGATGAGGCTGCGTTGATGCTGTGATGACGTTGTCTTGATGCTGTGATGACGCTGTGATTACGCAGTGATGATGCAGTGTTTATGCAGCAATGATGCTGTTATGATGCTTTGATGACTGTGATTATGCTGTGATGATGTTGTGATGATGATGCGATGATGCTGTGACGATGCTGTGATGATGCAGGGCTGATACTTTGATGATGCTGTGATGATGCAGTGGTGATGCAGTGATGATGCAGTGATGATGCTCTGAAGACACTCTGATGACGCAGTGATGATGCTGTGATGATGCTGTGTTGATGTTGTCATGATGCTGTGATGATGCAGTGAGTAAGCAGTAATGAGTCTGTGATGATACTGTGATGATTCTGTGATGATACAGTGATGATACTGTGATAACGCTGTGATGATTCAGTGTTTATGCAGTAATTATAATGTGATGATGCTGAGATGATGCAGTGCTGACCCAGTGATGATGCAGTGATGATGCAGTGATGATGTAGTGATCATGTAGTGATGACGCTTTGATGACGAAGTGATGTTGCAGTAATGATGCTGCGATGACGATGCGAAGATGCTGTGATGATGCAGTGGTGAAGCAGAGATGATGCTGTGATGACGCAGTGATGATGTTGCGATGATGATGCGAAGATGCTGTGATGATGCAGTGATGAAGCAGAGATGATGCTGTGAAGACGCAGTGATGATACTCTGATGATACTGTTATGATGCTGTGATAATGTAGTTATAAAGACGTGATTATGCTGTGTCGATGCTGTGATGATGCAGTGATGATGCTTTAACGATGCAGTGATGATGCAGTGATGATGTTGTGATGATGCTGTGATGACGTTATGATGATGCTGTGATTAGGCAGCTATGATGCTGTGATGATGATGTGATGATGCAGGGATGATGAAATGATGATGATGTGAGGAGGCTGTAATGATGCTGTGATGATGCTGTGATGATGTTGTGAGTACGCAGTGATGATGATGTGATGATGTTTTGATGATGCTGTGATTACGCTGTGATGATGTTGTTATTATGTAGCTATCATAATGTGATGATGTTGAGATGATTCTGTGATGTTGCAGTGATGATGCATTGATGATGCAGTAATGACGCAGCGATGATGCTCTGATGATGCTCTGATGATGCTGCGTTGATATTGTGATGATGCTGTGATGATGCAATGATGAAGCTGCGATGATGCTGCGATGATGCTGTTATGATGCACTGATGATACTGTGATGATGCTGTTATCACTCTGTCGTAATGCTGTGATGACATTGTCATGATGCTGTGATGATGCTGTTATGACACTGTGATGACGCAGTGATGGTGCTGTGATGATTCTGTAATGATGCAGTAATGACACTGTGATGATGCTGTGATAACGCTGTGATGATGTGATGATGCTGTGATGATGCTGTGAATATGCAGCTATGATGCAGTGATGACAATTTGATGATGCCGTGATCATGGTGTGATGATGGTGTGATGATGCAGTGATGATGATATGATTATGCAGTGATGATGATGTGATGATACAGTTATTCTGCAGTAATGATACTGTGATTATGCTGAGATGATGCTGTGATGATGCAGTGATGACGCAGAGATGATGCTGTGATAATGCAGAGATGATGCTCTGATGATGTTGTTATGATGCAGTGATGATGATGTGATGATGCAGTTATGATGATGTGATGATGCTATGACGATGCAGTAATGATGCAGTTATGATGCTGTCATGATTGTGTGATTATGCAGCTTGAACACTGTGATGATGCTGTGATGACGTAGTGATGATGCTGTGATGATGCTGTGATGACGCAGTGATGATGCTGTGATGATGATGTGATGACGCAGTGATGACGCAGTGATGATGATGTGATGACGCAGTGATGACGCAGTGATGATGCTGTGATGATGATATCACAGAATCACAGAATCACAGAATCACAGAATTTCTAGGTTGGAAGAGACCTCAAGATCATCGAGTCCAACCTTTGACCTAACGCTAACAGTCCCCACTAAACCATATCCCTAAGCTCTACATCTAAACGTCTTTTAAAGACTTCCAGGGATGGTGACTCCACCACCTCCCTGGGCAGCCTGTTCCAGTAAACATATGATGATGCAGTGATGTAAACATATGATGATGCAGTGATGATGCAGTGATGACGCTGCGATGATTCTGTGACGATGCTGTGATGATGCAGTGATGATGATGTGATGATGCAGTGGTGATGATGTGATGACACTATGATGACACTATGATGACACTATTGTGATTATGTGATGACGCTGTCGTGGTATTGTGATGATGCTGTTGTGATGCTGTCATGACGCTGCGATGACGCTATTGTGATTCTGTGATGACACTGTCGTGGTACTGCGACGATGATGTGACGATGCAGTGATGACTATGCGATGATGCTGTCATGACGCAGTGATGATGATGTGATGCTGCAGTGATGATGCAACGATGATGTTGTGATGACGCTATAATGATGATGTGATGATGCAGGGATGATGATGTGATGATGCAGTGAGGATGCAGTGATGATGAGGTGTTGAAGCAGTGATGATGCTGTGATGACGCTGTGATGATGCTGTGAATATGCAGCTATGATGCAGTGATGACGATTTGATGATGCAGTGATCATGGTGTTATGATGGTGTGATGGTGCAGTGATGATGATATGATTATGCAGCGATGATGATGTGATGATGCAATGATTCTGCAGTAATGATGCTGTGATGATGCTGAGATGATGCTGTGATGATGCAGTGATGATGATGTGATGATGCAGTCATGACGCAGTGATGATGCTGTGGTTACACATTGATGATGCTCTGATGATTTTGAGATGATGCAGTGATGATGATGTGATGATGCAGTTATGATGATGTGATGATGCTATGACGATGCAGAAATGATGCAGTTACTATGCTGTAATGATGGTGTGATTATGCAGCTATGATGCTGTGATGATGATTTGATGATGAAATGATGATGCTGTGATTATGCAGTGGCGATGCATTGATGATGACAGGATGATGCCGTGATGATGATTCGATGATGCAGTGATGATACTGCAATGATGTTGTGACGATTTAGTAATTATGCAGTAATGAATCTGTTATGATTCTGAGATGATGATTTGATGACGCTGTGACGAATCAGTTACGATGCAGTGATGATGGAGTTATGACGCTTTGATGACGCTGTGATGATTTTGTGATGATGCAGTGATGAACGTGTTATGATGCAGTGAGTAAGCAGTAATGATACTGTGATGGTATTGAGATGATGCTGTGATGACGCAGTGATGATGCTGTGATGAAGCTGTGATGAAGCTGTGATGACGCCTTGATGATGTTGTGATGATGCCGTGATGACGCTGTGATAATGCTGTGATGATGCAGTGATGATGATGTGATGATGCAGTGATTAAACAGTATTGATGCTGTGATGAAGCTGTGATGAAGCAGTGATAATGCAGTGATGATGCAGTGATGACGCAGTGATGATGCTGTCATGCAGTGATGATGATGTGATAATGCAGTGATTAAACAGCATTGATGCTGTGATGATGCTGTGATGAAGCTCTGATGATGCAGTGATAATGCAGTGATGATGCAGTGATGAAGCAGTGATGATGCTTTCATGTTGTGATGATGTTTTGATGATGCAGTGATCATGCAGTGATGATGATGTGACGACACAGTGATGATACTATGATGATGCTTTGGTGATGATGTGATGTGATGTGGTGATGTGATGTGATGTGGTGATGATGCAGTGATGATTCTGTGACGATGCTGTGATCATGCTGTGATGATGCAGTGATTATGCAGTGATGATGCTGTGCTGACACTGTGATGATTTTGTGATGATTCTGTGATTATGCTGTGATGACACTGTGGTGATGCTGTGATGATGCAGTGATTGCCCAGTGATGATGCACTGATGATGCTGTGATGATTTTTTGATGATGCTTTGATCATACAGTGATGAAGATTGATGACGCTTTGATGATGTTGTGATGATGATGTGATGCAGTAACGATGATGTGATGATGCAGTGATTCTGCAGTAATGATGTTGTGATGATGATGGGATGATGTGATTATGCAGTGACGATGCTGTGATGATGCTGTGATGATGCAGTGATTATGCAGTGAGGATGTGATGCTGCTGTGATGACGCTGTCGTGATGCTGTGATGACGCTGTCGTGATGCTGTTATGACACTGTGATGACGCAGTGATGGTGCTGTGATGATGCTGTGATGATACAGTGATGATGTGATGATGCTGTGATAATGCTGTTATGATGCTATGATTATGTTTGATGATGATGTGGTGATACAGTGGTGATGCTACGATGATGCTGTGATGATTCTGCGATGATGCTCTGATGATGCTGTGATGACGCTTTCGTGATGCTGCGATGATGCTATTATGACGCTGTGATTACTCAGTGATGATGCTGGGATGATGAAATGATTATGCAGTGATGATGCAGTTATGACGCTGTAATGACACTGTCGTGATGCTGTGATGACGCTGTCGTGATACTTTGATGATGCTGTGATAACGCTGCGTTGATGACGTGGTGATGCAGTGATTATGCAGTCATGAAGCAGTTATGACGCTGTGATTACTCTGAGATGATGCAGTTATGACGTTGTGATGACGCTGTGATGATGCTTTGATGACGTTTTTATGATGCTGTGATGATGCAGTGCTGATGCAGTGCTGATGCTGTGATGATACAGTGATGATGTGATGATGATGTGATTATGCAGTGATGATGCTTTTATGATATTGTGATGATGGTGTGATGACGCTGTGATGATGTTGTGATTATGCAGCAATGATGCTGTGGTGATGATGATGTGATTATGCAGTGATGATGCTGTGATGATGCAGTGATGACGCTGTGAAGATGCTCTGATGATGCAGTGATGATGATGTGATGATGCTGAGATGATGCTCTTATGATTTTGTGATGATGCAGGTATGACGCTGTGATGATGCTGTGATGATGATGCAGTGATTTTGCAGTGGCTGTGCTGTGATGATGCTGTGATGACGTACTGATGATGCAGTGATGATGCTGAGATGATGCAGTGATCATGCTGCTATAATGCTGTGATGATATTGTGATGATGCAATAATGATGCAGTCTTTATGCTGTGATGACGATGCGATGATGTTGTCATGATGATGTGATGATGCAGTAATTATTATGTGTCGATGCAGTGATGATGATGTGATGATTTTACTAGAAGGACATCGAGGTGCTTGAGCGGGTCCAGAGAAGGGCGACGAAGCTGGTGAGGGGCCTGGAGAACAAGTCCTACGAGGAGTGGCTGAAGGAGCTGGGCTTGTTCAGCCTGGAGAAGAGGAGGCTCAGGGGCGACCTTATCGCTCTTTACAGGTACCTTAAAGGAGGCTGTAGTGAGGTGGGGGTTGGCCTGTTCTCCCACATGCCTGGTGACAGAACGAGGGGGAATGGGCTTAAGTTGCACCAGGGGAGTTTTAGGTTAGATGTTAGGAAGAACTTCTTTACTGAAAGGGTTGTTAGACACTGGAACAGGCTGCCCAGGGAGGTGGTGGAGTCACCATCCCTGGAAGTCTTTAAAAGACGTTTAGATGTAGAGCTTAGGGATATGGTTTAGTGGGGACTGTTAGCGTTAGGTCAAAGGTTGGACTCGATGATCTTGAGGTCTCTTCCAACCTAGAAATTCTGTGATTCTGTGATTCTGTGAAGACTATGTCATGAAGCTGTGATGATGCTGTTATGACACTGTGATGACGCAGTGATGATACTGTGATGATTCTTTGATGATGCAGTGATGACGCTGCAATGATGCTGTGATGATGCTGTGATGACACTGTCGTGATGCTGTGATGACGCTGTCGTGATGCTGTGATGACACTTTGATGATATTGTGATGATTCTGTGATGATGCTGTGATGATGATATGATGATATTGTGATGATGCTGTGATGAAGCAGTGATTATGCAGTAATGATTCTGTGATTATACTGTGATGATGCAGTGATGATGCTGTGATGATGAGGCGATGATGCAGTGATGACAATTTGATGACGTAGTAATGATGCTGTGATGACGCTATGATGATGCTGTGATGGTGCTGTGATGATGCTGTGATTACGCTGTGATGACGCAGTGATGATGATGTGATGATGCCTTGATGAAACTGTGACGATGCACTTTTGATGCAGTGATGACGCAGCGATGATGCTGTGTTGACGAGGCGATTAAGCTGTTATGATGCAGTGATGATGATGAGATGATGCAGTGATGACGCAGTGATGATGCTTTGATGACACAGTGATGATGCATTAATGATGCTGTGATGATGCAGTGATAATGCAGTGATGATGCTGAGATGATTCTGTGATGACGCTTTGATGACGCTATCGTGATGCTGCGATGACGCTGTTGTGATGCTGTGATGATGATGTGATGATGCAGTGATGATGCTGTGATGACGCAGTGATTATGCAGTAATGATGCTGTGGTGTTGCTGTGATGGTATTGTGTGATACAGTGATGACGCTGCGATGATGCTATGATGATGCTGGTGAGGGGCCTGGATAACAAGTCCTACGAGGAGCGGCTGAAGGAGCTGGGCTTGTTCTGCCTGGAGAAAAGGAGGCTCAGGGGCGACCTTATTGCTCTTTACAGATACCTTAAAGGAGGCTGTAGTGAGGTGGGGGTTGGCCTGTTCTCCCACATGCCTGGTGACAGAACAAGGGGGAATGGGCTTAAGGTGCGCCAGGGGAGTTTTAGGTTAGATGTTAGGAAGAACTTCTTTACTGAAAGGGTTGTTAGACACTGGAACAGGCTGCCCAGGGAGGTGGTGGAGTCACCATCCCTGGAAGTCTTTAAAAGACGTTTAGATGTAGAGCTTAGGGATATGGTTTAGTGGGGACTGTTAGCGTTAGGTCAAAGGTTGGACTCGATGATCTTGAGGTCTCTTCCAACCTAGAAATTCTGTGATTCTGTGATGATGCTGTGATGATGATGTGATGATGCTGTGATGATGCAATGATTATGTAGTGATAATGCCATTATCATCAGCAAGAAGGGCAGAGCGCTCCGCCCCGCCCACACGAACACCTCTTAACGACAGCCGTTAGCTAGGTGATAATGGTCTCCACCAGGCACGGTGCGCTCTCCAGGAAGTCGGTACACACGCAGACCGACTGCCCGTTACAGAATGCAGCAGTTCAGGTCACCGGATGTAAGGAGTGTCTGAGCCTGTTGCTGCCATCGGCGGGAGGCAGAGACACTGCGTGCGTGAGGTGCGAGCAGGTGGATGACCTGATCTGCATGGTGGCGGAGCTCAAGGAGGAGGTTGAGAGGCTGAGGGATATCAGGGAGTGTGAGCGGGAGATAGACTTGTGGAGTAACTCCCTGCAGGGCCTCAAGGAGAGGTACCGGGGTGAGACACCCCAAGTGGGGGTGGACCCCCTGCCCTGTTGCTGTCGGGCAGAGGGAGGGGATCTGGGAGCTGAGGAAGAATGGAAACAGGTTCCTGCTCGACATTGCAGGCAATGCCCTTCCCTTCCGGCCCCACCTTCCCAGGTGCCCCTACGCAACAGGTTTGAGGCCCTGGAGCTTGACAGACCAGTAGCTGAGGAAGAGGTAGCAAGTGTTCCCAGGAGGATGCCTAGGGCGAGGAGGTCGACTCCACGCCTCAGGACTGCCTCCATCAAGAAAGACAAGAGGGTTATTGTTGTTGGAGACTCTAGTCTTAGGGGAACAGAGGGCCCTATTTGTCGGCCTGACCCTACCCGTAGGGAAGTCTGCTGCCTCCCTGGGGCCAGGGTCAGGGACGTTGCCAGGAAGCTTCCCAACCTGGTACGCCCCTCTGATTATTATCCTCTTTTGATAGTCCAGGCGGGCAGTGACAACACTGAAGAGAGAAGCCTGAAGGCTATCAAAAGAGACTTTAGGGGGCTGGGACGGTTAGTGGATGGAGCGGGAGTGCAGGTGGTGTTTTCGTCCATCCCTACGGTGGCAGGGAGGGGTACAGACAGGACACAGAAAGCCCACCTGTTAAACACGTGGCTCCGGGGCTGGTGCCAACGCAGAAATCTTGGGTTTTTCGACCATGGGGCACTTTACTCAGCACCTGGCCTGATGGCCGCAGACGGGTCCCTATCTTTTAGGGGAAAAAGGATCCTGGGCCAGGAGCTGGCAGGGCTCATTGAGAGGGCTTTAAACTAGGTAAGAAGGGGGATGGGGCTGAAGCAAGAATTGTTGGGGCTGTGCCAGGGGGAACAATGGCAAGGCCGGAGGATAGGGCAATGGCCCAGCTGAAGTGCATCTACACCAATGCACGCAGCATGGGTAACAAACAGGAGGAGCTGGAAACCATCGTGCATCCCTGGAAGTCTTTAAAAGACGTTTAGATGTAGAGCTTAGGGATATGGTTTAGTGGGGACTGTTAGCGTTAGGTCAAAGGTTGGACTCGATGATCTTGAGGTCTCTTCCAACCTAGAAATTCTGTGATTCTGTGATTATGTCGCTGTAATGATATTGTGATGATGCAGTGATGACGATGCGATGATGCTTTGATGAAACAGTGATTATGCAGTGATGATGCTGTGATGATGCTGCGATGATGTTGTGATGATGCTGTGATGATGCAGTGATGACGCTGCGATGATGCTGTGATAATGCTCTACACCAATGCACGCAGCATGCGTAACAAACAGGAGGAGCTGGAAGCCATCGTGCAGCAAGCAGGCTACGACTTGGTTGCCATCACGGAGACGTGGTGGGACCACTCTCATGACTGGAGTGCTGCAATGCCTGGCTATAAGCTCTTCAGAAGGGACAGGCAGCACAGAAGGGGTGGTGGTGTGGCTCTCTAAATTAGAGAGTCTTTCGATGTTGTAAAACTCGAGGCTAGGAATGACAAGGTCGAGTCCCTTTGGGTTAGGATCGGCGGGGCCAACAAGGCTAGTGTCCTGGTTGGGGTCTGCTATAGACCGCCGAACCAGGATGAGGAGACTGATGAGGAGTTCTACAGGCAGCTGACAAAAGTTGCGAAATCGTCAGCGCTTGTTCTCGTGGGGGACTTCAACTTCCCTGACGTATTCTGGAAGCACAACACAGCCCAGAGGAAGCAGTCTAGGAGGTTTCTGGAGAGCGTGGAAGATAGCTTCCTGACACAGCTGGTTAGTGAGCCTACCAGGGGTGGTGCCCTGCTAGACCTTCTCTTCACAAACAGAGAAGGACTGGTGGAGGATGTGATTGTCGGGAGCTGTCTTGGGCAGAGTGACCACGAAATGGTGGAGTTCACTATTCTTGGCGAGGCCAGGAAGGGGACCTGTAAAACGGCTGTATTGGACTTCCGGAGGGCTGACTTTGAGCTGTTCGGGACACTGGTTGGCAGAGTCCCTTGGGAGGCGGTTCTGAAGGGCAGAGGAGTGCAGGAAGGCTGGGTGCTCTTCAAGAGGGAAATCTTAATGGCGCAGGAGCGGTCTGTCCCCATGTGCCCAAAGATGAGCCAGCGGGGAAGAAGACCAGCCTGGCTCAACAGAGAACTGTGGCTTGAGCTTAGGAGAACAAAGAGGGTTTATAATCTTTGGAAAAGTGGGCAGGCCACTAGGGAGGACTATAAGGATGTAGCGAGGCTGTGCAGGGACAAAATTAGGAAGGCCAAAGCTCATCTGGAGCTCAATCTGGCTACTGCCGTTAAAGATAACAAAAAACGTTTTTATAAATACATCAACACAAAAAGGAGGACTAAGGAGAATCTCCATCCTTTACTGGATGCGGGGGGAAACTTAGTTACAAGAGATGAGGAAAAGGCGGAGGTGCTCAATGCCTTCTTTGCCTCAGTCTTTAGCGGCAATACCGGTTGTTCTCTGGATACCCAGTACCCTGAGCTGGTGGAAGGGGATGAGGAGCAGGATGTGGCCCTCACTATCAACGAAGAACTGGTTGGTGACCTGCTACGGCACTTGGAGGTGCACAAATCGATGGGGCTGGATGGGATCCACCCAAGGGTACTGAGAGAACTGGCAGAGGAGCTGGCCAAGCTGCTTACCATCATTTATCAGCAGTCCTGGCTATCGGGGGAGGTCCCAGCTGACTGGCGGCTAGCAAACGTGATGCCCATCTACAAGAAGGGCCGGAGGGCAGACCCGGGAAACTACAGGCCTGTCAGTTTGACCTCAGTACCAGGGAAGCTCATGGAGCAGATCCTCTTGAGAGTCATCATGCAGCACTTGCAGGGCAAGCAGGCGATCAGGCCCAGTCAGCATGGGTTTATGGAAGGCAGATCCTGCTTGACGAACCTGATCTCCTTCTATGACAAAGTGACGCGGTGGGTGGACGAGGGAAAGGCTGTGGATGTGGTCTACCTTGACTTCAGCAAGGCATTTGACACCGTCTCCCACAGCATTCTCCTCAAGAAACTGACTGCTCTTGACTTGGACTGGCGCACGCTTCGTTGGGTTAGAAACTGGCTGGATAGCTGGGCCCAAAGAGTCGTGGTGAATGGAGTCAAGTCCAGTTGGAGGCAAGTCACTAGTGGCGTCCCCCAGGGCTTGGTGCTGGGGCCGGTCCTCTTTAATATCTTCATCAATGATCTGGACGAGGGCATTGAGTGCACCCTCAGTAAGTTCGCAGATGATACCAAGTTAGGTGCGTGTGTCGATCTGCTCGAGGGTAGGAAAGCTCTGCAGGAGGATCTGGATAGGCTGCACGGATGGGCTGAGGTCAACTGCATGAAGTTCAACAAGGCCAAGTGCCGGGTCCTGCACCTGGGGCACAACAACTCCAAGCAGAGCTACAGACTGGGAGATGAGTGGTTGGAGAGCTGCCAGGCAGAGAAGGACCTGGGAGTGATGGTGGACAGTCAGCTGGATATGAGCCAGCAGTGTGCTCAGGTGGCCAAGAAGGCCAACGGCATCCTGGCTTGTATCAGAAACAGTGTGACCAGCAGGGCTAGGGAGGTGATCGTCCCCCTGTACTCGGCTCTGGTGAGGCCGCACCTCGAGTACTGTGTTCAGTTTTGGGCCCCTCTCTACAAGAAGGACATCGAGGTGCTTGAGCGGGTCCAGAGAAGGGCGACGAAGCTGGTGAGGGGCCTGGAGAACAAGTCCTACGAGGAGCAGCTGAGGAAGCTGGGCTTGTTCAGCCTGGAGAAAAGGAGGCTCAGGGGCGACCTTATTGCTCTTTACAGATACCTTAAAGGAGGCTGTAGTGAGGTGGGGGTTGGCCTGTTCTCCCACATGCCTGGTGACAGAACGAGGGGGAATGGGCTTAAGGTGCGCCAGGGGAGTTTTAGGTTAGATGTTAGGAAGAACTTCTTTACTGAAAGGGTTGTTAGACACTGGAACAGGCTGCCCAGGGAGGTGGTGGAGTCACCATCCCTGGAAGTCTTTAAAAGACGTTTAGATGTAGAGCTTAGGAATATGGTTTAGTGGGGACTGTTAGCATTAGGTCAAAGGTTGGACTCGATGATCTTGAGGTCTCTTCCAACCTAGAAATTCTGTGATTCTGTGATTCTGTGATGCTGTGATGACGCTGTGATAACACTGTCAGGATGTAGTTATGATGCTGTGATGATGCAATGATTATGTACTGATGATGCAGTTATGACGCTGTGATGATGCTGTGATGCTGATGTGATGACGCAGTGAAGATGATGTGATGAAGCTGCGATGATGCAGTGATGATGCAGTGATGATGATGTGATGATGCAGTGATGAAGCTGTGATGTCGCTCTGATGATGCAGTGATGATGCATTGATGACTCAGCGATGATTTTTTGATGATGCAGTGATTATTCAGCAATGAATCTTTCATGATTCTGAGATGATGTTTTGATGACGCTGTGACGAATCAGTGATGACGCTGTGACGAATCAGTGATGATGCAGTGATGATGCAGTTATGACTCTTTGATGACGCTGTGATGATTTTGTGATGATGCAGTGAAGATGCTGTGATGATGTAGTGATGATGATGAGATAATGCAGTGATGACGCAGTGATGATGCATTTGTGACGCAGTTATGATGCATTAATTATGCTGTGATGATGCAGTGATAATGCAGTTATGATGCTGAGATGATTCAATGATGATGCAGTGATGACGCAGAGATGATTCTGTCATGACGTAGTGATGACGCAGTGATTATGCTGTTATGATGCTGTGATGATGCAGTGATCATGCCGTGATGATGCTGTGATGATGTTGTGATGATTCTGTGATGACGCTGTGATGATGCTATTGTGATGCTGTGATGACGCTGTTTTAATGCTGTGATGATGCTGTGATGATGATATGATGATATTGTGATGATGGTGTGATGATGCAGTGATTATGCAGTAATGATTCTGTTGATTATGCTGTGATGATACAGTGAAAATGCTGTGATGACGAGGCGATGATGCTGTGATGATGCAGTGATGACAATTTGATGACGTAGTAATGATGCGATGATGATGATGTGATGATGCAGTGATGATGATGATGCAGTGATGACGCAGTGATGATGCTTTTGTGACGCAGTTATGATGCATAAATTATGCTGTGATGATGCAGCAATAATGCAGTTATGATGCTGAGATGATTCTGTGATGATGCAGTGATGACGCAGAGATGATTCTGTCATGACGTAGTGATGACGCAGTGATTATGCTGTTATGATGCTGTGATGATGCAGTGATGATGATGTGATAACGCAGTGATTATGCAGTAATGATGCTGTGATGATGCAGTGATGACATTGCGATGATGCTGTGATGATGCTCTCGTGACGCTCTAATGACGCTGTGATAATACTATCTGGATGCAGTTATGATGCTGTGATGATGCAATGATTATGTAGTGATGATGCAGGTATGACGCTGTGAGGATGTTGTGATGATGTTGTGATGATGCAGTGGTGATGCTGCGATGATGCTGTGATGACGCAGTGAAGATGATGTGATGATGCTGTGATGATACTATGATGATTCTGTCATTATGCTGTGACAATACTGTGATGATAATTTTATAATGCTATGATGACGCTGTGATGATGCTGTGATGATGCTGTGATGAGGCATTGATGAAGCTGTGATGATGCTGTGATGACGCATTAATGAAGTTGTTATGACGCTGTGATGATGTTGTTATGACGATATCGTGATGCTGTGATGACGCTGTCAATATTCTGTGATGATGCTGTGATGACGCTGTGATGATGCAGTGATGATGACGCAGTGATGATGATGTGATGACACTGAGATGATGCTGTGATAATGCAGTGAGCATGCATTGATTATGCTGTGAATATGCTGTGATGATGCAGTGGTGATGATGCGATGATGCCGTGATGACACTGTGATGATGCTGTGATGATGCTGTGATGACGCAGTGAAGATGATGTGATGATGCTGTGATGATACTATGATGATTCTGTCATTATGCTGTGATGATACTGTGATGATAATTTTATAATGGTGTGATGATGCTGTGATGATGCTGTGATGAGGCATTGATGAAGCTGTGATGATGCTGTGATGACGCATTAATGAAGCTGTTATGACGCTGTGATGACGTTGTTATGACGATATCGTGATGCTGTGATGACGCTGTCGATATTCTGTGATGATGTTGTGATGACGCTGTGATGATGCAGTGATGATGACGCAGTGATGATGATGTGATGACACTGAGATGATGCTGTTATAATGCAGTGAGCATGCATTGATTATGCTGTGAATATGCTGTGATGATGCAGTGGTGATGATGTGATGATGCCGTGATGACGCTGCAATGATGCTGTTAGGAATCAGTGATGATGCTGTGATAATGCTGTGATGATGCTGTTATGACCTTGTGATGATGCAGTTATGATGCTGCGATCATGCAGTGATTAAGCAGTGATGATGTAGTTATGACACTGTGTTGAGGCTGTGATGATTTTGTAATGATGCAGTGATTATGCTGTGATGACGCAGTGATAATGCAGTGATGATGCTGTGATGATGATGTGATGATGCTGTGATGATGCTATGATGATGCAGTGATGACAGTGTGATGATGCTGTGATGACGCTATTGTGATTCTGTGATGACACTCGTGGTAATGTGATGATGCAGTGATGATGAGGTGATGATGCAGTGATGATGATGTGATGATGCTGTGACTATGCAGTGATGATGCAGTGATGATGCTTTGATAATGATGTGATGATGTGTTGATGCTGTGACGATGCTGTGAGGATGCTGTGATTATGCAGCTATGATGCAGTGATGACGATTTGATGATGCAGTGATGATGGTGTGCTGATGCTGTGATAATGCTCTGATGATGCATTGATGATGATGTGATGATGCAGTAATGAAACTGGGATGATGCTGTGATGATGCAGTGATGATGCATTGATGATGCTCTGATGATGAGTGATGATGATGTGATTCTGGATTGATGACACTGCGATGATTCTGTGATGACGCAGTGATGATGCTGTGATTATGCAGTGATGGCGCTGCCGTGATGCTGTGATTACGCAGTCATGTTTATGTGATAACACAGTGATGACGAAGTGATGATGATGTGATGATGCTGTTATGATGATGTGATGATGCGGTGATGATTATGTGATGATGCACTGATTCTGCAGTAATGATGCTGTGATTTTGCTGAAATGATGTTGTGATGATGATGTGATGACGCTGTGATGATGCTGTGATTACGCTGTGATGACGCTGTGATGACGCAGTGATGATGCTGTGATGATACAGTGATAATGTTGTGATGAAGCTATGATGACTCTGTGATAACGATGTGATGATACTGTGATGACGCTGCGATAATGATGTGATCATGCTGTGATGATGCTGTGATGATGCAGTCATGTTGCAGTGATGATGCAGTAATGACGCTTTGATGACTTTGTGATGATGCTGTGATGATGCTGCAGTGATGCTGTGATGACACCGTCGTGATGCTCTGATGATGCTGTGATTATGCTGTGATGATGCTGTTATGACGCAGTGATTATGCTGTGATGATGCAGTGATATGAAGTGATGATGAATTTATGATGCTTTCATGACGCTGAGATGATGCAGTGATGATTCTTTGATGATGCAGTTATGATGTAGTTATGATGCAGTTATGTCACTGTGATGACGCTGTAATGATATTGTGATGATGCAGTCATGACAATGCGATGATGCAATGATTCTGCAGTAATGATCATAGAATCATAGAATCTCCTGAGTTGGAAGGGACCCTTAAGGATCATCTAGTCCAACTCTTGACACCGCACAGGTCTACCCAAGAGTTCAGACCATGTGACTAAGTGCACAGTCCAATCTCTTCTTAAATTCCAACAGGCTCGGTGCAGTGACCACTTCCCTGGGGAGCCTGTTCCAGTGTGCAACCACCCTCTCTGTGAAGAACCCCCTCCTGATGTCAAGCCTAAATTTCCCCTGCCTCAGCTTAACCCCGTTCCCGCGGGTCCTGTCACTGGTGTTAATGGAGAAAAGGTCTCCTGCCTCTCGACACCCCCTTACGAGGAAGTTGTAGACTGTGATGAGGTCTCCCCTCAGCCTCCTCTTCTCCAGGCTGAACAGGCCCAGTGACCTCAGCCGTTCCTCGTACGTCTTCCCCTCCAGGCCTTTCACCATCTTCGTAGCCCTCCTCTGGACACTCTCCAACAGTTTCATGTCCTTTTTATACTGTGGTGCCCAGAACTGCACACAGTACTCGAGGTGAGGCCGCACCAGCGCAGAGTAGAGCGGGACAATCACCTCCCGTGACCTACTAGCAATGCCGTGCTTGATGCACCCCAGGACACGGTTGGCCCTCCTGGCTGCCAGGGCACACTGCTGGCTCATATTCAACTTGCTGTCTACCACGACCCCCAGATCCCTCTCTTCTAGGCTGCTCTCCAGCGTCTCATCGCCCAGTCTGTACGTGCAATGATGCTGTGATGATGCTGAGATGATGCTGTGATGATGCAGTGATGATGATGTGATGATGCAGTGATGATGCAGTGATGATGCAGTGATGACGCAGTGATGATGCTGTGATGATGCTGTGTTGATGTTGTCATGATGCTGTGATGATGCAGTGAGTAAGCAGTAATGAATCTGTGATGATACTGTGATGATTCTGTGATGATACAGTGATGATACTGTGATAACGCTGTGATGATTCAGTGTTTATGCAGTAATTATAATGTGATGATGCTGAGATGATGCAGTGCTGACCCAGTGATGATGCAGTGATGATGTAGTGATCATGTAGTGATGACGCTTTGATGACGAAGTGATGTTGCAGTAATGATGCTGCGATGACGATGCGAAGATGCTGTGATGATGCAGTGGTGAAGCAGAGATGATGCTGTGATGACGCAGTGATGATGTTGCGAAGACGATGCGAAGATGCTGTGATGATGCAGTGATGAAGCAGAGATGATGCTGTGAAGACGCAGTGATGATACTTTGATGATACTGTTATGATGCTGTGATAATGTAGTTATGAAGACGCGATTATGCTGTGTCGATGCTGTGATGATGCAGTGATGATGCTTTGACGATGCAGTGATGATGCAGTGATGATGTTGTGATGATGCTGTGATGACGTTATGATGATGCTGTGATTAGGCAGCTATGATGCTCTGATGATGCTCTGATGATGCTGCGTTGATATTGTGATGATGCTGTGATGATGCAATGATGAAGCTGCGATGATGCTGCGATGATGCTGTTATGATGCACTGATGATACTGTGATGATGCTGTGATCACTCATCGTGATGCTGTGATGATGCTGTTATGACACTGTGATGACGCAGTGATGGTACTGTGATGATTCTGTAATGATGCAGTAATGACGCTGTGATGATGCTGTGATAACGCTGTGATGATGTGATGATGCTGTGAATATGCAGTGATGCAGTGATGACGATTTGATGATGCCGTGATCATGGTGTGATGATGATGTGATGATGCAGTTATGATGATGTGATGATGCTATGACGATGCAGTAATGATGCAGTTGTGATGCTGTCATGATTGTGTGATTATGCAGCTTGAACGCTGTGATGATTCTGTGATGATGCTGTGATGATGCAGTGATGATGATGTGATGATGCAGTGGTGATGATGTGGTGATGCTGTGACGATGTAGAGATGATGCAGTGGTGATGCTGTGATGACACTATTGTGATTATGTGATGACGCTGTCGTGGTATTGTGATGATGCTGTTGTGATGCTGTGATGACGCTGCGATGACGCTATTGTGATTCTGTGATGACACTGTCGTGGTACTGCGACGATGATGTGACGATGCAGTGATGACTCTGCGATGATGCTGTCATGACGCAGTGATGATGATGTGATGCTGCAGTGATGATGCAACGATGATGTTGTGATGATGCTACAATGATGATGTGATGATGCAGGGATGATGCTGTGATGATGCTATGTTGACTCTGTGATGATGCAGTGACGATGCAGTAATGACGCTTTGATGATGCAGTGATGACGCTGTGATAATGCTGTGTTGATGCTGCGATGATGTTGTGATGATGTTGTGATGACGCAGCGATTATGGAGTGATGATTCAGTTATTACACTATGAAGACGCTGTGGTGATTTTGTGATGATGCAGTGATGCTGCTGTGATGATGTTGTGATGATGTTGTGATGATGCTTTGATGACGCTGTTATGATGCTTTGACGATGCAGTGATGATGCAGTGATGATGCTCTGATGACAATTTGATGACGCAGTGATGATGCTGTGATGATGCAGTGATGACACAGTGATGATGCTGTGATGATGCAGTGATCATGCAGTGATGATGCTGTGATGACGCATTATGATGCTGCGATGATGCTGTGATAACCCTGTCGTGATGCTGTGATGATGCTGTGATGACGCCTTGATGATGTTGTGATGATGCCGTGATGACGCTGTGATAATGCTGTGATGATGCAGTGATGATGATGTGATGATGCAGTGATTAAACAGTATTGATGCTGTGATGAAGCTGTGATGATGCAGTGATAATGCAGTGATGATGCAGTGATGACGCAGTGATGATGCTGTCATGCAGTGATGATGATGTGATAATGCAGTGATTAAACAGCATTGATGCTGTGATGATGCTGTGATGAAGCTCTGATGATGCAGTGATAATGCAGTGATGATGTAGTGATGAAGCAGTGATGATGCTGTCATGCAGTGATGTTGTTGTGATGATGCAGTGATGAAGCTGTGATGATGCAGTGATCATGCAGTGATGATGATGTGACGACACAGTGATGATACTATGATGATGCTTTGGTGATGATGTGATGTGATGTGGTGATGTGGTGATGATGCAGTGATGATTCTGTGACGATGCTGTGATCATGCTGTGATGATGCAGTGATTATGCAGTGATGATGCTGTGCTGACACTGTGATGATTTTGTGATGATTCTGTGATTATGCTGTGATGACACTGTGGTGATGCTGTGATGATGCAGTGATTGCCCAGTGATGATGCACTGATGATGCTGTGATGATTTTTTGATGATGCTTTGATCATACAGTGATGAAGATTGATGACGCTTTGATGATGTTGTGATGATGATGTGATGCAGTAACGATGATGTGATGATGCAGTGATTCTGCAGTAATGATGTTGTGATGATGATGGGATGATGTGATGATGCTGTGATGATGCAGTGATGATGCTGTGATGATGCTGTGATTATGCAGTGAGGATGTGATGCTGCTGTGATGACGCTGTCGTGATGCTCTGATGAAACTGTCGTGATGCTGTGATGATGCTTTGTTGGCACTGGTTTGACGCGGTGATGATGCTGTGATGATGCTGTGATGATGCTGTAATGATGCTGTGATAACGGTGTTATGACGCAGTGATGATGCAGGGATCATGCAGTGATGATGCTGTGATGAAGCTATGATGACTCTGATGACGATGTGATGATGCTGTGACGATACTGTTATGACGCTGTGATCATGCTGTGATAATGGGGTGATGATGCAGTGATCATACAGTGATGATGCTGTGATGATGCAGTGATGATGCAGTGCTGATGCTGTGATGATGTAGTGATGAAGTGATGATGCTCTGATAATGCTGTGATGGTGCAGTGATGATGCAGTGATTATGCTGTGATGATGCTATGATTATGTTGTGATGATGATGTGATGATGCAGAGATGACGCAGTGATGATGCTGTGATAACGCAGAGATGATGCTCTGATGATGTTGTTATGATGCAGTGATGATGATGTGATGATGCAGTTATGATGATGTGATGATGCTATGACGATGCAGTAATGATGCAATTATAATGCTGTCATGATTGTGTGATTATGCAGCTTGAACGCTGTGATGACGCTGTGATGACGTAGTGATGATGCTGGGATGATGCAGTGATTATGCAGTGATGATGCAGTTATGACGCTGTAATGACGCTGTCGTGATGCTGTGATGACGCTGTCGTGATGCTGTGAAGATGCTGCGATGACACTGCGATGATGATGTTGTGATGCATTGATTATGCAGTGATGAGGCAGTTATGACGCTGTGATTACTCTGTGATGATACAGTGATGACGCTGTGATGATGCTTTAATGACGATGACATGATGCTGTGATGATGCAGTGATGATCCTTTGATGAGGTTTTGATGATGTTGTGATGACGCTGTGATGATGCTGTGATTATGCAGCAATGATGCTGTTATGATGATGTGGTGATAAAGTGATGATGATGTGATGATGCAGTGATGATGCTGAGATGATACTGTGATGATGCAGTGATGATGCAGTGATGACGCAGTGATGATGTTGTGATGACGCAGTGATGATGCTGTGATGTGGCTGTGATGATGCAGTGAAGATGCAGTTATGATGCTGTGATGACGCAAGATCATGCTGTGATGATCATCTGATGATGATGTGATGATGATGTGATGATGAAGTGATGATGCAGTGATGAAGCGGCGCTAACCATGTCGTGATGCTGTGATGACGCTGTCATGATGCAGTGATGATGCAGTGATGACTCTGCGATGATGCTGTGATGATGCTGTTATGATGCTCTCATGATGCAGTGAAGATGTTGTGATGATGATGTGATGATGTTTTGATGATGCTGTCATTACGCTGTGATGATGGTGTGATTATGAAGCAATGATTCTGTGATGATGCTGTGACTATGCAGTGATAATGATATGAAGATATTATGATGATGATGAGATGATGCTGTGATAACGCAGTGATGATGCTCTGATGATGCTGTGATGATGCAGTGATTCTGCAGTGATGATGCTGTGATTCTGCAGTGATGACACAGTGATGATGCTGTGATGATGATGTGATGATGCAGTGATGGTGTAGTGATGATGCTGTGATGATGTAATGATGATGCTGTGATGATTTTGTGATGATGCTGTGATGATGCAGTGATAACTCTGTGATGAGGCTTTGATGATGTTGTGATGATGATCTAATGCAGTGATGATGATGTGATGATGCAGTGATAATACTGTGATGACGCTTTGATGATGAAGTGATTTTTAAGTAATTATTCTGTGATGATGCTGAGATGATGCTTTGATGATGTAGTGATGATGCAGTGATGACACAGTGATGATTCTGTGATGATGCAGTGATGATGCAGTGATGACGTAGTGATGACGCAGTGATGATGCTGTGATGATGCTGTGATGATGCAGTGATGATGCAGTGATGATGCTGTGATGACGCAGTGATGATGCTGTGCTGATGCAGTGATGACACAGTGATGATGCTGTGATGATGTTGTCATTATGCAGTGATGATATAGTGATGATGATGTGATGATGTAGTGATGATGCGGTGAGTAAGCAGTTATGATGCTGTGATGATGGTGAGATTATGTTGTGATCATGCAGTGATTATGCAGTAATGATGCTGTTATGATGCTGAGATGATGCTGTGATGACGCAGTGATGATGCTGTGATGATGTGATGATGATGCAGTGATTTTGCAGTGACTGTGCTGTGATGATGCTGCGATGATTTGGTGATGATGCTGTGATGATGTAGTGATGATGCAGTGATGATGCTGTGATGATTCATTGATCATCCCGCGATAATACTGAGATGATATTGTGATGATGCAGTGATGATGCAGACTTTATGCTGTGATGATGCAGTGATGACGATGCGATGATGCTGTGACGATGCAGTGATGATGATGTTTTAATGATGTGATAATGCCGTAATGATGATGTCATGAGGCAGTGATGATGATGTGATGATGCAGTGATTTTGCAGTAATGATGATGTGATGATGCTAGGATGATGCTCTGATAATGCAGTGATGACGCAGTGATGATGCAGTGATGATGCTGTGATTATGCAGTGGTGATGCTGCTGTGATGATTCAGTGATGATGCGGTGATGATGCTGTGATGATTCAGTGATGATGATGCGATGATGCAGTGGTGATGCATTGATGATGCAGTGATGATAGTGTGATGACTCTTTTATGATGCATGAGTAAGCTGTAATGATGCTATGATGATTCTGAGATGATGCTGTAATGATGCTCTGATGATGCTGTGATAATGCAGTGATTATGTAGTGATGATTTTGTGATGACACTGTGATGATGTTGTGATGATGCTGTGATGACGCTGTGATAACGTTTTGATGATGCAGTGATGAAGCTTTGATGACGCAGTGATGATGCTCTGATGATGCTGTAATGATGCATTGATGACGCTGCGATGATGCTGTGATGATGCAGTGATGATAATGTGATTATGCAATGATTATGATGTGATAATGCAGTAATGACGCTGCGATGATGCTGTGAGGATGCAGTGATGATGCTGTTATGATGCTCTGATGACACTGTGATGCTGCTGTGATGATGCAGTGATCATGAAGTTATGATTCTCAGATGATGCAGTGATGATGCTGTGATGATACTGCGATGATGCTGTGATGATGCAGTGATGATGCAGTGCTGATGCTGTGATGATGTAATGATGACACAGTGATGCTGCTGTGATTATGCTGTGATGGTGGATTGATCATTCAGTGATGTTCTGATGACGCAGTGATGACGCTGTGATGATGCAGTGATCATGCAGTAATGCTGCTGTGATGACGTGGAGATGATGCTATGATGACACTTTGGTGATGATATGATGATGTTGTGATGATGCTGTGATGATGCTGTGATGTCACTTTGATGATGCTGTGATGATGCAGTGATTGTGCAGTGATGATGCAGTGATGATGCTGTGATGATGCAGTGATGACGATGTGATGATGCACTGGTGATGCTGTGATGATGCTATGATATTGTAGTGTTTATGTAGTGATGATGCTGTTCTGACACTGTGATGATTTTGTGATGATGCTGTGATGACGCAGTGATTATTCGGTGATGATGATGTGATGATGTGATGATGCTGTGAATACGCTGTGATGATGCTGTGATGACGATGCGATGATTCTGTGATGATGATGTGGTGATGAAACTGTGATGATCTTGTGATGATGCAGTGATGATGCTGTGATGATGCAGTGATTATGAAGTGATGATGCTGTGATGATGCTGTGATGACGCTGTGATTACCCTGTCGTGATGCTGTGATGATGCTTTGATGACGTTGTGATAACGCTGTGATGACGCTGCGATGATGCTGTGATGACGCTGTGATGATGCTATGATGATGCTGTGATGACACAGTTATGATGCAGTTCTGATGCTGTGATGATGCAGTGATATGAACGTGAGGATTCAGTGATGATGCTGAGATGATGCTCTGATGATTCTGTGATGATGCAGTGATGATGATGTGAGGATGCTGTCATGACGCTGTGATGATGCGGTGCTGATTATGTGATGATGCACTGATTCTGCAGTAATGATGCTGTGATTTTGCTGAAATGATGTTGTGATGATGATGTGATGATGCTATTATGATGCGGTGATTACGCTGTGATGACGCAGTGATGATGCTGTGATGATGCTGTGATGATGCTGTGATGACACTGTTATGATGCAGTTCTGATGCTGTGATGATGCAGTGATATGAACGTGAGGATTCAGTGATGATGCTGAGATGATGCTCTGATGATTCTGTGATGATGCTGTTATGATGATGTGATGATGCTGTTATGATGATGTGATGATGCGGTGCTGATTATGTGATGATGCACTGATTCTGCAGTAATGATGCTGTGATTTTGCTGAAATGATGTTGTGATGATGATGTGATGATGCTATTATGATGCGGTGATTACGCTGTGATGACGCAGTGATGATGCTGTGATGATGCTGTGATGATGCAGTGATAATGTTGTGATGAAGCTATGATGACTCTGTGATAACGATGTGAAGATGCTGTGATGATACACTGATGACACTGTCGTGATGCTGTCATGATACTGTGGTGACGCTGCGATAATGCTGTGATCATGCTGTGATGATGCTGTGATGATGCAGTCATGTTGCAGTGATGATGCAGTAATGACGCTTTGATGACTTTGTGATGATGCTGTGATGATGCTGCAGTGATGCTGTGATGACACCATCGTGATGCTCTGATGATGCTGTGATTATGCTGTGATGATGCTGTTATGACGCAGTGATTATGCTGTGATGATGCAGTGATATGAAGTGATGATGAATTTATGATGCTTTAAAGACGCTGTGATGATGCAGTGATGATTCTTTGATGATGCAGTTATGATGTAGTTATGATGCAGTTACGTCACTGTGATGACGCTGTAATGATATTGTGATGATGCAGTCATGCCAATGCGACGATGCTTTGATGAAGCAGTGATGATGCAGTGATGATGCAGTGATGATGTAGTGATGATTTAGTGATGATCCAGTGATGATGCTGTGATGAGGCTGCGATAACGCTCTGATGATGCTCTGATGATGCTGCGTTGATATTGTGATGATGCTGTGATGATGCAATGATGAAGCTGCGATGATGCTGCGATCACTCTGTCGTAATGCTGTGATGACATTGTCATGATGCTGTGATGATGCTGTTATGACACTGTGATGACGCAGTGATGGTGCTGTGATGATTCTGTAATGATGCAGTAATGACGCTGTGATGATACTGTGATAACGCTGTGATGATGTGATGATGCTGTGATGATGCTGTGAATATGCAGCTATGATGCAGTGATGACGATTTGATGATGCCGTGATCATGGTGTGATGATGGTGTGATGATGCAGTGATGATGATATGATTATGCAGTGATGATGATGTGATGATACAGTTATTCTGCAGTAATGATACTGTGATTATGCTGAGATGATGCTGAGATGATGCAGTGATGATGATGTGATGATGCAGTGATGACGCAGAGATGATGCTGTGATAACGCAGAGATGATGCTCTGATGATGTTATGATGCAGTGATGATGATGTGATGATGCAGTTATGATGATGTGATGATGCTATGACGATGCAGTAATGATGCAGTTATGATGCTGTCATGATTGTGTGATTATGCAGCTTGAACGCTGTGATGATGCTGTGATGACGTAGTGATGATGCTGTGATGATGCTGTGATGATGATGTGATGACGCAGTGATGATGCTGTGATGATGATGTGATGACACAGTGATGATGCTGTGATGATGCTATGATGATAGAGTGATGATGCTGTGATGATGCATTGGCGATGCATTAATGATGATGTGATGATGCAGTGATGACGCTGCGATGATTCTGTGACGATGCTGTGATGATGCTGAGATGACGCCATGATGACGCAGTAATGATGGTGTAATGACGCAGTGATGATGTAGTGATTACGCTGTGATGACGCTGTGATGATGCAATGATTAAGCTGTGATGATGTAGTTATGACGATGCCATACCCTTCTTTTGATGCTGTGGTGACGTTGTGATGACAATTTGAGTCTGTAGTGATGAGGTAGTGATGACGCTGTGTTGTTGCTCTGAAGTAGCTGTGATGATGCAGTGATGATGCAGTGATGACTCTGTGCTGATGCTGTGATGACAATGCGACGATGCTGTGATGATGCAGTGATGACAATTTGATGACATAGTTATGATGCTGGGATGACGCTGTGATGATGCAGTGATGATGATGTGATGAAGCTGTGGTGATGCAGTGATGACGCTGTGATGTTGCTGAGATGATGCTGTGATGATGCAGTGATTATGACCTGATGATGCAATGATGACGCAGTGATGATGCTGTGATGACACAGTGATGATGCTGTAATTATGCAGTGATGATGCAGTGATGATGCAGTGATGTTGCTGTGATGTTGCTGTGATGACGCAGTGATGATGCTGTGATTACGTTGTTATTATGCAGTGATCATGCAGTTATTACGCTGTGATGACTCTATGATGACAAAGTGAAGATGATGTGATGTTGCTGTGATGTCGCTGCGAGGATCATGTGATGATGCAGTGATGATGATGTGATTATGTAGTGATGATGCTGTGATGACGCTGTGATGATGCAGTGTTTATGCAGTAATGATGCAGTGATGATGAAGTTATGATGCTGTGATGATGCTGTGATGATATTGTGATGATGCAGTGATGATGCTGTGATGATGCTGTGATGATGCTATGTTGACTCTGTGATGATGCAGTGACGATGCAGTAATGACGTTGTGATGACGCAGTGATGACGCTGTGATAATGCTGTGTTGATGCTGCGATGATGTTGTGATGATGTTGTGATGACGCAGCGATTATGGAGTGATGATGCTGTTATTACGCTATGAAGACGCTGTGATGATTCTGTGATGATGCAGTGATGATGCATTGATGATGCAGTAATGACACAGTGATGATGCTCTGATAATGCTATGGTCATGCTGTCATGATGCTGTGATAACGCAGTGATGATGAGGCTGTGATGATGCTATGATGATGCTGTTATAACGCTGTTATGATGCAGTGGTTCTGCAGTATTGATACTGT
Organism: Clangula hyemalis; assembly: GCA_963989345.1. The sequence goes on from CAXDIO010000138.1 coordinate 97,168, forward strand.
GATGATGCTGAGATGAGGCTGTGATGATGCAGTGATGATGCCGTGATGCTGTGATGATGCTGAGATGATGCTGTGATGATGATGTGATGATGCAGTTATGATGATGTAATGATGCTGTGATAACGCAGTGATGGTGATGTGATGATGCAGTGATTCTGCAGTAATGATGCTGTGATGATGCTGAGATGATTCTGTGATGATGCAGTGATGATGATGTGATAACGCAGTGATGACGCTGTGATCATGCAGTGATAATGATGTGATGATGCATTGATGATGATGTGATGATGCAGTGATGATGATGTGATGATGCAGAGATTCTGCAGTATTGATACTGTGATGATGGTGAGATGATGCATTGATCATGCAGTGATGATATTGTGATGTTGCAGTGATGATGATTTGATGATGCTGTGACGATGCAGTGATGATACACTGATGATGCTGTGATGATGCTATGATTATGTTCTGATGATTCTGTGATGGTGCAGTTATGATGCTGTGATGATGCTGTGATGATGATGTGATGATTCTGAGATGACGCTGTAATGACGTTGTCATGATGCGCTGATAACGCTGTTGTGATGCTGTCATGATCCTGCGATGATGTTTTGATGATGCTATGATGATGCATTTATGACGCAGTGATGATGCTGTGATAACGCATTGATGATGCTCTGATGATGCTGAGATGATGCTGTTATGACGCTGTGATGACGCAGTGATGATGCTGTGATGATGTTGTGATGATGCTGTGATGATGCTGTTATGACTCTGCGATGATGCTGTGATGATGCTGTTATGATGCTCTCATGATGCAGTGAAGATGCTGTGATGACGCAGTGATGATGATATGATGATGCTGTGATGATGCAGTGATAATGTTGTGATGAAGCTATGATGACTCTGTGATAACGATGTGAAGATGCTGTGATGATACAGTGATGACGCTGTCGTGATGCTGTCATGATACTGTGATGACGCTGCGATAACGCTGTGATCATGCTGTGATGATGCTGTGATGATGCAGTCATGTTGCAGTGATGATGCTGTAATGACGCTTTGATGACTTTGTGATGATGCTGCAGTGATGCTGTGATGACACTCGTGATGCTCTGATGATGCTGTGATTATGCTGTGATGATGCTGTTATGACGCAGTGATTATGCTGTGATGATGCAGTTATATGAAGTGATGATGAATTTATGATGCTTTCATGACGCTGTGATGATGCAGTGATGATTCTTTGATGATGCAGTTATGATGTAGTTATGATGCAGTTATGTCACTGTGATGACGCTGTAATGATATTGTGATGATGCAGTCATGCCAATGCGACGATGCTTTGATGAAGCAGTGATGATGCAGTGATGATGCTGTGATGATGTAGTGATGATGCAGTGATGATGCAGTGATGAGGCAGTAATGATGCTGTGATGACGCTGCGATGACGCTCTGATGATGCTCTGATGATGCTGCGTTGATATTGTGATGATGCTGTGATGATGCAATGATGATTTTGCGCCAGGGGAGTTTTAGGTTAGATGTTAGGAAGAACTTCTTTACTGAAAGGGTTGTTAGACACTGGAACAGGCTGCCCAGGGAGGTGGTGGAGTCACCATCCCTGGAAGTCTTTAAAAGACGTTTAGATGTAGAGCTTAGGGATATGGTTTAGTGGGGACTGTTAGCATTAGGTCAAAGGTTGGACTTGATGATCTTGAGGTCTCTTCCAACCTAGAAATTCTGTGATTCTGTGTGATGAAGCTGCGATGATGCTGCGATGATGCTGTTATGATGCACTGATGATACTGTGATGATGCTGTGATCACTCTGTCGTAATGCTGTGATGACATTGTCATGATGCTGTGATGATGCTGTTATGACACTGTGATGACGCAGTGATGGTGCTGTGATGATTCTGTAATGATGCAGTAATGACGCTGTGATGATACTGTGATAACGCTGTGATGATGTGATGATGCTGTGATGATGCTGTGAATATGCAGCTATGATGCAGTGATGACGATTTGATGATGCAGTGATCATGCAGTGATGATGCTGTGATGACGCATGATGATGCTGCGATGATGCTGTGATAACCCTGTCGTGATGCTGTGATGACGCCTTGATGATGTTGTGATGATGCCGTGATGACGCTGTGATAATGCTGTGATTATGCTGTGATGACGCAGTGATGATGCAGTCATGATGATGTGATGATGCAGTGATTAAACAGTATTGATGCTGTGATGATGCTGTGATGAAGCTGTGATGATGCAGTGATAATGCAGTGATGATGCAGTGATGACGCAGTGATGATGCTGTCATGCAGTGATGATGATGTGATAAAGCAGTGATTAAACAGTATTGATGCTTTGATGATGCTGTGATGAAGCTGTGATGATGCAGTGATAATGCAGTGATGATGTAGTGATGAAGCGGTGATGATGCTGTCATGCAGTGATGATGTTGTGATGATGCAGTGATGAAGCTGTGATGATGCAGTGATCATGCAGTGATGATGATGTGACGACACAGTGATGATGCTATGATGATGCTTTGGTGATGATGTGATGTGATGTGGTGTTGTGATGTGGTGATGATGCAGTGATGATTCTGTGACAATGCTGTGATCATGCTGTGATGATGCAGTGATTATGCAGTGATGATACTGTGCTGACACTGATATGATTTTGTGATGACTCTGTGATTATGCTGTGATGACACTGTGGTGATGCTGTGATGATGCAGTGATTGCCCAGTTATGATGCAGTGATTATGCTGTGATGAAGATTGATGACGCTTTGATGATGTTGTGACGATGCTGTTATGATGCAATGATGATGCAGTGATGATGATTCGATGATGCAGTGATGTTGCATTGATGATGATGTGATGATGCAGTGATGACGCTGCGATGATGTTGTGATGATGCAGTTATGATGCTGTGATGATGCTGTAATGATTCTGTGATGACGCTGTGATGATGCTGTGATGACGCATTGATGACACTGCGATGATGCAGTGGTGATGATGTGATAATGCACTGATGACGCTGTGATGATGCTCTGATGGTGCAGTGATGATGATGTGATGATTCAGTGATGACGCTGTGATGATGCTCTGATAATGCAGTGATCATGACGTGATGATGTAGTGATGATGCAGTGATTATGCAGTGATGATGCTGTGATGACGTTGTTATAACGTTGTGATGATGTTGTGATGAAGCTGTGTTAAAGCAGTGATGATGCTGTGATGATTTAGTGATGAATCTGTGATGACGCAGTGACGATAATGTGATGATGCTGTGATGATGATGTGATGATGCTCTTACTACGCTGTGATGACGCTGTGATGACGAAGTGATGATGTAGTGATGAAGCAGTGATGACGCTATGATGTTGTAGTGATGATGATGTGATGATGCAGTAATGATGCTGTGATGATGATGTGATGATGTAGTGATTAAACAGTATTGATGCTGCGATGACGCTGTGATGATGCAGTGATGATGCTGTGATGATGCAGTGATGATGATGTGATGATGCAGAGATTAAACAGTATTGATGCTGTGAGGATGCTGTGATGATGCAGTGATAATTCAGTGATGATGTAGTGATGAAGCAGTGATGATGCTGTCATGCAGTGATGATGTTGTGATGATGCAGTGATGAAGCTGTGATGATGCAGTGATCATGCAGTGATGATAATGTGACGACACAGTGATGATACTATGATGATGCTTTGGTGATGATGTGATGTGATGTGGTGATGTGATGTGGTGATGATGAAGTTATGATTCTGTGACGATGCTGTGATCATGCTGTGATGATGCTGTGCTGACACAGTGATGATTTTGTGATGATTCTGTGATTATGCTGTGATGACACTATGGTGATGCTGTGATGATGCAGTGATTGCCCAGTGATGATGCAGTGATGATGCTGTGATGATTTTTTGATGATGCTTTGATCATACAGTGATGAAGATTGATGACGCTTTGATGATGTTGTGATGATGCTGTTATGATGCAATGATGATGCTGCGATGATGCAGTGATGATGCTGTGATGACGCTGTGATGACGCCGTGATGTTGCAGTGATGACGTTGTGATGATGCAGTTATGATGCAGTTTTGATGCAGTTATGACGTTGTGATGACGCTGTGATGATGATGTTATGATGCAGTGATTATGATGTGATGATGCTGTCGCGATGCTCTGATAACGCTGTCGTGATGCTGTTATGATGCTGTGATGATACTCTGATGATGCAGTTTTGATGCTGTTATGATGCAGTGATTATGCAGTGATGATGCAGATATGACGCTGTGATGACGCTGTGATGATTTTGTGATGATGCTGTGATGATACTGTAATGACGCTGTTGTGACGCTGTGATGATGCTATAATGATGAGGTGATGACGCTGTGATGACATCGTCGTGATTCTGTGATGACGCTCTCATGATTCTTTAATGATGCTCTGATGACGCTGTGATGACCTTGTGATGATGCTGTGAAGACGCTGTGATGACGCTGTCGTGATGCTCTTATAACGCTGTCGTGATGCTGTGATCATTCTGTGATGATGGTGTGATTATGCAGTTATGATGATGTGATGATGCAGTGACTAAACAGTAGTGATGCTCTGATGATGGTGATATGATGCTGTGATGATGCAGTGATTATGCAGTGATGATGCAAAAATGATGCAGTGATGATGCTGTCATGCAGTGAAGATGTTGTGATGACGCAGTGATGATGCTGTGATGATGCAGTGATGACGCTGTGATGATGCAGCGCTGATGCAGTGATGATGTAGTGATGACGCTAAGATGACGCAGTGATGATATTGTGATGATGCAGTGATGATGCTGCGATGATGCTGTGATGATGCTATGTTGACTCTGTGATGATGCAGTGACGATGCAGTAATGACGTTTTGATGACGCAGTGATGACGCTGTGATAATGCTGTGTTGATGCTGCGATGATGTTGTGATGATGTTGTGATGACACAGCGATTATGGAGTGATGATGCAGTTATTACGCTATGAAGACGCTGTGATGATTCTGTGATGATGCAGTGATGCTGCTGTGATGATGTTGTGATGATGTTGTGATGATTCTTTGATGACGTTGTTATGATGCTTTGACGATGCAGTGATGATGCAGTGATGATGCTCTGATGACACTTTGATGACGCAGTGATGATGCTGTGATGATGCATTGATGACGCTGTGATGATGCTGCGATGATGCAGTGATGATGATGTGATGATGCAGTGATGACGCTGCGATAATGCAGTGATTCTGCAGTAATGATGTTGTGATGATGATGTGATGATGTGATTATGCAGTGATGATACTGTGATGATGCTGTTATGATGCTGTGATGATGCAGTGATTATGCAGTGAGGATGTGATGATGCTGTGATGATGTAGTGTTGATGCTGTGATGACGCTGTCGTGATGCTCTGATGAAACTGTCGTGATGCTGTGATTATGCTTTGTTGGCACTGGTTTGACGCGGTGTTGATGCTGTGATGATGCTGTGATGACGCTGTGATGATGCTGTGATGACCCTATCTTAATGATGTGATGACGCTGTCGTGATGCTGTGATGATACTCTAATGACACTATGATGACGCAGTGATGATGCTGTGATGACGGTCTGATGATGTTGAGATGATGCTGTTATGACGCAGTGATAACACTGTGATGATGCTGTAATGATGCTATGATAACGGTGTTATGACGCAGTGATGATGCAGGGATCATGCAGTGATGATGCTGTGATGAAGCTATGATGACTCTTTGATGACGATGTGATGATGCTGTGATGATACTGTTATGACGCTGTGATCATGCTGTGATTATGGGGTGATGATGCAGTGATCATACAGTTATGATGCTGTGATGATGCAGTGATGATGCAGTGCTGATGTTGTGATGATGTAGTGATGAAGTGATGATGCTCTGATAATGCTGTGATGGTGCAGTGATGATGCAGTGATTATGCTGTGATGATGCTATGATTATGTTGTGATGATGATGTGATGATACAGTGATGATGCTGCGATGATGCTGTGATGACGCTGTCGTGATGCTGTGATGACGTTCTCGTGATTCTGCGATGATGCTGTTATGACGCTGTGATTAGTCAGTGATGATGCTGGGATGATGCAGTGATTATGCGGTGATGATGCAGTTATGACGCTGTGATGACGCTGTCGTGATGCTGTGAAGATGCTGCGGTGACACTGCAATGATTATGTGGTGATGCAGTGATTATGCAGTAATGATTCTGTTGATTATGCTGTGATGATGCAGTGATGATGCTGTGATGACGAGGCGATGATGCTGTGATGATGCAGTGATGACAATTTGATGATGAAGTAATGGTGCTGTGATGACGCTATAATGATGCTGTGATGGTGCTGTGATGATGCTGTGATTATGCTGTGATGACGCAGTGATGATGATGTGATGATGCAGTGATGATTATGTGATGATGCAGTGATGACAGTGATAATTCTTTGATGACGCAGTGATGATGCTGTGATGATGCAGTGATGATGCTGTGATGACGAGGCGATGATGCTGTGATGATGCAGTGATGACAATTTGATGATGTAGTAATGGTGCTGTGATGACGCTATAATGATGCTGTGATGGTGCTGTGATGATGCTGTGATTATGCTGTGATGACGCAGTGATGATGATGTGATGATGCAGTGATGATTATGTGATGATGCAATGATGACAGTGATAATTCTTTGATGACGCAGTGATGATGCTGTGATGATGCAGTTATGATTTTGTGATGATGCAGTGATTATGCAGTGATGATTCTGTGATGACACTGTGATGATGTTGTGATGATGATGTCATGATGCACTGATCATGCAGTGATGATGCTGTGATGATTCTGTGATGACACTCTGATAATGCAGTTATGATGCTGTGATGATTCAATGATTATGCAGTGATGATGCAGTTATAATCCTGTGTGACGCTGCGATGATGCTGTGATGATGCTTTGATGATGTTGTGATGATGCTGTGATGATGCAGTGATGACGCTGCGATGACGCTGTCGTGAAGCTCCGATGACTTTGTTGTGATGCTGTGATGATGCTGTAATGACGCTGTGATGACGCTGTCGTGATTCTGTTATGACGCTCTCGTGATGCTGTAATGATGCTTTGATTACGCTGTGATGACGTAGTGATGATGCTGTGATGATGCTGTTATGACGGTGTCGTGATGCTCTTATAACACTGTCGTGATTCTGTGATGCTGCTGCGATGATATTCTGATGATGCTGTGATGATTCTGTGATGATGAATTTATGACGCTGTGATGACGCTGTGATGATATTGTGATGATGCAGTGATGATGCTGCGATGATGCTGTGATGATTTTTTGATGATGCTTTGATCATGCAGTGATGAAGATTGATGACGCTTTGATGATGTTGTGATGATGCTGTTATGATGCAATGATGATGCTGCGATGATGCAGTGATGATGCTGTGATGACGCTGTGATGACGCCGTGATGTTGCAGTGATGACGTTGTGATGATGCAGTTATGATGCAGTTTTGATGCAGTTATGACGTTGTGATGACGCTGTGATGATGATGTTATGATGCAGTGATTATGATGTGATGATGCTGTCGCGATGCTCTGATAACGCTGTCGTGATGCTGTTATGATGCTGTGATGATACTCTGATGATGCAGTTTTGATGCTGTTATGATGCAGTGATTATGCAGTGATGATGCAGATATGACGCTGTGATGATTTTGTGATGATGCTGTGATGATACTGTAATGACGCTGTTGTGACGCTGTGATGATGCTATAATGATGAGGTGATGACGCTGTGATGACATCGTCGTGATTCTGTGATGACGCTCTCATGATTCTTTAATGATGCTCTGATGACGCTGTGATGACCTTGTGATGATGCTGTGAAGACGCTGTGATGACGCTGTCGTGATGCTCTTATAACGCTGTCGTGATGCTGTGATCATTCTGTGATGATGGTGTGATTATGCAGTTATGATGATGTGATGATGCAGTGACTAAACAGTAGTGATGCTCTGATGATGGTGATATGATGCTGTGATGATGCAGTGATTATGCAGTGATGATGCAAAAATGATGCAGTGATGATGCTGTCATGCAGTGAAGATGTTGTGATGACGCAGTGATGATGCTGTGATGATGCAGTGATGACGCTGTGATGATGCAGCGCTGATGCAGTGATGATGTAGTGATGACGCTAAGATGACGCAGTGATGATATTGTGATGATGCAGTGATGATGCTGCGATGATGCTGTGATGATGCTATGTTGACTCTGTGATGATGCAGTGACGATGCAGTAATGACGTTTTGATGACGCAGTGATGACGCTGTGATAATGCTGTGTTGATGCTGCGATGATGTTGTGATGATGTTGTGATGACACAGCGATTATGGAGTGATGATGCAGTTATTACGCTATGAAGACGCTGTGATGATTCTGTGATGATGCAGTGATGCTGCTGTGATGATGTTGTGATGATGTTGTGATGATTCTTTGATGACGTTGTTATGATGCTTTGACGATGCAGTGATGATGCAGTGATGATGCTCTGATGACACTTTGATGACGCAGTGATGATGCTGTGATGATGCATTGATGACGCTGTGATGATGCTGCGATGATGCAGTGATGATGATGTGATGATGCAGTGATGACGCTGCGATAATGCAGTGATTCTGCAGTAATGATGTTGTGATGATGCAGAGATGATGATGTGGTGATGCATTGATTATGCAGTGATGAGGCAGTTATGACGCTGTGATTACTCTGTGATGATGTAGTTATGACGCTGTGATGATGCTGTGATGATGCAATGATGATACAGTGATGACGCATGGATGATGCTTTAATGACAATGACATGATGCTGTGATGATGCAGTGATGACAATTTGATGACACAGTGATGATGCTGTGATGACGCTTTGATGATGATTAGACGATGCTGTGATGATGCTTTGATTACCCTCTGATGACGCAGTGATGATGATGTGATGATCCTTTGATGAGGTTTTGATGATGTTATGATGACGCTGTGATGATGCTGTGATTATGCAGCAATGATGCTGTTATGATGATGTGATGATAAAGTGATGATGATGTGATGATGCAGTGATGATGCTGAGATGATACTGTGATGATGCAGTGATGACACAGTGATGATGTTGTGATGACGCAGTGATGATGCTGTGATGTGGCTGTGATGATGCAGTGAAGATGCAGTTATGATGCTGTGATGACGCAAGATGATGCTGTGATGATCATGTGATGATGATGTGATGATGAAGTGATGAGGCTGTGATGATGCAGTGGTGAAGCGGCGCTAACCCTGTCGTGATGCTGTGATGACGCTGTCATGAGGCAGTGATGATGGTTAGATGATGTTGTGATGATGCAGTAATGATGCAGTGATGACGCAGTGATGACGCAGTGATGATTCTGTGATGATGATGTGATGATGCTGTGATGGTGCTTTGATGATGGTGTGACGTTACTGTGATTATGCAGTTACTGTGATGATGCTGTGATGAAGATATGTTGCTGCACTGATGATGATGTCATGACGCAGTGATGATGCAGTGATGAAGATATGATGATGCAGTGACGATACTGTGATGATGATGTGATGATGCTGTGATGGTGCTTTGATGATGGTGTGACGTTACTGTGATTATGCAGTTACTGTGATGATGCTGTGATGAAGATATGTTGCTGCACTGATGATGATGTCATGACGCAGTGATGATGCAGTGATGAAGATATGATGATGCAGTGACGATACTGTGATGATGATGTGATGATGCTGTGATGGTGCTTTGATGATGGTGTGACGTTACTGTGATTATGCAGTTACTGTGATGATGCTGTGATGAAGATATGTTGCTGCACTGATGATGATGTCATGACGCAGTGATGATGCAGTGATGAAGATATGATGATGCAGTGACGATACTGTGATGATGCAGTGCTGATGCTGTGATGATACAGTGATGATGTGATGATGCTGTGATAATGCTGTGATGATGCTATGATTATGTTTGATGATGATGTGATGATACAGTGATGATGCTATGATGATGCTGTGATGATGCTGCGATGATGCTGTGATGATGCTGTGATGACTCTGTCGTGATGCTGTGATGACGTTGTTGTGATTCTGCGATGATGTTATTATGACGCTGTGATTACTCTGTGATGATGCAGTTATCACGCTGTGATGATGCTGTGATGATGCTTTGATGACGTTTTGATGATGCTGTGATGATGCAGTGATGATGCAGTGCTGATGCTGTGATGATACAGTGATGATGTGATGATGATGTGATTATGCAGTGATAATGCTATGATGATGATGTAATGATGTTGTGTTGATGCTGTGATGATGCTGTGATTATGCAGCAATGATGCTGTGATGATGATGTGATGATTAAGTGATGATGATGTGATTATGCAGTGATGATGCTGTGATGATGCAGTGATGATGCTGTGATGATGCTCTGATGATGCTGTGATGATGCTGTGATGATGTATTGATGATGATGTTATGATGCTGTGATGATGCAGTGATCATGCTGCTATAATGCTGTGATGATATTGTGATGATGAAATTATGATGCAGTCTTTATGCTGTGATGATGCAGTGATGGCGATGCGATGATGCTGTCATGGTGATGTAATGATGCAATAATGATTATGTGTTGATGCAGTGATGATGATGTGATGATGCTTTGATGTTGTTTTGATGATACTGTTATGTTGTTGTAATGATGCATTAATGATGTAGTGATGATACAATGATGACGCAGTGATGGCGCTTTGATGACGATGACATGATGCTGTGATGACGCAGTGATGACAATTTGATGACGCAATGATGATGTGGTGATTATGCAGCAATGATGCTGTGATGTTGATGTAATGATTAAGTGATGATGCTGCGATGATGCAGTGATTCTGCAGTATTGATGCTGTGATGACATGAGATGATACTGAAATGATGCAGTTATTATCAAGTGATGATGCAATGATGACTCAGTGAAGATGCTCTGATGACGCAGTAATGATGCTGTGATGATGTATTTATGACGCTGGGATGATGCAGTGATGATGCTGTGATGATGCTGTCATTATGCAGTGATGATGATGTGATGATGCAGTGATTCTTCAGTAATGATGCTGTGATGATGCTGAGATGATGCTGTGATAATGCAGTGATGACACAGTGATGACGCAGTGATGATACTGTGATGACGCTTTTATGATGCATGAGTAAGCAGTAATGATGCTGTGATGATTCTGACATGATACTGTGATGATGCATTGAATGCGCAGTGATGATACAGTGATGACGCTGTGATGATTTTGTGATGATACTTTGATGATGTAGTGATGACTGTGATGACGTTTTGATGATGTTGTGATGATGATGTGATGCAGTGATGAAGATATGATGATGCAGTGATTCTGCAGTGATGATGCTGTGATTCTGTAGTGATGACGCAGTGATGATGCTGTGATGATGGTGTGATGATGTAGTGATGATGCAGTGATGACGCAGTGATGATTTTGTGATGATGCTGTGATTATGCAGTGATAACTCTGTGATGAGGCTTTGATGATGTTGAGATGATGATGTAATGGAGGAATGATGATGTGATGATGCAGTGATTCGGCTGTAATGATGCTGTGATGATGCAGTGATGATGCAGTTATGACGCAGTGATGATGATGTGATGATGCAGTGATGATGCTGTAATGATGCTGTGATGACACTGTGATGATGCTGTGATGATGCAGTGATGACACTGGGATGATGCTGTCGTGATGCTGTGATGACAATGTGATGATTCTGTGATGACACTGTGATGATGCCGTGATGATGATATGATGATGCAGTGATAATACTGTGATGACGCTTTGATGATGAAGTGATTTTTAAGTAATTATTCTGTGATGATGCTGAAATGATGCTTTGATGATGTAGTGATGATGCAGTGATGACGCAGTGATGATTCTGTGATGACGCAGTAATGATGCTGTGATGATGCTGTGATGATTCAGTGATGATGATGAGACGATGCAGTTATGATTCAGTGATGATGATGCGATGATGCAGTTGTGACGCATTGATGATGCAGTGATGATACTGTGATGACGCTTTTATGATGCATGAGTAAGCAGTAATGATGCTTTGATGATTCTGAGATGATGCTGTGGTGATGCAGTGATTATGCAGTGATGATGCAGTGATGACGCAGTGATGATGCTGTGATGATGCAGTGATGACGCTGTGATGATGCTGTGATGATATAGTTATGATGCTGTGATGATTCTGTAATGACGCTGTGATGACGCTCTAATGATGCTGTGATGACGCTGTGATGATGTTGTGATGATGCTGTGATGACGCTGTGATAATGCATTAATGACACTGCGATGACGCTGTGATTATGCAGTGATGGTGAAGCGGTGATGCAGTGACGATGATGTGATAATGCAATAATGACGCTGCGATAATGCTGTGATGATGCATTGATGACACTGCGATGATGCCGTGGTAATGATGTGATAATGCATTGATGACGCTGTGATGATGCTCTGATGATGCAGTGATCATGACCTGATGATGCAGTGATGATGCAGTGATTATGAAGTGATGACGCTGCGATGATGCTGTGATGACGTTGTGATGATGCTGTGGTGACGCTGGGATAACTCTCTGATGATGCTGTGATGATGTTGTGATGATGTAGTGACGATGCAATGATGATGCAGTGATGATGACGCCGTGATGCTGTGATGACGCTGGGATAACTCTCTGATGATGCTGTGATGATGTTGTGATGATGTAGTGACGATGCAATGATGATGCAGTGATGATGCCACCGTGATGCTGTGATGATGTTGTGATGACGCTTTAATGACGCTGTGATGACGCTGTTAAGATGCAGTGATGATGCAGTCATGACACTTTGATGATTTTGTGATGATGCAGTGATGATGCTGTGATGATATAGTGATGACGGTGCGATGATTTTGTGATGATGTTATGATGACTCTGTGATGATGCAGTGATGATTTAGTGATGATGCAGTAATGACGCTGTGATGACGCTGTGATGATGCTGCGATGATGTTGTGATGATGCTGTGATTATGATGTGATGATGTTTTGATGATGCTGTGATGACGCTGTTATGATGCTGTTACAATGAAGTGATGATGCTCTGATGATGATATGATGATGTTGTGATGATGTTGTGATGCCGCTGTGATAACACTGTGATGATGCTGTGATGATTCAGTGACGATGCAGTAATGATGCTAGTATGACGCTGTGTTGATGCTGTGATGCTGTTGCTATGATGTTATGATGATGCTGCGATGATGATGTGATGATGTGATGATGATGATGTGATGATGTGATACGACATCATCGGCATAAGCGAAACCTGGTGGGATGAGTCCTGTGACTGGGGTGTTGCGATAGATGGTTACAGGCTCTTCAGGAGGGACAGGCAGGGTAGGCGAGGCGGTGGGGTGGCGATGTATGTGAAGCAGGGGCTGGACTGTGTGGAACTTCAGGTCGGCGATGGCAAAGTTGAGAGCCTCTGGGTAAGGATCAAGGGACGAACGAATAAAGGGGATGTCGTTGTGGGAGTCTATTACAGACCGCCTGGCCAGGACGATAGCGCCGATAAATTATTCTTTACAGAACTAAGAGAGGCCTCGAGATTAACTCCCCTTGTCCTTATGGGGGACTTCAACTTGCCAGACGTTAACTGGGAGTGCCACACGGCTGACACAAGCAAGTCCAGGAGGTTCATGAAGCACCTAGATGATAACTTCTTGGTGCAGGTGCTAACGGAGCCAACTAGGAAAGGTGCCCTCCTAGACCTGTTGCTAGTAAACAGAGAGGGTCTGGTGTGAGATGTGGTGATTGGTGGCCGCCTTGGTCATAGCGACCATGAAGTGGTTGAGTTCAAAATTTACGGTGACAGAAGGAAAAGTGCCACTAAAACCTCATCCCTAGATATGGGGAAAGCGGACTTCAGGCTGCTCAGGGAACTAGTCAGCAAGGTCCCCTGGGAAACTGCTCTTGAAGGCCTCGATGTCCACCAGTGCTGGTCATTCTTTAAGCGATGCCTCCTAGAAGCACAAGATCAGGCAATTCCTAAATATCGCAAGTCAGGCAGGCGGGGCAGGAGGCCGGCGTGGCTGACCAGGAACATTCTAATGGAGATTAGGCGGAAACAGAGAGTGTTTCGCTACTGGAAGGAGGGCCAGGTGTCATGGAAAGAATACAGGGATGCTGTTCGTGTTTGTAGGGAGAAAATTCGTGTGGCCAAAGCACACCTAGAGTTGAAGCTGGCTGTGTCTGTGAGAGAAAATAAAAAAGTTTTATTTAGATATGTGAATGGAAAAAGGAGAACTAAAGAATACATAGGGCCGCTCCTTGATAGGGAAGGTCTCCTCACAGACAATGACATAGGCAAAGCAGAGACGCTTAACGCCTTCTTTGCCTCTGTCTTCAATGCCGATGATGGGCTTCGGGACCCAGGGTGCCCTGAGCTGGAGGACCGGGACAGTGGGGATGACAAACTCCCAACCGACCCTGAACATGTGCGGGATTTGCTACTCCACCTGGATCCCTACAAGTCCATGGGTCCGGATGGGATTCATCCCCGGGTGCTGAAAGAGCTGGCGGACGTCATCGCGGAACCTCTCTCAATTATTTTTCAACGATCCTGGGAATTTGGAGAGGTCCCGGTAGGCTGGAAGCTGGCAAATGTTGTGCCGATTTTCAAGAAGGGTCAGAAAGAAGACCCTAGCAATTACAGGCCTGTCAGTCTCACGTCAGTGCCGGGTAAAATCATGGAGAAGATGGTTCTGGAACTTACTGAGGCGCACCTGGGGGACAAAGCAGTCATTGGTCCCAGCCAGCATGGGTTTGTGAAGGGTAGGTCCTGCCTAACTAACCTGATTTCCTTTTATGATAAGATCACCCGTATGGTGGACCAAGGGAAACCAGCTGATGTGATTTTTTTGGACTTCAGCAAGGCTTTTGACACGGTTTCCCATAGGATCCTACTGGACAAAATGTCCACCATACAGCTAAATAAAAACATCATACGATGGGTGAGCAATTGGCTAACGGGCAGGGCCCAAAGGGTTATGGTAAATGGGGCTGCGTCAGGCTGGCGGGCGGTCACCAGTGGGGTCCCTCAAGGCTCCATTTTAGGGCCGGTACTTTTCAATATTTTTATAAACGATCTGGATGTAGGAATAGAGGGTATTTTGAGCAAGTTTGCTGATGACACCAAACTTGGACGAGTTGTGGACTCGAATGAGGGTGGAAAGGCCTTGCAGAGGGACCTGGATAGGTTGGAGAGCTGGGCGATCACCAACCGCATGAAGTTCAATAAGAGCAAGTGCCGGGTCCTGCACCTGGGACGGGGAACCCTGGCTGCACGTACAGACTGGGCGATGAGACGCTGGAGAGCAGCCTAGAAGAGAGGGATCTGGGGGT
This sequence comes from Clangula hyemalis, assembly GCA_963989345.1. The sequence goes on from CAXDIO010000138.1 coordinate 112,792, forward strand.
CGTGGTAGACAGCAAGTTGAATATGAGCCAGCAGTGTGCCCTGGCAGCCAGGAGGGCCAACCGTGTCCTGGGGTGCATCAAGCACGGCATTGCTAGTAGGTCACGGGAGGTGATTGTCCCGCTCTACTCTGCGCTGGTGCGGCCTCACCTCGAGTACTGTGTGCAGTTCTGGGCACCACAGTATAAAAAGGACATGAAACTGTTGGAGAGTGTCCAGAGGAGGGCTACGAAGATGGTGAAAGGCCTGGAGGGGAAGACGTACGAGGAACGGCTGAGGTCACTGGGCCTGTTCAGCCTGGAGAAGAGGAGGCTGAGGGGAGACCTCATCACAGTCTACAACTTCCTCGTAAGGGGGTGTCGAGAGGCAGGAGACCTTTTCTCCATTAACACCAGTGACAGGACCCGCGGGAACGGGGTTAAGCTGAGGCAGGGGAAATTTAGGCTTGACATCAGGAGGGGGTTCTTCACAGAGAGGGTGGTTGCACACTGGAACAGGCTCCCCAGGGAAGTGGTCACTGCACCGAGCCTGTCGGAATTTAAGAAGAGATTGGACTGTGCACTTAGTCACATGGTCTGAACTCTTGGGTAGACCTGTGCGGTGTCAAGAGTTGGACTAGATGATCCTTAAGGGTCCCTTCCAACTCAGGATATTCTATGATTCTATGATTCTATGATGATGCTGTGATGATGCAGTGATGACCCTATCGTGATGTTGTGATGACACTGTCGTGATGCTGTCATGATTCTGTAATGACATTATTATGACGCAGTTACAATGTTGTAATGATACTGTCATGACGGTCTGATGATGCTGTGATGATGGTGTGATGATTCTGCGATGATGTTGTAATGATGCTGTGATGATGCACTCATGATTCTGTGATGATGCTGTGATGATGCTGTGATGACACTGTGATGATGCTGTTGTGATGGTCTGATAACGCTGTCGTGATGCTGTGGTGATGTTGCGATGATGCTGTAATGATGCTGTCGTGATGCTGTGATGACACGATGATTACGCAGTTATGATGCTGTTATGATTCAGTGATTATGCAGTGATTAGGCAGTGATGATGCAGTTACGACGCTGTGATGACGCTGTGATGATTTTGTTATTATGCAGTGATGATGCTCTGATGACGCTGTCGTGATGCTGTGATGATTCTCTGATGACGCTGTGATGACCCTGTCGTGATGCTGTGATGATGCTGTGATGACACTCTGATGATGCTGTGATGACGCTGTGATGATGCTGTGATGACAATGCAATGATAATGTCGTAATGATGTAATGAGGATGTGATGATGCAGTGATGATGATGTGATGATGCAGTGATTCTGCAGTAATGATGTTGTGATGATGCTGAGATGATGCTCTGATGATGCAGTGATGATGCTGTGATGATGCTGTGATGATGATGTGATGATGCTGTGAAGACCCTGTGATGATGCAGTGAGTATGTAGTATTGATACTGTGATGAAGCAATGATGATGCTGTGATGATGTAGTGATGATGCTGTGATGATGCTGTGATGATGATGTGATGATGCAGTAATGATGCTGTGATGATGCTGTGATGACGCTGTCGTGATGCTCTGATAACGCTGTCGTGATGCTGTGATGATGCTGAGACGATGCAGTGATTATGCTATGATGATGATGTGATGATGTTGTGATGGCGCTGTGATGATGTTGTGATGATGATGTGATGATGCTGTGATGATGCAGTGATTATGCAGTGATGATGCTGTGATAATGCTGTGATGATGCTGTCATGACCTTGTAATGATGCAGTTCTGATGCTGCGATCATGCAGTGATTAAGCAGTGATGATGTAGTTATGACGCTGTGTTGAGGCTGTGATGATTTTGTAATGATGCAGTGATTATGCTGTGATGACGCAGTGATGATGCTATTGTGATTCTGTGATGACTGTCGTGGTAATGTGATGATGCAGTGATGATGAGGTGATGATGCAGTGATGATGGTTTGATAATGATGTGATGATGTGTTGATGCTGTGACGATGCTGTGAGGATGCTGTGATTATGCAGCTATGATGCAGTAATGACGATTTGATGATGCAGTGATGATGGTGTGCTGATGCTGTGATAATGCTCTGATGATGCATTGATGATGATGTGATGATGCAGTAATGAAACTGGGATGATGCTGTGATTATGCAGCTATGATGCAGTGATGACGATTTGATGATGCAGTGATGATGGTGTGCTGATGCTGTGATAATGCTCTGATGATGCATTGATGATGATGTGATGATGCAGTAATGAAACTGGGATGATGCTGTGATGAAGCTCTGATGATGCAGTGATAATGCAGTGATGATGCAGTGATGAAGCAGTGATGATGCTTTCATGTTGTGATGATGTTTTGATGATGCAGTGATCATGCAGTGATGATGATGTGACGACACAGTGATGATACTATGATGATGCTTTGGTGATGATGTGATGTGATGTGGTGATGTGATGTGATGTGGTGATGATGCAGTGATGATTCTGTGACGATGCTGTGATCATGTTGTGATGATGCAGTGATTATGCAGTGATGATGCTGTGCTGACACTGTGATGATTTTGTGATGATTCTGTGATTATGCTGTGATGACACTGTGGTGATGCTGTGATGATGCAGTGATTGCCCAGTGATGATGCACTGATGATGCTGTGATGATTTTTTGATGATGCTTTGATCATACAGTGATGAAGATTGATGACGCTTTGATGATGTTGTGATGATGATGTGATGCAGTAACGATGATGTGATGATGGAGTGATTCTGCAGTAATGATGTTGTGATGATGATGGGATGATGTGATTATGCAGTGACGATGCTGTGATGATGCTGTGATGATGCAGTGATTATGCAGTGAGGATGTGATGATGCTGTGATGACGCTGTCGTGATGCTGTGATGACGCTGTCGTGATGCTGTGATGATGCTTTGTTGGCACTGGTTTGACGCGGTGATGATGCTGTGATGATGCTGTGATGACGCTGTGATGATGCTGTGATGACCCTATCTTAATGATGTGATGACGCTGTCGTGATGCTCTGATGATACTCTAACGACACTATGATGACGCAGTGATGATGCTGTGATGACGGTCTGATGATGTTGAGATGATGCTGTTATGACGCAGTGATAACACTGTGATGATGCTGTAATGATGCTGTGATAACGGTGTTATGACGCAGTGATGATGCAGGGATCATGCAGTGATGATGCTGTGATGAAGCTATGATGACTCTTTGATGACGATGTGATGATGCTGTGACGATACTGTTATGACGCTGTGATCATGCTGTGATTATGGGGTGATGATGCAGTGATCATACAGTGATGATGCTGTGATGATGCAGTGATGATGCAGTGCTGATGCTGTGATGATGTAGTGATGAAGTGATGATGCTCTGATAATGCTGTGATGGTGTAGTGATGATGCAGTGATTATGCTGTGATGATGCTATGATTATGTTGTGATGATGATGTGATGATGCAGTGATGACGCAGTGATGATGATGTGATGATGCTATGACGATGCAGTAATGATGCAGTTATGATGCTGTCATGATTGTGTCATTATGCAGCTTGAACGCTGTGATGACACTGTCGTGATGCTGTGATGACGTTCTCGTGATGCTGTTATGATGCTGTTATGACACTGTGATTAGTCAGTGATGATGCTGGGATGATGCAGTGATTATGCAGTGATGATGCAGTTATGACGCTGTGATGACGCTGTCGTGATGCTGTGAAGACGCTGCGATGACACTGCGATGATGATGTTGTGATGCATTGATTATGCAGTGATGAGGCAGTTATGACGCTGTGATTACTCTGTGATGATACAGTGATGACGCTGTGATGATGCTTTAATGACGATGACATGATGCTGTGATGATGCAGTGATGACAATTTGATGACACAGTGATGATGCTGTGATGACGCTATGATGATGATTAGACGATGCTGTGTTGATGCTCTGATTACCCTGTGATGATGCAGTGATGATGATGTGATGATCCTTTGATGAGGTTTTGATGATGTTGTGATGACGCTGTGATGATGTTGTGATTATGCAGCAATGATGCTGTTATGATGATGTGATGATAAAGTGATGATGATGTGATGATGCAGTGATGATGCTGAGATGATACTGTGATGATTCAGTGATGATGCAGTGATGACGCAGTGATGATGTTGTGATGACGCAGTGATGATGCTGTGATGTGGCTGTGATGATGCAGTGAAGATGCAGTTATGATGCTGTGATGACGCAAGATCATGCTGTGATGATCATCTGATGATGATGTGATGATGAAGTGATGATGCAGTGATGAAGCGGCGCTAACCATGTCGTGATGCTGTGATGACGCTGTCATGATGCAGTGATGATGGTTTGATGATGTTGTGATGATGCAGTGATGATGCAGTGATGACTCTGTGATGATGCTGTGATGATGCTGTTATGATGCTCTCATGATGCAGTGAAGATGCTGTGATGATGATGTGATGATGTTTTGATGATGCTGTCATTACGCTGTGATGATGGTGTGATTATGAAGCTATGATGCTGTGATGATGCTGTGATTATGCAGTGATAATGATATGAAGATACTATGATGATGATGAGATGATGCTGTGATAACGCAGTGATGATGCTGTGATGATGCAGTGATTCTGCAGTAATGATGCTGTGATTATGCTGAGATGATGCTGCGTTGATGCAGCGATGATGATGTGATGATGCTGTGATGACGCAGTGATGATGCTGTGATGAAGCTGTGATGACACAATTATGATGCTGTGATGACGCTCTGATGATGCAGTGTTGTTGCAGTTATGATGCAGTGACGATGCTATGATGATGTTGTTATGATGCTATGACGATGCATTTATGATGCTTCAATGATGTTGTGATGACGCAATGATTATGATGTGATGATGTTGTGATGATGCTGTTGTTACGTTTTGATGATGCTGTGATTATGTAGCTATGATGATGTGATGATGATCCGATGATGCAGTGATGATGATGTGATTATGCAATGATTCTGGAGTAATGATGCTGTGATGGTGCTGACATGATGCAGTGATGATGCAGTGATTATGCAGTGTTGATGCAGTGATGATGCTGTGATAACGCAATAATTTTTCTGTGATGATATTGTGATGATGCAGTTATGATGCTGTGATGACGCAGTGAAGATGATGTGATGATGCTGTGATTATGATGTAATGATGCAGTGATCATGATGTGATGATGCTGTGATGATGAAATGATCAGGCTGTGATGATGCAGTGATGATGATGTGATGATGCAGTAATGATGATATGATGTAGTGATACTGCAGTATTCATGCTGTGATGATGCTGACATGATGCTGTGATTATGAAGTGATGATGATTCCATGATGCAGTGATGACGCATTGATGATGCTGTGATGATGCAGTGATGATGATGTGATGATGATGTGATGATGCTGTGATAACGCAGTGATGATACTCTGATGATGATGTGATGAAGTTGTGATGATGTTGTTATGATGCTGTGATGATGTTGTAATTATGCAGCTATGATGCTGTAATGATGATGTGATGATACAGTGATGATGCAGTGATGTCTTGCGATGATTCTGTGATGATGCTATGATGATGCAGTGATGATGTTGTGATGATGCATTGGCAATGCATTAATGATGATGTGATGATGCAGTGATGACGCTGCGATGATTCTGTGATGATGCTGTGATAATACAGTGATGATGATGTGATGATTCTGTGATGATGCCATCATGATGCTGTGATAATGCAGTTATGATTCTCTGATGATGCTTTGATGATACAGTGGTGATGCATGGATGAGAATGTTATGATGCAGTGATTCTACAGTAATGATGCTGTGATTATGCTGAGATGATGCTGCGTTGATGCAGTGATGATTATGTGATGATGCAGTGATGATGCACTGAGGATGATGTGATGATGCAGTTGTGATGATGTGGTGATGCTGTGACGATGCAGAGATGATGCAGTGATGATGCAGTGATTATGCTGTGGTGACGCTGGGATAACGCTGTGATGATACTATCGTGATTATGTGATGACGCTGTTGTGGTATTGTGATGATGCTGTGGTGATGCTGTGATGATGCTGTGATGCTATTGTGATTCTGTGATGACACTGTCATGGTACTATGATGATGATGTGATGATGCAGTGATGACGCTGCGATGATGCTGTCATGACGCAGTGATGATGATGTGATGCTGCAGTGATGATGCAACGATGATGTTGTGATGACGCTACGATGATGATGTGATGATGCAGGGAAGATGATGTGATGATGCAGTGATCATGGTGTGATGATGGTGTGATGATGCAGTGATGATGAGGTGTTGATGCAGTGATGATGCTGTGATGACGCTGTGATGATGCTGTGAATATGCAGCTATGATGCAGTGATGACGATTTGATGATGCAGTGATCATGGTGTGATCATAGTGTGATGATGCAGTGATGATGATATGATTATGCAGTGATGATGCTGTGATGATGCAGTGATTCTGCAGTAATGATGCTGTGATTATGCTGAGATGATGCTGTGATGATGCAGTGATGATGATGTGATGACGCAGTTATGATGATGTGATGATGCTATGACGATGCAGTAATGATGCAGTTATGATTCTGTAATGATGGTGTGATTATGCAGCGATGATGCTGTGATGATGATTTGATGATGAAATGATGATGCTGTGATGATGCAGTGATTATGCAGTGATTACGCAGTGATGAGGCTGTGATAACACAATAATTATTCTGTGATGATGCATTGATCATGCTATGACTATGCTGTGATGATGCAGTGGTGATGATGCGATGATACAGTGATGACGCTGTGATGATGCTGTGACGATGATGTGATGACGCTGTGATGAAGATGTGATGATGCTGTGATTATGTTGTGGTTTTGATGTGATGATGTAGTGATGATGATGCGATGATGCAGTGGTGACGCTGCAATGATGGTGTTAGAAAACAGTGATGATGCTGTGATAATGTTGTGATGATGCAGTGATGATGATGTTATGCTGCAGTGATGACGCTTCGATGATGCTGTGATTACGCAGTGATGATGATGTGATGATGCTGAGATGATGTAGTGATGATGCTGTGATGATGCAGTGATTATGCAGTTATGACGCTCTGATTATGCTGTTATGATGCTTTAATGAAGTTGTGATGATGCTGTGATGATGCAGTTATGACGAGAGGATGATGCTTTGACAATGCAGTGATGATACAGTGATGATGATGTGATGATGTAGTGATGACGATGCGATGATTCTGTGATGACGCTGTGATGATGCAGTGATTATGGTGTAATGATTGTGTGATGATTCTGAGATGATGTTTTGATGACGCTGTGGCGAAACAGTGATGATGCAGTGATGATGCAGTTATGACGCTTTGATGACGCTGTGATGATGCTGTGATGATGCTGTGATGATGCAGCGATGACGGTGTAATGATGCAGTGAGTAAGCATTAATGATACTGTTATGATATTGAGATGATGCTGTGATGATGCAGTGATGATGCAGTGATGATGCTATGATGATGCTGTGATGACGCAGTGATTTTGATGTGATGCTGCAGTGATGATGATGTGATGATGCAGTGATGATCACGATATGATGCAGTGATTCTGCAGTATTGATGCTGTGATGATGCTGAGATGATGCTGAGATGATGTTGTGATGAGGCAGTGATGATGGTGTGATGATGCTGTGATTATGCAGGTATGATGCTGTGATGATGCAGTGATGAAGCTGCGATGATTCTGTGACGATTCTGTGATGATGCAGTGATGATGATGTGATGATTCTGTGATGATGCTGGCATGATGCTGTGATAACGCAGTGATGATGCTCTGATGATGCTGTGATGATGCAGTGGTGATGATGTGATGATGATGTGGTGATGCTGTTGTGATGCTGTGACGATGAAGACATTATGCATTGATGATGTTGTGTTGATGCTGTGATGATGATGTGATGCTGCAGTGATGATGCTGCGATGACGCTGTGATGACGGTGTGGTGATGCAGTGATGACGCAGTGATGATGCTGTGATCATGGTGTGATGATGCAGTGATCATGAGGTGATTATGTTGTGATGACGCAGTGATGATGCTGTGATCATGCAGTGATTATGCTGTTATGATGCTGTGATGATGATATGATGATGCAGTGGTTATGCTGTGATGATGATATGATGATGCAGTGGTGATGCTGTGGTGATCCTGTGATGACGCTGTGATGACACTATCGTGATTATGTGTTGACGCTGTCGTGGTATTGTGATGATGCTGTGATGACGCTGTGATGACGCTATCGTGAATCTGTTATGACACTGTCGTGGTACTGTGATGATTATGTGATGATGCAATGACGATGCAGTTATGATGCTGTGATGATGATGTGATGCTGCAGTGATGACGCAACGATGATGTTGTGATAGCGCTACGATGATGAAGTGATAATACAGGGATGATGATGTGATGATGCAGTGATGATGTTGTGATGACGCTGTGATGATGCTGTGAATAAGCAGCTATGATGCAGTGGTGAAGATTTGATGATGCAGTGATCATGGTGTGATGATGGTGTGATGATGCAGTGATGATGATATGATTCTGCAGTGATGATGATGTGATGATGCAGTGATTATGCAGTAATGATGCTGTGATTATGCTGAGATGATGCTGTGATGATACAGTGATTATGATATGATGATGCAGTTATGATGATGTGATGATGCTATGACGATGCATTAATGATGCAGTTATGATGCTGTGATGATGATGTGATTATGCAGCTATGATGCTGTGATGATGATTTGATGATGAAGTGATGATGCTGTGATGATGCAGTGGCGATGCATTGATGATGATGGGATGATGCAGTGATGATGATTCGATGATTCTGTGACGATATTGTGACGATGCTGTGATGATGTTCTGCTGATGCAGTGAGAATGATGCGATGCTGCAGTGATGAGGCTGTGTTGATGCTGTGATGACGTTGTCTTGATGCTGTGATGACGCTGTGATTACGCAGTGATGATGCAGTGTTTATGCAGCAATGATGCTGTTATGATGCTTTGATGACTGTGATTATGCTGTGATGATGTTGTGATGATGATGCGATGATGCTGTGACGATGCTGTGATGATGCAGGGCTGATACTTTGATGATGCTGTGATGATGCAGTGGTGATGATGTGATGATGCAGTGATGATGCAGTGATGATGCTGTGATGATGCAGTGATTATGCAGTGATGATGCTCTGAAGACACTCTGATGACGCAGTGATGATGCTGTGATGATGCTGTGTTGATGTTGTCATGATGCTGTGATGATGCAGTGAGTAAGCAGTAATGAGTCTGTGATGATACTGTGATGATTCTGTGATGATACAGTGATGATACTGTGATAACGCTGTGATGATTCAGTGTTTATGCAGTAATTATAATGTGATGATGCTGAGATGATGCAGTGCTGACCCAGTGATGATGCAGTGATGATGCAGTGATGATGTAGTGATCATGTAGTGATGACGCTTTGATGACGAAGTGATGTTGCAGTAATGATGCTGCGATGACGATGCGAAGATGCTGTGATGATGCAGTGGTGAAGCAGAGATGATGCTGTGATGACGCAGTGATGATGTTGCGATGATGATGCGAAGATGCTGTGATGATGCAGTGATGAAGCAGAGATGATGCTGTGAAGACGCAGTGATGATACTCTGATGATACTGTTATGATGCTGTGATAATGTAGTTATAAAGACGTGATTATGCTGTGTCGATGCTGTGATGATGCAGTGATGATGCTTTAACGATGCAGTGATGATGCAGTGATGATGTTGTGATGATGCTGTGATGACGTTATGATGATGCTGTGATTAGGCAGCTATGATGCTGTGATGATGATGTGATGATGCAGGGATGATGAAATGATGATGATGTGAGGAGGCTGTAATGATGCTGTGATGATGCTGTGATGATGTTGTGAGTACGCAGTGATGATGATGTGATGATGTTTTGATGATGCTGTGATTACGCTGTGATGATGTTGTTATTATGTAGCTATCATAATGTGATGATGTTGAGATGATTCTGTGATGTTGCAGTGATGATGCATTGATGATGCAGTAATGACGCAGCGATGATGCTCTGATGATGCTCTGATGATGCTGCGTTGATATTGTGATGATGCTGTGATGATGCAATGATGAAGCTGCGATGATGCTGCGATGATGCTGTTATGATGCACTGATGATACTGTGATGATGCTGTTATCACTCTGTCGTAATGCTGTGATGACATTGTCATGATGCTGTGATGATGCTGTTATGACACTGTGATGACGCAGTGATGGTGCTGTGATGATGATGTGATGACGCAGTGATGATGATGTGATGACGCAGTGATGACGCAGTGATGGTGCTGTGATGATTCTGTAATGATGCAGTAATGACACTGTGATGATGCTGTGATAACGCTGTGATGATGTGATGATGCTGTGATGATGCTGTGAATATGCAGCTATGATGCAGTGATGACAATTTGATGATGCCGTGATCATGGTGTGATGATGGTGTGATGATGCAGTGATGATGATATGATTATGCAGTGATGATGATGTGATGATACAGTTATTCTGCAGTAATGATACTGTGATTATGCTGAGATGATGCTGTGATGATGCAGTGATGACGCAGAGATGATGCTGTGATAATGCAGAGATGATGCTCTGATGATGTTGTTATGATGCAGTGATGATGATGTGATGATGCAGTTATGATGATGTGATGATGCTATGACGATGCAGTAATGATGCAGTTATGATGCTGTCATGATTGTGTGATTATGCAGCTTGAACACTGTGATGATGCTGTGATGACGTAGTGATGATGCTGTGATGATGCTGTGATGACGCAGTGATGATGCTGTGATGATGATGTGATGACGCAGTGATGATGATGTGATGACGCAGTGATGACACAGTGATGATGCTGTGATGATGATATCACAGAATCACAGAATCACAGAGTCACAGAATTTCTAGGTTGGAAGAGACCTCAAGATCATCGAGTCCAACCTTTGACCTAACGCTAACAGTCCCCACTAAACCATATCCCTAAGCTTTACATCTAAACGTCTTTTAAAGACTTCCAGGGATGGTGACTCCACCACCTCCCTGGGCAGCCTGTTCCAGTAAACATATGATGATGCAGTGATGTAAACATATGATGATGCAGTGATGATGCAGTGATGACGCTGCGATGATTCTGTGACGATGCTGTGATGATGCAGTGATGATGATGTGATGATGCAGTGGTGATGATGTGATGACACTATGATGACACTATGATGACACTATTGTGATTATGTGATGACGCTGTTGTGGTATTGTGATGATGCTGTTGTGATGCTGTCATGACGCTGCGATGACGCTATTGTGATTCTGTGATGACACTGTCGTGGTACTGCGACGATGATGTGACGATGCAGTGATGACTATGCGATGATGCTGTCATGACGCAGTGATGATGATGTGATGCTGCAGTGATGATGCAACGATGATGTTGTGATGACGCTATAATGATGATGTGATGATGCAGGGATGATGATGTGATGATGCAGTGAGGATGCAGTGATGATGAGGTGTTGAAGCAGTGATGACGCTGTGATGACGCTGTGATGATGCTGTGAATATGCAGCTATGATGCAGTGATGACGATTTGATGATGCAGTGATCATGGTGTTATGATGGTGTGATGGTGCAGTGATGATGATATGATTATGCAGCGATGATGATGTGATGATGCAATGATTCTGCAGTAATGATGCTGTGATGATGCTGAGATGATGCTGTGATGATGCAGTGATGATGATGTGATGATGCAGTCATGACGCAGTGATGATACTGTGGTTACACATTGATGATGCTCTGATGATTTTGAGATGATGCAGTGATGATGATGTGATGATGCAGTTATGATGATGTGATGATGCTATGACGATGCAGAAATGATGCAGTTACTATGCTGTAATGATGGTGTGATTATGCAGCTATGATGCTGTGATGATGATTTGATGATGAAATGATGATGCTGTGATTATGCAGTGGCGATGCATTGATGATGACAGGATGATGCCGTGATGATGATTCGATGATGCAGTGATGATACTGCAATGATGCTGTGACGATTTAGTAATTATGCAGTAATGAATCTGTTATGATTCTGAGATGATGATTTGATGACGCTGTGACGAATCAGTTACGATGCAGTGATGATGGAGTTATGACGCTTTGATGACGCTGTGATGATTTTGTGATGATGCAGTGATGAACGTGTTATGATGCAGTGAGTAAGCAGTAATGATACTGTGATGGTATTGAGATGATGCTGTGATGACGCAGTGATGATGCTGTGATGAAGCTGTGATGAAGCTGTGATGACGCCTTGATGATGTTGTGATGATGCCGTGATGACGCTGTGATAATGCTGTGATGATGCAGTGATGATGATGTGATGATGCAGTGATTAAACAGTATTGATGCTGTGATGAAGCTGTGATGAAGCAGTGATAATGCAGTGATGATGCAGTGATGACGCAGTGATGATGCTGTCATGCAGTGATGATGATGTGATAATGCAGTGATTAAACAGCATTGATGCTGTGATGATGCTGTGATGAAGCTCTGATGATGCAGTGATAATGCAGTGATGATGCAGTGATGAAGCAGTGATGATGCTTTCATGTTGTGATGATGTTTTGATGATGCAGTGATCATGCAGTGATGATGATGTGACGACACAGTGATGATACTATGATGATGCTTTGGTGATGATGTGATGTGATGTGGTGATGATGCAGTGATGATTCTGTGACGATGCTGTGATCATGCTGTGATGATGCAGTGATTATGCAGTGATGATGCTGTGCTGACACTGTGATGATTTTGTGATGATTCTGTGATTATGCTGTGATGACACTGTGGTGATGCTGTGATGATGCAGTGATTGCCCAGTGATGATGCACTGATGATGCTGTGATGATTTTTTGATGATGCTTTGATCATACAGTGATGAAGATTGATGACGCTTTGATGATGTTGTGATGATGATGTGATGCAGTAACGATGATGTGATGATGGAGTGATTCTGCAGTAATGATGTTGTGATGATGATGGGATGATGTGATTATGCAGTGACAATGCTGTGATGATGCTGTGATGATGCAGTGATTATGCAGTGAGGATGTGATGATGCTGTGATGACGCTGTCGTGATGCTGTGATGACGCTGTCGTGATGCTGTGATGATGCTTTGTTGGCACTGGTTTGACGCGGTGATGATGCTGTGATGATGCTGTGATGACGCTGTGATGATGCTGTGATGACCCTATCTTAATGATGTGATGACGCTGTCGTGATGCTCTGATGATACTCTAACGACACTATGATGACGCAGTGATGATGCTGTGATGACGGTCTGATGATGTTGAGATGATGCTGTTATGACGCAGTGATAACACTGTGATGATGCTGTAATGATGCTGTGATAACGGTGTTATGACGCAGTGATGATGCAGGGATCATGCAGTGATGATGCTGTGATGAAGCTATGATGACTCTTTGATGACGATGTGATGATGCTGTGACGATACTGTTATGACGCTGTGATCATGCTGTGATTATGGGGTGATGATGCAGTGATCATACAGTGATGATGCTGTGATGATGCAGTGATGATGCAGTGCTGATGCTGTGATGATGTAGTGATGAAGTGATGATGCTCTGATAATGCTGTGATGGTGTAGTGATGATGCAGTGATTATGCTGTGATGATGCTATGATTATGTTGTGATGATGATGTGATGATGCAGTGATGACGCAGTGATGATGATGTGATGATGCTATGACGATGCAGTAATGATGCAGTTATGATGCTGTCATGAATGTGTCATTATGCAGCTTGAACGCTGTGATGACACTGTCGTGATGCTGTGATGACGTTCTCGTGATGCTGTTATGATGCTGTTATGACGCTGTGATTAGTCAGTGATGATGCTGGGATGATGCAGTGATTATGCAGTGATGATGCAGTTATGACGCTGTGATGACGCTGTCGTGATGCTGTGAAGACGCTGCGATGACACTGCGATGATGATGTTGTGATGCATTGATTATGCAGTGATGAGGCAGTTATGACGCTGTGATTACTCTGTGATGATACAGTGATGACGCTGTGATGATGCTTTAATGACGATGACATGATGCTGTGATGATGCAGTGATGACAATTTGATGACACAGTGATGATGCTGTGATGACGCTATGATGATGATTAGACGATGCTGTGTTGATGCTCTGATTACCCTGTGATGATGCAGTGATGATGATGTGATGATCCTTTGATGAGGTTTTGATGATGTTGTGATGACGCTGTGATGATGCTGTGATTATGCAGCAATGATGCTGTTATGATGATGTGATGATAAAGTGATGATGATGTGATGATGCAGTGATGATGCTGAGATGATACTGTGATGATTCAGTGATGATGCAGTTATGATGCTGTGATGACGCAAGATCATGCTGTGATGATCATCTGATGATGATGTGATGATGAAGTGATGATGCAGTGATGAAGCGGCGCTAACCATGTCGTGATGCTGTGATGACGCTGTCATGATGCAGTGATGATGGTTTGATGATGTTGTGATGATGCAGTGATGATGCAGTGATGACTCTGTGATGATGCTGTGATGATGCTGTTATGATGCTCTCATGATGCAGTGAAGATGCTGTGATGATGATGTGATGATGTTTTGATGATGCTGTCATTACGCTGTGATGATGGTGTGATTATGAAGCTATGATGCTGTGATGATGCTGTGATTATGCAGTGATAATGATATGAAGATACTATGATGATGATGAGATGATGCTGTGATAACGCAGTGATGATGCTGTGATGATGCAGTGATTCTGCAGTAATGATGCTGTGATTATGCTGAGATGATGCTGCGTTGATGCAGTGATGATTATGTGATGATGCAGTGATGATGCACTGAGGATGATGTGATGATGCAGTTGTGATGATGTGGTGATGCTGTGACGATGCAGAGATGATACAGTGATGATGCAGTGATGTCTTGCGATGATTCTGTGATGATGCTATGATGATGCAGTGATGATGTTGTGATGATGCATTGGCAATGCATTAATGATGATGTGATGATGCAGTGATGACGCTGCGATGATTCTGTGATGATGCTGTGATAATACAGTGATGATGATGTGATGATTCTGTGATGATGCCGTCATGATGCTGTGATAATGCAGTTATGATTCTCTGATGATGCTTTGATGATACAGTGGTGATGCATGGATGAGAATGTTATGATGCAGTGATTCTACAGTAATGATGCTGTGATTATGCTGAGATGATGCTGCGTTGATGCAGTGATGATTATGTGATGATGCAGTGATGATGCACTGAGGATGATGTGATGATGCAGTTGTGATGATGTGGTGATGCTGTGACGATGCAGAGATGATGCAGTGATGATGCAGTGATTATGCTGTGGTGACACTGGGATAACGCTGTGATGATACTATCGTGATTATGTGATGACGCTGTCGTGGTATTGTGATGATGCTGTGGTGATGCTGTGATGATGCTGTGATGATGCTATTGTGATTCTGTGATGACACTGTCATGGTACTATGATGATGATGTGATGATGCAGTGATGACGCTGCGATGATGCTGTCATGACGCAGTGATGATGATGTGATGCTGCAGTGATGATGCAACGATGATGTTGTGATGACGCTACGATGATGATGTGATGATGCAGGGAAGATGATGTGATGATGCAGTGATCATGGTGTGATGATGGTGTGATGATGCAGTGATGATGAGGTGTTGATGCAGTGATGATGCTGTGATGACGCTGTGATGATGCTGTGAATATGCAGCTATGATGCAGTGATGACGATTTGATGATGCAGTGATCATGGTGTGATGATAGTGTGATGATGCAGTGATGATGATATGATTATGCAGTGATGATGCTGTGATGATGCAGTGATTCTGCAGTAATG
>CAXDIO010000139.1:0-67000 GCA_963989345.1 Clangula hyemalis
TCACAGCATCATCACTGCGTCATCAGAGCATCATCACAAAATCATCACAGCGTCATTACTGCATCATCACTGCATCATCACAGCGTCATCACCGCATCATCACTGCATTGTCACAACATCATGGCGTCATAATAACTGCATCGTAACAGCATGATCAAAGCATCATCACAGCGTCATCACAGCGTCATAACTGCATAAACACTGCATCATCAAAGAACCATCACAGCATCATCACAGCGTCATAACAGCATCATCAGAGCATCATCACATCGTCATCACATCGTCATCAAAGAATCTTCACAGCATCATCGCTATGTCATCATAGCATCATCATAATATTATCACAGCTTCATCACAGCGTCATAACAACATCATCACTGCATCATCACAGCATCATCATTATTGCATCATGACTGCATCATTACAGCATCATCAGAGCAGAATCAGTGCGTCGTCACAGCATCATTACTGCATCACCACATCATCACTGTGTTATCGCAGCGTCATCACAGCATCATCACAGAATCATCACAGCATCATTGCAGCATCATCACATCATCATCACAGCATCATCACAACATCATCGTAGCATCATCATGCATCATCACAGCATCATTACTGCATCATCACAGCATCATCACAGCATCATCACTGCATTATCACTGAATAATCACAGCATCATCACTGCATCATCACGGCATCGTTACAGCATCGTCATATCATCATAACTGCATCATCACAACAACATAACAAAATCATCAAAGCATCATCACAGCATCATCACCGCGTCATCACAGCGTCATAACTGCATCGTCACTGCATCTAAACTGCATCATCACAAAATCATCACTGCATCACATCATAATCACAACATCATCAAAGCGTCATCACAGCATCATCACTGCGTTATCACAGCATCATCTCAGCATCATCACAGTATCATTACTGCTTATTCACTGCATCATCACAACATCATCACAGCGTCATTACAGTGTCATAAATGCATCATCACAGTGTCATCAAAGCGTCCTAACTGCATAATCACTGCATCATCGCAGCTTCATCACAGCATCATGACAGCGTCATCACAGCATCAAAAATGCATAATCACTTCATCCTCACATCATCATCATAGCATCATAGCTGCATAATCATAGAGTCATCACAGCATCATCACTACATCATCAAATTGTCATCACTGTATCATCACAGCATCATCATAGCATCATCACTGCATAATCACAGTGTCATAACAGCATCATTACAACACCATGACTACGTCATCACAGCATCACGACAGCGTCATTACAGTGTCATCACAGCATCATCACTGCATTATCACAACATCATCACAACATCATCACTGCGTCATCAGAGCGTCATCACTACATAATCACTTCTTACTCAGTGAATCATCACTGCATCATCATATCATCACTGCATCATCTCAGAATCATTACTGATTACTCACTGCGGCATCACAGCATTATCACGGTGTCATAACTGCATCATCACTGCACCATTACTGCATCATCACAGTGTCATCTCAGCATCATCACAGCATCATTACTGCCTAATCATTGCATTATCACAACGTCATCACAGTATCATCAGTGCATCATCACAGCATCATTACTGCATCATCACATCATCATCACAGAATCACGATAGTGTCATCACAGCGTCATCACTGCATCATCACAGCGTCATCTCAGCATCATCAGAGACTCATCACAACGTCATCACTGCATCATCACAGCATCATCAGAACATCATCACAGTGTCATGACAGCATTATCACGGCATAATCACTGCATCATCACCGCATTATCATAGCATCATCATATCGTCATTACTGCTTAGTCACTGCATCATCACAGCGTCATAACTGAATAATCACAGCATCATCACAACATCATCACAGTGTCATAACAGCATTATCACGGCATAATCACTGCATCATCACCGCATTATCACAGCATCATCATAGTATCATTACTGCTTACTCACTGCATCATCACAGCGTCATCACAGCATCATCAAAAAATCATCACAGCGTCATCACAGCGTTATTACTGCATCATCACTGCATCATCATAGCATCAACAGAGCATCGTCACAACGTCATAACAGCATCATCACAACGGCATCACAGCATCATCTCTGCATCAACACATCATCATTACAACATCATCACTTCGTCATCAGAGCATCATCAAAAAATCATCACAGCGTCATGAGTGCATCATCACTGCATAATCACTGCATCTTCTCAGCATCATCAAAGCACCATTACTGCATAATCATTGCATCATCACATCATCATCACTGCATCATCACTGCATCATCACATCGTCATCACTGCATCATCACTGCATCATCACAGCATCATCCCAGCGTCACCACTGCATCATCACGGCACCATTGCAACATCATCACTGCATCATCACAGCAGCATCACAGCAGCATCACAGCAGCATCAGAGCATCATCACAGCATCATCACAACATAATCATAGCATCACCACAGCATAATCACAGCATCATCACAGCAGCGTTGCAGCATGATCACTGCATCATCACATAATCACCAAAACATAATCATAGCATCATCACGGCATCATCACAGCATAATCACAAAACAATCTTAGCATCATCACTGCATCATCACATCATCATCACAAAATTATCACAGTGTCATCAGAGCATCACCACTGCATCATCACAGCATCATGACCGCATTATTAAAGCATCATCACAGCATCATTACTGCTTACTCACTGCATCATCACAACATAATCACAGTATCATCACTGCATCATCACTGCATCATAACTGTGTCATCACTGCATCAGCGCAGCGTCATCAAAGCATTATCACTGCATAATCACTGCATCATGACAGCATCATCAATGTGTCATCACAGCATCATCACACATCATCACAACATCATTACAGCATCATCTAAGCATCATCACAGCATCATCACTGCAACATCTCAGCATCATCACTGAATAATCATTTCATAATCACAGCATCATAACTGCATTATCATCACAAAATCATGTGTCATCACAGCATCTTAACTGCATAATCACTGCATCTTCACTGCATCATCACAGCATCATCACTACGTTATAACAGCGTCATCACAGCATCATCACAGCAACATCTCAACATCATCACAGCATCATCACTGCATAATCATTTCATCATCACAGCATCATCACAGCATCATCATCACAACATCATAACAGTGTCATCACAGCATCATCACAGCATCATCCCAGCATCATCATTGCGTCATCAGAGCGTCAACACTACTTGATCACAGCATCATCAGTAAATCATCACGGTGTCATCACAGTATCATCACTGCATCATCAGTGCATCATCACAGCATCATCACATCATCATCACAACATCATCACAGTGTTGTAACAGCATCATCACAGCATAATCACTGCATCATCACCACAACATTACAGCATCATCAAAGCATCATTACTGCACCATCACTGCATCGTCACAGCATCATTGCAGCATCATCACAGCATCATTACTGCATAATCACTGCATCGTCACAGCGTCATCACAGTGTCATCACTGCATCATCACATGATCATCGCAGCGTCATCACAGTGTCATCACAGAATCACCACAGCATCATTACTGCGTCATCACAGCGTCACAACAGAATCATAAGAGCATCATCATAGCATCATCACAACATCATCACAGTATCATCACTACACCATCACAGCATCATCAGAGAGATATCACAGTGTCATGACTGCATCATCAGAGCATCATAACATCATCGTCACTGCATTATCACATGATCATCGCAGCGTCATCACATCATCATCTCATAATCTTCACTGCGTCATCACAGCATCATCACAGCAGCACCAGAGCAGCATCATGGCGTCGTGACAGAATCATCACTACGTCATCAAATTGTCATCACAGCAAACCACAGCATCATTGCAGCATCATAACAGCATCATCAAAGCATCTTTACTGCTTACTCACTGCATCCTCACAGCGTCATCACACTATTGTCAGTGCATCTTCAGAGCATCATCACTACATCATCACACCATAATCACAACATCATCACACCGTCATCACAGTGTCATCACTGCATAATCACTGCATCATCACAGCATCATCACAGAATCATCACTGCATCATCACGGCATAATCACAACATCATCTCAGCATCATTACTTCATAATCACTGCATCATCACAACATCATTACAGCATCATAGAGTCATAATCACGACACCATTTCTGCATCATCACTGCATCATCATAGCGTCATCAAAGCATCATCACTACATCATCAAATTGTCATCACAGCATCATCGTGGCCTCATCACGGCGTCATCACAGCATCATCACTGCATCATCAGAGCATTGGTGTAGATGCACTTCAGCTGGGCCATTGCCCTATCCTCCGGCCTTGCCATTGTTCCCCCTGGCACAGCCCCAACAATCCTTGCTTCAGCCCCATCCCCCTTCTTACCTAGTTTAAAGCCCTCTCAATGAGCCCTGCCAGCTCCTGGCCCAGGATCCTTTTTCCCCTAAAAGATAGGGACCCGTCTGCGGCCATCAGGCCAGGTGCTGAGTAAAGTGCCACATGGCCAAAAAAAACCAAGATTTCTGCGTTGGCACCAGAAATGATGATGTTATGATGCTGTGGTGATGCTGTTGTGATAATGCTGTGATGGTGCTGTGATAAGTCTGTTATGACGCAGTGATGATGCTCAGATGATGCAGTGATGTTGCAGTAGTGACGCTGTGATGTTGCTTTGATGATGCTGCGATGAATTTCTGGTGATGCTCTGATGATGCAGTGATGATAATTTGATGACGCTGTGATGATGCAGTGATGATGCTGTGATGATGCTTTGGTGATGCTGTGATGATGCTCTGATGACGCTCTAATGACGGAGTGATGATGCTGTGATGACTCTGTGATGATGCTGTAATAATGCTGTGATGATATGATGATGCTGTAGTGATGCTGTGATCATGCTCTGATGACACGTATGACATGACGCCTGGATGATGCTGTTATGAAGCTGTGATGATTCTGTTGTGATGCTGTGATGATGTGTTATGATGCTGTGACGACGCTGTGATGACGCTTTGATGACAGTGTGACTATGTTCTGATGATGCTGTGATGACGCAGTATTGATGATGTGATGATGCTGCAATGATGCTGTGATGATTCTGTGATGATGTTGTGATGATGCTGTGATGACACTGCGATAACACAGTGATGATGTGGTGATGCAGTAATGATGCTGTGACGACGCACTGATTCTGCTCTGATGATGCTGTAATGATGCAGTCATGATGCAATAATGATGATGTGATGATGCTGTGATGATATTGTGATGATACTGTGATGACGCTTCGATGATGCTGTGATGATGCTGTGATGACGCACTGATTCTGCTCTGATGATGCAGTGATGATGCTGTGACGATGTAGTGGTGATGACGCATTGATGACGCTGTGATGATGCTGTGATGATGATGTGATGATGCTTTGATGACTCTATGATGATGCAGTGATGACACTGTGATGGCACTGTGATGCCTTGTTGAAGCTCTGATGATGCATTGATAATGCACTGATTATGCAGTGATGATGTTGTCTTGATACTGTGATGATGCTGTGATGACGGTTTTATGACACTGTGATTATGTTCTGATGACCCAGTGATGATGCTGTGATGATGCAGTGATGGCTCAATGATGATGCTGATGTGATGCTCTGATGATGCTGTGACGACGGTTTGATGACACTGTGATGACGTTCTGATGATGCAGTGATGACGCTGTGATGACGCTGCGATGATGCTGTTGTGATGCTCTGATAATGCTGTGATGACAGTTTGATGACACTGTGATGATGTTCTGATGATGCAGTGATGATGCTGTGATGATGCTGTGACGACGAGGCGATGATGCTGTTGTGATGCTCTGATGATGCTGTGATGACGGTTTGATGACACTGTGATGATGTTCTGATGATGCAGTGATGATGCTGTGATGATGTTGTGATGACGAGGCGATGATGCTGTTGTGATACTCTGATAATGCTGTGATGACGGTTTCATGACACTGTGATGATGTTCTGATGATGCAGTGATGATGCTGTGATGATGCTGTAATGACGAGGCGATGATGCTGTTGTGATACTCTTATGATGCTGTGATGACGGTTTGATGACAATGTGATGATGTTTTGATGATGCAATAATGATGCTGTGATGACGCTGTGATGATGTTGTGATGATGCTGTGATGACGCTTTGATCACTGCATCATCTCTGCATCATCACTGCATCACCACAGCATCATCACTGCATCATAAAAGCATCATCTCAGTGTCATCACAGTATCATTTCTGAATAATCACTGCATTATCACAGCGTCATCTCTGCATCATCACATCATCTTCACTACATAATCCCTTCATCATCACTGCATCATCACAGCTTCATCACAACATCTTCACAGTATCATCACTGCTTCATCTCTGCCTCATCACAGCATCATTACAGTGTCATGACATCATCATCACTGCATAATCACTACATCATAACCGCATAATCGCAGCATCATGACAGCATCATCACTGCATCATCACAGTGTCATAACGGCATCATCAGAGCATCATCACAGCCTCATAACAACATAAATACTGCATCATCACAGCATCATTACTGCGTCATCACAGCGTCATAACAGCATCATCACTGCATCATCATTGCGTCATCACTGCATCATCTCAGCATCATAATAGTGTCATCACAGTGTCATCACAGTCATCACAGCATCATCAAATCATCATTGCACCGTCATCACAGCATCATCACTGCATCATCATTGCACCATCACTGCATCATCACAGCATCATCTCAGCATCATCACAGCATCATTACTGCATAATCAATGCATTATCACAGCATAATCAAAGCATCACCACTGCGCCTTCACAGCATCATCACGGCATCATCACATTATCATCACTACATCATCAGTGTCATCACAGCATCATCACTCCGTCATCACAGCGTCATCACAGTATCATCACAGCATCATCACAGCACCATAGATGCATAATCACTGCATCATCACAGCATAACCAAAGCATCACCACTGCGCCTTCACAGCATCATCACTGCATCTTCAAATCATCATCGCAGCATCATCACTGCATCATCAATGAATCATCGCAGAATCATCACTGCATCATAGCTACATAATCACAGCGTCATAAATGCATCATCACAGTGTCATCACAGCATCATCTCAGCATCATCACAGCATCACGACAGGGTCATCACAGCCTCATCACTGTATCATTACAGCGTCATCACAGCATAATCACACCGTCATCACAATGTCACCACTGCATCATCACAGTGTCATCACAGGGTCATAACTGCATCATCACTGCATCATCACTGCATCTCCACAGCATAATCTCAGCATCATCACAGTGTCATCACAGTGTTATAACAGCATCATCACAGTATCATCACATCATCATCAGATCGTCATCACAGAATCATCACAGCATCATCACTATGTCATCACAGCATAATCACAATATCATCACAATGTCATTAAAGCATCATAACTGCATCATCACTGCATCATAACTGCATCATCACTGCATTATCACATCGTCACCACAGCGTCATCGCAGCAACATCACAGCATCATCACTGCATCGTAACTGCATCATCACGGTATCATCACAGCATCACAACAGCATTATCATAGCATCACAACAGCCTCAACAGTGTCACCACAGCAACATCACAGAATCATCACAGCATAATCGCAGCGTCACTACAGCATCATTACTGCATAATCACTGCATCATTACAGCATAATCACTGCATCATCACAACGTTATCACAGTATCATCACTGCATCATCATATCATCATCGCAGCGTCATCACTGCATCATCGCAGCATCATCACTGCATAGTCACAGCATCATCGCGTCTTCATACACGCATCATAACAGGGTCATCACAGCATCATAACCGCATAAACACTGCATCATCACAGCATCATCATTGCGTCATCACAAAATCATCAAAACATCATCGCAGCATCATCACAGCATCACGACAGCGTTACAAGAGCATCACAGCAGTTTCATCACAGTGTCATAACAGAATCATCACATAGTCATCACAACATCATCGCAGTGTCATAAATGCCTCATCACTACATCATCACAACATAATCATAGTATCATCACAGCATCATCACTGCATCGTCACAGCATTATCAAATCATCACTGCACCATCACATCATCATCAATGCATCATCAATGCTTCATCTCAGTGTCATCACAGTATCAATACTGCGGAATCACTGCATCAACACATCAAAATATCTGCATCATCACATCACCATCACTGCATCATCATATCATCATCACTGCATCATCACTGCGTCATCACAGCATCATCACAGTATTATCACATAATCACGATACGGTCATCACAGAGTCATCGCAGAATCATCACAGCATCATCACTGTGTCATCACAGCGTCGTCACAGCATCATCACAATATCATCACAGCTTCATCACAGCCTCATATCTGCATCATCATTGCATAATGACTGCATCATAACATCATCATAACTACGTCATCATATTGTCATCACAGCATCATCACAGCATCACGACAGTGTCATCACAACATCACGTCAGGGTCATCACAGCATCATCACTGCATTGTCACAGAATCATGACCGCGTCATCACAGCATCATCACATCATCATCCCTGCATCATCACATCATCATCACTGCATCATCACGGCGTAATCACAGCATCATCACAGCAGGATCGAAGCGTCATCACTGCAGCATCACAACATCATCACAGTATCCTCAGAGCATCTTCACTGCATCATCACTACATTGTCATCACATCATCACATCATCATCACTGCATCATCACAGCATAATCTCAGCATCATCACAGTATCAGTACTGCAGAATCATTGCATCATCACACCATCATCACAACATCATCGCAGCATCATCATAGCATCACGACAGTGTAATCATAGCATCATCACAGATTCATCAGAGCATCATTGCAGCGTCATCACTGCATCATCACAGTATCATCACATCATAGCAACATCATCACAACATCATCGCAGAATCATCACTGCATCATCAGAGCATCATCTCAGCATAATCACAGCATCATTAGTGCAGAATCACTACATCATCACATCACCATCACTGCATCATCACATCATCATCAGAGCATCATCACTGCGTCATCACTACATCATCACTACATAATCATAGCATCATTACTGCGTCATCACTGCATCATCAATGCATCATCACAACGCCATCTCAGTATCATCACAGCATCATCACAGCGTCATCACAGCATCACAACAGTGTCGTCGCAGCATCAACACAGCATCATTACATCATGATTATGCGTCATCAGAGCGTCATCGCAGCATCCTCACAGCATCATCATAGTACCACTACAGCATCATCACAGAATCACTATAGCGTCATCAAAGCATCATCACAGCATCATCACATCATCACCACAGCATCATCGCAGCATCGTCACTGCGTCATCACAGCATCATCACTGCATGATCACTGCATCATCACAGCATCATCACTGCAGCATCACAACATCATCTCAGCATCACAGCATCATCACTGCATAATCAGAGCACTATCACTGCGTTATCAAATTACCATCACTGCTTCATCACTGCATCATCATATCATCATCACAGCATCATCTAAGCATCATCACTGCGTCATAACAGCATCATCACAGCATCATCACATCGTCATGACAGCATTATCAGTGCATCATCACTGCATCATCACAGCGTCATCACAGCATTGTAACTGCATCCTCACTGCATCATCACCGCATCACCATCATCACATCATCACAAGCTGTGATGACACTGTAAGGATGCTGTGATGATGCTGTGATGATGCGGTGATGATGCTCTGATGATACTATGGTGATGCTGTGATGATGCTGTGATGCTCTGATCATGTGTGCTGTGCATCACAGCGTCATCACAGCATCATAGCGTCATCAAATTATCATCACTGCATCATCAGAGCATCACCAGAACTTCATCGCAGCATCATCAAAGCAACATCTCAGCGTCATCACAGCGTCACTACTGCAACATCACTGCATCATCAGAGCATTGGTGTAGATGCACTTCAGCTGGGCCATTGCCCTATCCTCCGGCCTTGCCATTGTTCCCCCTGGCACAGCCCCAACAATCCTTGCTTCAGCCCCATCCCCCTTCTTACCTAGTTTAAAGCCCTCTCAATGAGCCCTGCCAGCTCCTGGCCCGGGATCCTTTTTCCCCTAAAAGATAGGGACCCGTCTGCGGCCATCAGGCCAGGTGCTGAGTAAAGTGTCCCATGGTCAAAAAAAAAACAAGATTTCTGCGTTGGCACCAGAAATGATGATGTTATGATGCTGTGGTGATGCTGTTGTGATGGTGCTGTGATGATGATTTGATGACACAGTGATGATGCAGTTATGATGCTGTGATGATGCAGTGATGATGCTATGATGACGCTTTGATTACACTGTGATGCTTTGATGATGCTGTGATGACAATGTTATTATGCTGTGATGACACTGAATATGCTGTGATGATGCTGTGATGGTTTCATGATGCTATGATGATGCTGTGATGATTCAGTGATGACGCTGAGATGATGCTGTGATGATGCATTGATAACGCTGCGATGATGCTGCGATGATGTTGTCATGATGCTGTGATGATATTATGATGATGCTGAGATGATGCTTTGATGACACTGTGATGATGTTGTGATGATGCTCTGATGACGCTGTGATGACTCAGTGATGATGTAGTGATGCTGCTGTGATGATGCTTTGATGACGCTGTGATGCGTTGAAGATGTATTGATGATGCTGTGATGATGCATTTATGATGATGTGTTTATGCTGTGATGACGCTGTGATGATGCAGCAATAGTGCAGTGTTGATGCAGTTATGACGCTGTGGTGAGGCTGTGATAATAGTGTGATGATGGTGTGATGACACTGCGATGATGCTGTGATGACTCTGTGATAACGCTTTGATGACACTGTAATGATGCTGTAATGACGCCGTGATGAAGCTGTGATGGTGCTTTGATGAGGCTGTGATGACACAGTGATGATGTTGTGATGACGCTCTGATGACGCTGTGATGCTTTGATGATGCTGTGATGATGGTGTGACGATGCAGTGGTGACACTGCGATGATATTGTAATGATGCAGTGATGATGCTGTGATGATGCAGTGATGATGCTTTGGTGATGCTGTGATGATGCTCTGATGACGCTGTAATGATGGAGTGATGATGCAGTGATGATGCTGTGATGACGTTGTTATGACACTTTGATGATGCTGTGATGCTGTGATGATGTAGGTATGATGCTTTAATGAAGCAGTGATGATGTTGTGATGGTGCTGTGATGATGCAGTGATACCGCTGCGATGATACAGTGATGATTCTGTGATGATGCAGTGATGGCGACGCTGTGATGCATTGATGATGCTGTGATGATGCTGCGATGATGCTGTTGTGATGCTTTGATGATGCAGTGATGACGATGCGATGGTGATGTTGTGATGATGCTTTGACAATGCTTTGATAGCACTGTGATGATGTTGTGATGATGCAGTAATGATGCTATGATGACACAGTGATGGTACAGTGATGATGTGATGATGACGCTGTGATGACGCTGTGATACTGTAATACTGTTGTGATGATGCTGTGGTGATGCTGTGATGACGCTTTCATGATGCAGTGATCATGATGTGATGATGCTGTGATGATGCTTTGATGACACTGTGATGATGTTGTGATGATGCAGTGATGAAGCTGTGATGACGCTGCGATGATGCTGCGATGATGCATTGATGACACTGTGATGATGCTGTGACGATGTATTTATGATGACGCATTGATTACACTGTGATGACGCTGCGATGATGCTGCGATGATGCAGTGATGATGCTGTGATGATGCTGTGATGACGCTTTGATGAGGCTTTGATTATTTGATGATGCTGTGATGATGCTGTGATGACGCTGTGATGACACTGTGATGCTGTGATGATGTTGTAATAATGCTCTGGTGAAGCTGTGATGACGTTTTCATGATGCAGTGATCATGATGTTATGATGCTGTGATAATGCTTTGATGACGCTTTGATGACACTGTGATGATGTTGCGATGATGCAGTGATGATGCTGTGATGATGCAGTGATGATGCAGTGATGGTGCTACGATGATGCTGTTGTGATGCTGTGATGATGCTGTGATGACGCTTTGATGACACTATGATAATGTTGTGATAATGCAGTAATGATGCAGTGATGACTCAGTGATGATGCTGTGATGACGCTGTGATCATGTTGTGATGATTCTGTGATGGCACTGTGATGCTTTGTTTAAGCTCTGATGATGCTGTGATGATGCAGTAATGATGTCGTGATGATGCTGTGATGATGCCGTGATGATGCTGTTATTATGCTGTGATCATGTAGTGAAATGATGTGATGATGCTCTGATGATACAGTGATGATGCAGTGATGATCCAGTTATGACGATGTGGTGAGGCTGTGATAATATTGTGATGATGCTGTGATGATGCAGTGATGATGCTGTGATGATGCAGTGATGAGGCAGCGATAATGTTCTGATGACGCTATGATGATACTGTGATGATACAATGATGACGCTGTGATTCTTTGGTGATGCTGTGATGATGCTGTGATGATGCAGTGATGATGATGTGATGATGTTGTTATGATGCTGTGATGATGCAGTGATCATTCACTTATGATGCTGTTATGATGCAGTGATGACGCTGCGATGATGCAGTGATGACGCTGCGATGATGCTGTGTTGATGCTGTAATGATGATGTGATGACGCTGTGATGACGCACTGATAATGTAGTTATTACGCTGTGATGATTCTGTGATGACGCGCTGATGATGATGTGATGACGCTTTGAAGACACTGTGATGATGCTGTGTTGATGCTGTGATGAAGCTGTGATGACGAGGTGATGGTTCTTTGATGACGCTCTGATGACGCAGTGGTGATGCTGTGATGACGCTGCGATGAGTCTTTGATGACGCTGTGATGGTTTAATGATGCTGTGATGATGCTGCGATGATGCTGTGATGATGGCGTGATGATTCTGTGATGATGCTGTGATGATGCTTTGGTGATGCCGTGATGAAGCTGTGATGACGCTTTGATTATGCTGTGATGCTTTGATGATGCTGTGATGATGCTGTAATAATGCTGTGATGATAGGATGATACTGTAGTGATGCCGTGATGATGCTCTGATGACACTTTGATGACGCTGTGATGCTTTGATGATGCTGTAATAATGCTGTGATGATAGGATGATACTGTAGTGATGCCGTGATGATGCTCTGATGACACTTTGATGACGCTGTGATGCTTTGATGATGCTGTGATGATGCTCTGATGACGCTGTGATGATGCAGTGATGATGCAGTGATGAAGCTGTGATGACGCTTTGATGACACTATGATAATATTCTGATGATGCAGTAATGATGCTGTGATGACACAGTGATGATGCTGTGATGATGCTGTAATGATGCAGCGATGATGCTGTGATGATGTTGTGATTATGCTGTGATGACGCTACGATAATGCTGTTATGATGCTGTGATGACGCTGTGATCATGCTGTGATCATGCTGTGATGATGCAGTGATGACGCTGCGATGATGCTTTGATGATTCTTTGAAGATGCAGTGATGACGACGTGATGACGCTGTGACGACGCTGTGATGACGCTGTTATGACGCAGCGATGATGCAGTGATGATGCTGTGACGATGTAGTGGTGATGACGCATTGATGACGCTGTGATGATGCTGTGATGATGATGTGATGATGCTGTGATGACTCTATGATGATGCAGTGATGACACTGTGATGGCACTGTGATGCCTTGTTGAAGCTCTGATGATGCATTGATAATGCACTGATTATGCAATGATGATGTTGTCTTGATACTGTGATGATGCTGTGATGACGGTTTGATGACACTGTGATGACGTTCTGATGATGCAGTGATGATGCTGTGATGATGCTGTGATGATGCTGCGATGATGTTGTTGTGACGGTCTGATGATGCTGTGATGACGGTTTGATGACACTGTGATGATGTTCTGATGATGCAGTGATGATGCTGTGATGATGCTGTGATGACGCTTCGATGATGCTGTTGTGATGCTCTGATAATGCTATGATTACGCTTTGATGACATTGTGATGCTGTTGTTGTGATGCAGTGATGACGCTGTGATGATGCTGTGATGCTCTGTTGATGATGTTATGATGCTGTGATGATGCAGTAATGATGCTGTGATGGTGCTGTGATGACGCTTTGATTACTGCATCATCACTGCATCATCACTGCATCACCACAGCATCATCACTGCGTAATCAAAACATCATCACAGCATCAGCACAACATCATCACAGCATCATTACAGCATCATCACAGCATCATCACAGCATCATCACAGCATCATCACAGCCTCATCACAGCCTCATAACTACATAAACACTGCATCATCACAGCATCATCACTGCGTCATCACAGCGTCAAAACAGCATCATCCCATCATCATCATTGCATCATAACAGCATCATCACAACATCATCACAGTATAATGAATGCATCATCACGGCATCATCACAGCGTCATCACAGCATCATCACAGCGTCATCTCTGCGTCATCAAAGCATCACCACTGCATCATCACAGCATTATAACAGTGTCATCAAAACGTCATCACAGAGTAATCACAGGATCATCATATCGTCGTCGCAGCGTCATCACAGCATCATAATAGCATCATCACAGCATCATAACAGAATCATCACTGAATCATCACTGCATCATCACAGCATCATCACATCGTCATGACAGCATTATCAGTGCATCATCACTGCATCATCACAGCGTCATCACAGCATTGTAACTGCATCCTCACTGCATCATCACCGCGTCACCATCATCACATCATCACAAGCTGTGATGACACTGTAAGGACGCTGTGATGATGCTGTGATGATGCGGTGATGATGCTCTGATGATACTATGGTGATGCTGTGATGATGCTGTGATGCTCTGATCATGTGTGCTGTGCATCACAGCGTCATCACAGCATCATAGCGTCATCAAATTATCATCACTGCATCATCAGAGCATCACCAGAACTTCATCGCAGCATCATCAAAGCAACATCTCAGCGTCATCACAGCGTCACTACTGCAACATCACTGCATCATCAGAGCATTGGTGTAGATGCACTTCAGCTGGGCCATTGCCCTATCCTCCGGCCTTGCCATTGTTCCCCCTGGCACAGCCCCAACAATCCTTGCTTCAGCCCCATCCCCCTTCTTACCTAGTTTAAAGCCCTCTCAATGAGCCCTGCCAGCTCCTGGCCCGGGATCCTTTTTCCCCTAAAAGATAGGGACCCGTCTGCGGCCATCAGGCCAGGTGCTGAGTAAAGTGTCCCATGGTCAAAAAAAAAACAAGATTTCTGCGTTGGCACCAGAAATGATGATGTTATGATGCTGTGGTGATGCTGTTGTGATGGTGCTGTGATGATGATTTGATGACACAGTGATGATGCAGTTATGATGCTGTGATGATGCAGTGATGATGCTATGATGACGCTTTGATTACACTGTGATGCTTTGATGATGCTGTGATGACAATGTTATTATGCTGTGATGACGCTGTGATGATGCTGTTATGACAATTTGATGATGCTGTGATTATACAGCTATGATGCTCTCAGGATGATATGATGATGCAGTGATGATGCTGTGATGATGCAGTCATGATGCTGTGATGACGCTGTCGTGACTCAATGATGATGCTGTGGTGACGCTGTGATGATGTTGTGATGATGCTGTGATGATGCTCTGATGATGCTGTGCTGATGTAGTGTTTATGCAGTGATGATGCAGTTATGATACTGCGATGAAGCTTTGATGATGCTGTGATGATGCTGTGATGAAGCTTTGATGATGCTGTGATTACACAGCTATGATGCTTTCATGATTATATGATGATGCAGTGATGATGCTGTGATGACACTGTTATGACGCAGTGATGACACTGAATACGCTGTGATGATGCTGTGATGGTTTCATGATGCTATGATGATGCTGTGATGATTAAGTGATGACGCTGAGATGATGCTGTGATGATGCATTGATAACGCTGCGATGATGCTGCGATGATGTTGTCATGATGCTGTGATGATATTATGATGATGCTGTGATGATGCTTTGATGACACTGTGATGATGTTGTGATGA
This sequence comes from Clangula hyemalis, assembly GCA_963989345.1. The sequence continues at coordinate 16,486 of CAXDIO010000139.1, forward strand.
TGCTCTGATGACGCTGTGATGCGGTGAAGATGTATTGATGATGCTGTGATGATGCATTTATGATGATGTGTTTATGCTGTGATGACGCTGTGATGATGCAGCGATAGTGCAGTGTTGATGCAGTTATGACGCTGTGGTGAGGCTGTGATAATAGTGTGATGATGGTGTGATGACACTGCGATGATGCTGTGATGATGCTGTGATGACTGTGATAACGCTTTGATGACACTGTAATGATGCTGTAATGACGCCGTGATGAAGCTGTGATGGTGCTTTGATGAGGCTGTGATGACGCAGTGATGATGTTGTGATGACGCTCTGATGACGCTGTGATGCTTTGATGATGCTGTGATGATGGTGTGACGATGCAGTGGTGACACTGCGATGATATTGTAATGATGCAGTGATGATGCTGTGATGATGCAGTGATGATGCTTTGGTGATGCTGTGATGATGCTCTGATGACGCTGTAATGACGGAGTGATGATGCAGTGATGATGCTGTGATGACGTTGTTATGACACTTTGATGATGCTGTGATGCTGTGATGATGTAGGTATGATGCTTTAATTGCTAGGGTCTTCTTTCTGACCCTTCTTGAAAACCGGCACAACATTTGCCAGCTTCCAGTCTACCGGGACCTCTCCAAATTCCCAGGATCGTTGAAAAATAATTGCGAGAGGTTCCGCGATGACGTCCGCCAGCTCTTTCAGCACCCGGGGATGAATCCCATCCGGACCCATGGACTTGTAGGGATCCAGGTGGAGTAGCAAATCCCGCACACTTTCAGGGTCGGTTGGGAGTTTGTCATCCCCACCGTCCCGGTCCTCCAGCTCAGGGCACCCTGGGTCCCGAAGCCCATCATCGGCATTGAAGACAGAGGCAAAGAAGGCGTTAAGCGTCTCTGCTTTGCCTATGTCATTGTCTGTGAGGAGACCTTCCCTATCAAGGAGCGGCCCTATGTATTCTTTAGTTCTCCTTTTTCCATTCACATATCTAAAAAAACCCTTTTTATTTTCTCTCACAGACACAGCCAGCTTCAACTCTAGGTATGTTTTGGCCACACAAATTTTCTCCCTACAAACACGAACAGCATCCCTGTATTCTTTCCTTGACACCTGGCCCTCCTTCCAGTAGCGAAACACTCTCTGTTTCCGCCTAATCTCCATTAGAATGTGCCTGGTCAGCCACGCCGGCCTCCTGCCCCGCCTGCCTGACTTGCGATATTTAGGAATTGCCTGATCTTGTGCTTCTAGGAGGCATCGCTTAAAGAATGACCAGCACTGGTGGACATCGAGGCCTTCAAGAGCAGTTTCCCAGGGGACCTTGCTGACTAGTTCCCTGAGCAGCCTGAAGTCCGCTTTCCCCATATCTAGGGATGAGGTTTTGGTGGCACTTTTCCTTCTGTCACCGTAAAATTTGAACTCAACCACTTCATGGTCGCTATGAAAATATGCATCATCACAGCGTCATCACTATATCATCACTGCATCATCACAGCATCATCAAAACGACATCAGAACATCATCACTGCATCATGACAGCATCATCACTGCATCATCACATCATCATCACATAATCTTCAATGCGTCATCACAGCGTAATCACAAAGTCATCACTTCATCATCAAATTGCCATCAGAGCGTCATCACAGCATCATCACAGCTGTATCGCAACATCATCACAGCATCACCACAGCATCATCACTGCGTCATCATAGCTTCATAGCTGCATAATCACAGCATCATCACTGCATAATCACAGCATCATCACCGCATCATCCCAGCATCTTCACAACATCATGACAGCATCATTACTGCTGACTCACTGCATCATCACAGCATCATCACATCATCATAACAACATCATCACTACATCATCACTGCGTCATCACAGCATTATCACAGCTTCATCACAGCATCATCATTCCGTCATCACAGCGTCATCAGAGCGACATCAGAGCGTCATCACAGCATCATAACAGCATCATCACAGCATCATCCCATATTCATTACAGCATCATCACATCATCATCGCAGCGTCATCACTTTGTGATCAGAGCGTCATCACAGCATCATCACATCACCATCACTGCATCATCACAGAATCATCATCTCAGCATCTTCGCAGTGTCATCAATGCATTGTTACAGCATCATCACAATATCATCACAGCATCGTCACTGCATCATCACTGCGTCACCACTGCATCATCACAATATCCTCACAACATCATAAATGCATAATCACTGCATCATCACGGCATCATCACAGGGTCATCACAGCATCATCACAGCATCATCACAGCATTATCACTGCATCATGACATCATCATCACTGCATCATCGCTGCATCATCACAGCATAATCACAGCATCATCACAACATCATAAGAGCGTCATTAGCATCATAACAGCACCATCACTGTGTCATCGCAGTGTCACCAGAACATCAGCACATCATCACCGCAGCATCAACAAAACATAATTATGGCATCATCACAGCATCATCACTGCATTATCAGTGCATCTTCACAGCAACATCTCAGCATCATCACACCATCATTACTACTTACTTACTGCATCGTCACAGCGTCATCACAATATTATCACTGCATCATCACAGCATCATCACTGCATCATCACAACATCATGTAAGTGTCATCACAGCATAATCACTGTGTCATCACAGCATCATCGCAGCATCATCATAAATCATCACAAAATCATCACAGTGTCATCACAGCATCATCACAGCATTATCACAGAATCATTACTGCATAAACACTGCATCATCACAGCGTTATCACAGTATCATCACTGCATCATCAGAGAATAATCAAATCATCATCACAACATCATCAGAGTGCCATCACAGAATCATCACTGCGTCATCAGAGCGTCATCAAAACATCATCACAGCATCATCACAGCATCATCATAGTGTCATCACAGCATCATCACTGTGTCATCAGAGCGTCATCACAGCATAATCACAGCATCATCACAGCAGCATCAGAGCAGCATCATGGTGTCATGACAGAATCATCACTACGTCATCAAATTGTCATCACAGCAACCCACAGCATCATCACAGCATCATTGCAGCATCATAACAGCATCATCAAAGCATCTTTACTGCTTACTCACTGCATCCTCACAGCGTCATCACACTATTGTCAGTGCATCATCAGAGCATCATCACTGCATCAGCACACCATAATCACAACATCATCACACCGTCATCACCGTGTCATCACTGCATCATCACAGCGTCATCACAGGGTCATAACTGCATCATCATTTGCCGGTCATAACTGCATGCCATTTGCCGAGGTGATCGGCTCCGGGGCAGACGCATTCTGCAGCGGAGCGGGGGATCAGGCCAGGCAGGGCTAAATTTTCCAGCATCAAGCGTACTTGAGGGAGCCGCCAGGACCTGGCAGCCCTCGTGAGGGAGGCTGATGAGGCGAAGGTGGAGCCAGCAGCGCCCCCTCCCCAGCCGTTCAAAAGCTGCCCCTGGGGAGCGGGAGCGACCAGGACGGGCAAACAGGGCGTGGCGCGTCAGAAGGGAGTGGCGCGGCAGTTAGCGAGGCATTTCGCGCAGGCAGGGCGAGCAGGAAGGGCAGAGCGCTCCCCGCCGCCCACACGAACGCCTCTTAATGACAGCCGTTAGCTAGGTGATAATGGTCTCCACCAGGCACGGTGCGCTCTCCAGGAAGTCGGTACACACCCAGACCGACTACCCGTTAAAAAATGCAGCAGTTCAGGTCACCGGATGCAGGGAGTGTCTGAGCCTGTTGTTGCCATCGGCGGGCGGCAGAGACACTGCGTGCGTGAGGTGCGAGCAGGTGGATGACCTGGTCCGCATGGTGGCGGAGCTCAAGGAGGAGGTCGAGAGGCTGAGGGATATCAGGGAGTGTGAGCGGGAGATAGACTTGTGGAGTAACTCCCTGCAGGGCCTCAAGGAGAGGTACCGGGGTGAGACACCCCAAATGGGGGTGGACCCTCTGCCCTGCTGCTGTCGGGCAGAGGGAGGGGATCTGGGAGTTGAGGAGGAATGGAAACAGGTCCCTGCTCGACGTCACAGGCTATGCCCTCCCCTTCTGGCCCCACCTTCCCAGGTGCCCCTAAGCAACAGGTTTGAGGCCCTGGAGCTTGACAGACCAGTAGCTGAGGAAGAGGTAGCAAGTGTTCCCAGGAGGATGCCTAGGGCGAGGAGGTCGACTCCACGCCTCAGGACTGCCTCCATCAAGAAAGACAGGAGGGTTATTGTTGTTGGAGACTCTACTCTTAGGGGAACAGAGGGCCCTATTTGTCGGCCGGACCCTACCCGTAGGGAAGTCTGCTGCCTCCCTGGGGCCAGGGTCAGGGACGTTGCCAGGAAGCTTCCCAACCTGGTACGCCCCTCTGATTATTATCCTCTTTTGATAGTCCAGGCGGGCAGTGACAACATTGAAGAGAGAAGCCTGAAGGCTATCAAAAGAGACTTTAGGGGGCTGGGACGGTTAGTGGATGGAGCGGGAGTGCAGGTGCTGTTTTCGTCCATCCCTACGGTGGCAGGGAGGGGTACAGAGAGGACACGGAAAGCCCACCTGTTAAACACGTGGCTCCGGGGCTGGTGCCAACGCAGAAATCTTGGGTTTTTCGACCATGGGGCACTTTACTCAGCACCTGGCCTGATGGCCGCAGACGGGTCCCTATCTTTTAGGGGAAAAAGGATCCTGGGCCAGGAGCTGGCAGGGCTCATTGAGAGGGCTTTAAACTAGGTAAGAAGGGGGATGGGGCTGAAGCAAGGATTATTGGGGCTGTGCCAGGGGGAACAATGGCAAGGCCGGAGGATAGGGCAATGGCCCAGCTGAAGTGCATCTACACCAATGCACGCAGCATGAGTAACAAACAGGAGGAGCTGGAAGCCATCGTGCAGCAGGCAGGCTACGACTTGGTTGCCATCACGGAGACGTGGTGGGACCACAGTCATGACTGGAGTGCTGCAATGCCTGGCTATAAGCTCTTCAGAAGGGACAGGCAGCACAGAAGGGGTGGTGGTGTGGCTCTCTATATTAGAGAGTCTTTCGATGTTGTAGAACTCGAGGCTAGGAATGACAAGGTCGAGTCCCTTTGGGTTAGGATCGGCAGGGACAACAAGGCTAGTGTCCTGGTCGGGGTCTGCTATAGACCGCCGAACAAGGATGAGGAGACGGATGAGGAGTTCTACAGGCAGCTGACAGAAGTTGCGAAATCTTCAGTGCTTGTACTCGTGGGGGACTTCAACTTCCCTGACACATACTGGAAGCACAACACAGCCCAGAGAAAGCAGTCTAGGAGGTTTCTGGAGGGCGTGGAAGATAGCTTCCTGACACAGCTGGTTAGTGAACCTACCAGGGGTGGTGCCCCGCTAGACCTTCTCTTCACAAACAGAGAAGGACTGGTGGAGGATGTGATTGTCGGGAGCTGTCTTGGGCAGAGTGACCACGAAATGGTGGAGTTCACTATTCTTGGCGAGGCCAGGAAGGGGACCAGTAAAACAGCTCTATTGGACTTTCGGAGGGCTGACTTTGGGCTGCTCAGGACACTAGTTGGTGGAGTTCCTTGGGAGGCGGTTCTGAAGGGCAGAGGAGTCCAGGAAGGCTGGGCGCTCTTCAAGAGGGAAATCTTAATGGCGCAGGAGCGGTCTGTCCCCATGTGCCCAAAGATGAGCCAGCAGGGAAGAAGACCAGCCTGGCTCAACAGAGAACTGTGGCTTGAGCTTAGGAGAAAAAAGAGGGTTTATAATCTTTGGAAAAGTGGGCAGGCCACTAGGGAGGACTATAAGGATGTAGCGAGGCTGTGTAGGGACAAAATTAGGAAGGCCAAAGCTCATCTGGAGCTCAATCTGGCTACTGCTGTTAAAGATAACAAAAAACGTTTTTATGAATACATCAACACAAAAAGGAGGACTAAGGAGAATCTCCATCCTTTACTGGATGCGGGGGGAAACTTAGTTACAAGAGATGAGGAAAAGGCGGAGGTGCTCAATGCCTTCTTTGCCTCAGTCTTTAGCGGCAATACCGGTTGTTCTCTGGATACCCAGTACCCTGAGCTGGTGGAAGGGGATGGGGAGCAGGATGTGGCCCTCACTATCCACAAAGAAATGGTTGGTGACCTGCTACGGCACTTGGATGTGCACAAATCGATGGGGCCGGATGGGATCCACCCAAGGGTACTGAGAGAACTGGCAGAGGAGCTGGCCAAGCCCCTGTCCATCATTTATCAGCAGTCCTGGCTATCGGGGGAGGTCCCAGCTGACTGGCGACTAGCAAATGTGACGCCCATCTACAAGAAGGGCCGGAGGGCAGACCCGGGAAACTACAGGCCTGTCAGTTTGACCTCAGTACCGGGGAAGCTCATGGAGCAGATCCTCTTGAGAGTCATCATGCAGCACTTGCAGGGCAAGCAGGCGATCTGGCCCAGTCAGCAGGGGTTTATGGAGGGCAGATCCTGCTTGACAAACCTGATCTCCTTCTATGACAAAGCGACGCGCTGGGTGGACGAGGGAAAGGCTGTGGATGTGGTCTACCTTGACTTCAGCAAGGCTTTTGACACCGTCTCCCACAGCATTCTCCTCAAGAAACTGGCTGCTCTTGACTTGGACTGGCGCACGCTTCGTTGGGTTAGAAACTGGCTGGATAGCCGGGCCCAAAGAGTCGTGGTAAATGGAGTCAAGTCCAGTTGGAGGCCAGTCACTAGTGGCGTCCCCCAGGGCTCGGTGCTGGGGCCGGTCCTCTTTAATATCTTCATCAATGATCTGGACGAGGGCATTGAGTGCACCCTCAGTAAGTTTGCAGATGACACCAAGTTAGGTGCGTGTGTCGATCTGCTCGAGGGTAGGAAACCTCTGCAGGAGGATCTGGATAGGCTGCACCGATGGGCTGAGGTCAACTGTATGAAGTTCAATAAGGCCAAGTGCCGGGTCCTGCACCTGGGGCGCAACAACCCCAAGCAGAGCTACAGGCTGGGAGATGAGTGGTTGGAGAGCTGCCAGGCAGAGAAGGACCTGGGAGTGATGGTGGACAGTCGCCTGGATATGAGCCAGCAGTGTGCTTAGGTGGCCAAGAAGGCCAACGGCATCCTGGCTTGTATCAGAAACAGTGTGACCAGCAGGGCTAGGGAGGTGATCATCCCCCTGTACTCGGCTCTAGTGAGGCCGCACCTCGAGTACTGTGTTCAGTTTTGGGCCCCTCGCTACAAGAAGGACATCGAGGTGCTTGAGCGGGTCCAGAGGAGGGCGACGAAGCTGGTGAGGGGCCTGGAGAACAAGTCCTACGAGGAGCGGCTGAAGGAGCTGGGCTTGTTCAGCCTGGAGAAGAGGAGGCTCAGGGGCGACCTTATCGCTCTCTACAGATACCTTAAAGGAGGCTGTAGTGAGGTGGGGGTTGGCCTGTTCTCCCACGTGCCTGGTGACAGAACGAGGGGGAATGAATGGGCTTAAGTTGCACCAGGGGAGTTTTAGGTTAGATGTTAGGAAGAACTTCTTTACTGAAAGGGTTGTTAGGCACTGGAACAGGCTGCCCAGGGAGGTGGTGGAGTCACCATCCCTGGAAGACTTTAAAAGACGTTTAGATGTAGAGCTTAGGGATATGGTTTAGTGGGGACTGTTAGCGTTAGGTCAAAGGTTGGACTCGATGATCTTGAGGTCTCTTCCAACCTAGAAATTCTGTGATTCTGTGATCACTGCATCATCACTGCATCTTCACAGCATAATCTCAGCATCATCACAGTGTCATCACAGTGTTATAACAGCAATATCACAGCATCATCACATCATCATCAGAGCGTCATCACAGAATCATCACAGCATCATCACTATGTCATCACAGCATAATCACAATATCATCAGAACATCATTAAAGCGTCATAACTGCATCATCACTGCATCATCACTGCATCATCACTGCATCATCACATCATCACCACAGCGTCATCGCAGAAACATCACAGCATCATCACTGCATCGTAACTGCATCATCACTGCATCATAACAGCGTCATCACAGCATCATCACATCATCATCATTGCATCATCACAGCGTGATCGCTGCATCATCACAGCATCCTCACAATATCCTTGCAGCATCATCACAGCATCATCACAACATCATTACTGCATCATCACAGCATAATCACAGCATCATCACAACATCATAAGAGCATCATTAGCATCATAACAGCACCATCACTGTGTCATCACAGTGTCACCACAACATCAGCACATCATCATCGCAGCGTCAACAAAACATAATCATAGCATGATCACAGCATCATCACTGCATTATCAGTGCATCTTCACAGCAACATCTCAGCATCATCTCACCATCATTACTACTTACTCACTGCATCATCACAGCGTCATCAGAGTATCATCAATACATCGTCACAGCATCATCACATCATCATCACAACATCATGTGTCATCACAGCATAATCTCTGTGTCATCACAGCGTCATCACAGCATCATCACAGCATCATCACAGCTTCATAGCTCCATAATCACATCATCACAGCATCATCACTACATCATCACAGCATCATCATAAATCATCACAAAATCATCACAGTGTCATCACTGCATCATCACAGCATCATCACATCGTGATCAATGCATCATCACATCATAATCACAACATCACCATAGCATCATTACTGCGTCATCACTACATCATCACTGCATCATCACTGCATCAGCACAACGTCATCTCAGTATCATCACAGCATCATCACAGCGTCATCACAGCATCACAACAGTGTCATCGCACCGTCATCACATCATCATCATAGTACCACTACAGCATCATCACAGAATCACTATAGAGTCATCAAAGCGTCATCACAGCATCATCACAGCATAGTCACTGCGTCATAACAGCATCATCACATCATCACCACAGCATCATCGCAACATCATGAATGCGTCATCACAGCATCATTGCATCATCACTGCATCAACACAGCATCATCACTACGTCATCACAGCGTACTCACTACATCATCACTACATAATCACAGCATAATTACAGCGTCATCAATGCATCACCACTGCATCATAAAAGCATCATCTAGGTATCATTACAGTATCATTACTGCATAAACACTGCATCATCACAGTATCATCACTGCATCATCATAACTTCATCGCAGAGTCATCACTGCATCATCACAGTATCATCACTGCATCATTACTGCAGAATCACTGCGTCATCACATCATCATCACTACATGATCACTGCATCATCACAGCATCATCACTGAGTCATCACAACATCATCATTGCATCATCACAATATCATCACAGCATCATCACAGCATCATCACAGCATCATCACAGCATCATCACTGCGTTATCACAACATCATCACTGCATCATCACAATATCATCACAGCATCATCACATCATCATCAGAGCATCATCACATAATCATCACTGCATCATCACAACATCATCAGAGTATCATCACAGCGTCATCACACAATCATCACAGCATCATCACTGCGTTATCACAACATCATCACTGCATCATCACAGCTTCATCAGAGCATCACAACATTATCGCTACATCATCACAGAGTCATCACAGAGTCATCACAGCATCATCACTGCATCATCACTTCGTAATCAGAGCATCATGACTTCATCATCACAGCACCATTACTGCATCATCACAACATCATCACAGTGTCATCACAGCATCATCACTGCATCATCACAGCGTCATCACAGCGTCGTAACTGCATCCTCACTGCATCATCACCGCATCACCATCATCACAGCATCACAAGGTATGATGACACTGTGATGACACTGTAAGGACGCTGTGATGATGCGGTGATGATGCGGTGATGATGCTCTGATGATACTATGGTGATGCTGTGATGATGCTGTGATGCTCTGATCATGTGTGCTGTGCATCACAGCGTCATCACAGCATCATCACAGCATCATAGCGTCATCAAATTATCATCACTGCATCATCAGAGCATCACCAGAACTTCATCGCAGCATCATCAAAGCAACATCTCAGTGTCATCACAGCGTCACTACTGCAACATCATTGCATCATCAGAGCATCATCAGAGCATTGGTGTAGATGCACTTCAGCTGGGCCATTGCCCTATCCTCCGGCTTTGCCATTGTTCCCCCTGGCACAGCCCCAACAATCCTTGCTTCAGCCCCATCCCCCTTCTTACCTAGTTTAAAGCCCTCTCAATGAGCCCTGCCAGCTCCTGGCCCAGGATCCTTTTTCCCCTAAAAGATAGGGACCCGTCTGCGGCCATCAGGCCAGGTGCTGAGTAAAGTGCCCCATGGTCAAAAAAAAAAAAGATTTCTGCGTTGGCACCAGAAATGATGATGTTATGATGCTGTGGTGATGCTGTTGTGATAATGCTGTGATGATGATTTGATGACACAGTGATGATGCAGTGATGGTGCTGTGATGGTGCTGTGATGACGTTTTGATGATGTTGTGATGATGCTTTCATGACACTGTGATAATGCTGTGATGGTGCTGTGATGAGGCTGTGATGAAGTTCTGGTGATGCTCTGATGATGCAGTGATGATAATTTGATGACGCTGTGATGCTGTGATGATGCTGTGATGATTCTGTGATGATGCTGCGATGATGCTGTGATGACACTTTGATGACAATGTTATTATGCTGTGATTATGCTGTTATGACGCTGTGATGATGCAGTGTTTATGCAGTGATGATGCAGTTATGATACTGTGATGATGCAGTGATGACGCTATGATGACTCTTTGATTACACTGTGATGCTTCGATGATGCTGTGATGATGCAGTGATGATGCTTTAATGATGATGGGATGATTCTGTGATGACGCTGTGATGATGCTTTGATGACACTGTGATGATGCTGTTGTGATGCTGTGATGAGGCTTTGATGACACTGTGATGATGTTGTGATAACGCTGTGATGACGCAGTGATGATGCTGTGATGATGCAGTCATGATGATGTGATGATGTTTTGATGATGCTCTGATGATGCTGTGATGATGCTCTGATGATGCACTGATGATGATGTAATGATGCAGTGATGACGCTCTAATGATGCTGTGATGATGCTCTGATGATGCTGTGATGACGATGTTATTATGCTGTGATGACGCTGTGATGATGCTGTTATGACAATTTGATGATGCTGTGATTATGCAGCTATGATGCTCTCAGGATGATATGATGATGCAGTGATGATGCTGTGATGACGCTGTCATGATGCTGTGATGACGCTGTCGTGATTCAATGATGATGCTGTGATGACGCTGTGATGATGTTGTGATGATGCTGTGATGATGCACAGATGACGCTGTCTTGATGCTGTGATGATGCTCTGATAATGGTGTGATGATGTAGTCTTTATGCAGTGATGACGCAATTATGATACTGTGATGAAGCTTTGATGATGATGTGATGATGCTGTGATGATGCTGTGATGACGCTTTGATGATGCTGTGATTATACAGCTATGATGCTGTCATGATTATATGATGATGCAGTGATGATGCCGTGATGATACTGTGATGACACTGAATACACTGTGATGATGCTGTGATGCCTTCATGACGCTATGATGATGCTGTGATGATGCTGTGATGATGCAGTGATGACGCTGCGATGATGCTGTGATGATGCTGTGATGATGCTTTGATGATGCATTGATAACGCTGCGATGATGCTGTGATGATGCTGTCATGATGTTGTAATGATGCAGTGATGACACTGCGATGATGCTGTTATGATATTGTGATGACGCTGTGATGATGCTTTGATGACGCTGTGATGTTGTGAAGATGTATTGATGATGCTGTGATGATGCATTTATGATGATGTGTTTATGCTGTGGTGACACTGTGATGATGCAGTGATAATGCAGTGTTGATGCAGTTATGACGCTGTGTTGAGGCTGTGATAACATTGTGATGATGCTGTGATGATGGTGTGATGACACTGCGATGATGCTGTGATGACGCTGTGATAACGCTTTGATGACACTGTAATGATGCTGTAATGACGCCGTGATGATACTGTGATGACGCTGTGATGGTGATTTGATGACGCTGTCATGACGCAGTGATGATGTTTTGATGACGCTCTGATGACGCTGTGATGCTCTGTTGATTGTGTGATGACGCAGTGATGACACTGCGATGATATTGTAATGATGCAGTGACGATGCAGTGATGATGCAGGGATGATGCTTTGGTGATGCTGTGATGATGCTCTGATGACGCTGTAATGACGGAATGATGATGCAGTGATGATGCTGTGATGACGCTGTTATGACACTTTGATGATGCTGTGATGCTGTGATGATATTGGTATGATGATGTAATGATGCAGTGATGATGCTGTGATGATGTTGTGATGGTGCTGTGATGATGTTGTGATCATGCTGTGATGATGCAGTGATACCGCTGCGATGAAACAGTGATGATTCTGTGATGATGCAGTGATGGCGACGCTGTGATGCATTGATGATGCTCTGATGATGCTGCGATGATGCTGTTGTGATGCTTTGATGATGCAGTGATGATTCTGTGGTGACGCTGAGATGATGCTGTGATGACACCTGGATGATGCAGAGATGACGCTGTGATGATGCAGTTGTGATGCTGTGATGATGCAGTGATGATGCTGTGATGACACAGTGATGGTGCAGTGATGATGTGATGATGACGCTGTGATGATTCTGTGATGACGCTGCGATGATGCTGTGATGATGCATTGATGACACTCTGATGATTCTGTGAGGACGTTCTGATGATGCAGTGATGACGCTGTGATGATGCTGTTGTGATGCTCTGATTATGCTGTGATTATGCTGTGATGACACTGTGATGATGTTGTGCTGATGCAGTAATGATGCTGTGATGATGCTGTGATGACTCTGCGATGATGCTGTGATGATGCAGTGATGATGCTGTGATGACTCTATGATGATGCAGTGATGACACTGTGATGGCACTGTGATGCCTTGTTGAAGCTCTGATGATGCATTGATAATGCACTGATTATGCAGTGATGATGTTGTCTTGATACTGTGATGATGCTGTGATGATACTGTGATGACGGTTTTATGACACTGTGATTATGTTCTGATGACCCAGTGATCATGCTGTGATGATGCAGTGATGACACGGTGATGATGCTGTTGTGATGCTCTGATGATGCTGTGATGACGGTTTGATGACACTGTGATGACGTTCTGATGCTGCAGTGATGATGCTGTGATGATGCTGTGATGCTCTGATTATGATGTTATGATGCTGTGATGATGTAGTAATGATGCTGTGATGATGCTGTGATGACGCTTTGATCACTGCATCATCACTGCATCATCACTGCATCACCACAGCATCATCACTGTGTAATCAAAACATCATCACAGCCTCATAACTACATAAACACTGCATCATCACAGCATCATCAATGCGTCATCACAGCGTCATAACAGCATCATCACAGTATCATCATTGCGTCATCACTGCATCATCTCAGCATCATAATAGTGTCATCAGAGCGTCATCACAGTCATCACAGCATCATCACATCATCATCGCAGTGCCATCACAGCATCATCACTGCATCATCATATCTTCATCGCAGCGTCATCACTGCATCATCACAGCATCATCACTGCATCATTACTGCAGAATCACTGCGTCATCGCATCATCATCACTACATGATCACTGCATCATCACAGCATCATCACTTCGCCATCACATCATCATTGCATCATCACAACATCAATACAGCATCATTACAGCATCATCACATCATCACATCATCATCACAGCATCATCACTGCAACAGAACTGCATCTTCACAGCATCATCACATCATTCAGACTGCATCATCACAGCATCATCACTGTGTTATCACAACATCATCACTGCATCATCACAATATCATCATAGCATCATCACAACATAATCAGAGCATCATCACAGCATAAACACTGCATAATCACTGCACTATCACAGCATCATCACAGAGTCATCAAGGAAACATTTCAGCATCATCACAGAGTCTTGGCATTGTCATCAAAGCATCATCACTGCGTCATCACTACATCATCACAGCATCATCTCAGCATTATCACAGAATCATTACTGCATAATCACTGCATTATGACAGCGTCGTACCAGTATCATCACTACATCATCACATCATCATCATTTCATCATAACAGCATCATCACAACATCATCACAGTATAATCAATCTATCATCACGGCATCATCACAGCATCATCACAGCATCATCACAGCGTCATCACTGCGTCATCAAAGCATCACCACTGCATCATCACAACATCATCACAGCATCATCACTGCACCATCACTTCATCGTCACAGCATCATTACAGCATCATCAGAGCATCACCACTGCATCATCATTGCATCATGACATCATCATCACAGTGTCATCACAGCATCATCACTATGTCATCACAGCGTCATAGCTGCATAATCTCAGCATCATCACAGCATCATCACAGCATCATCATATCATCATCACCACATAATCACAGTGTCATCACAGCATCATCACTGCGCCATCACTGCATCATCACAGCATCTTCGCATTGTCATCACAGCATCATCTCTGCGTCCTCACTGCATCTTCACAGCATCTTTACTACAGCATCAGAGCATTATCTCAGTGTCATCAGAGTATCATTACAGCATAATCACTGCATTATCACAGCATCATCACATTATCATCACTGCATCATCACATCATCATCACTGCATCATCACAGCATCATTACAACATCATCACAGAAAAATCACTGCATCATCTCTGCATCATCAGAGCATCATTAGAGTATCATGACAGCATCATCACTGCATAATCACTGCATCATCAACTCATCATCACAGCATAATCACAGCATCATCGCAGCATCATTAATGCTTAGTCACTGCATCATCACAGCGTCATCACGGTGTATTCACTGCATCATAACACCATCATATCTGCATCATCACATCATCATTACTGCATCATCACAATATCATCACACCACCATCACAGTGTCATCACTGCATCATCACAGGGTCATCACAACATCATTACAGCATCATCAATGCATCATCACAGCGTCATCACTATATCATCACTGCATCATAACAGCATCATCACAGAATCATCACTGCGTCATCACTGCATCATTACTGCATCATAACAGCATCATCACAGCGTCATCACAGTACCATAACTGCATAATCACTGCATCATCACAGCGTCATCAGGGCGACATCAGAGCATCATCACTGCATGATGACAGCAGCATCACAGCATCATCACATCATCATCACATGATCTTCAATGCGTCATCACAGCGTAATCACAAAGTCATCACTTCATCATCAAATTGTCATCACAGCGTCATCACAGCTATATCGCAGCGTCATCACAGCATCATCCCTGCATCATCACATCATCATCACTGCATTACCGCAGCATCACCACAGCATCATCACAGCGTAATCACAGCATCATCACAGCAGGATTGCAGCGTCATCACTGCAGCATCACAGCATCATCACAGTATCCTCACAGCATCTTCACTGCATCATCACTACATTGTCACAGCATCATCACATCATCATCACTGCATCATCACAGCATCATCACAGCATAATCTCATCATCATCACAGTATCAGTACTGCAGAATCATTGCATTATCACACCATCATCACAACATCATCGCAGCATCATCATAGCATCACGACAGTGTTATCTGAGCATCACGACAGCGTAATCATAGCGTCATCACAGATTCATCAGAGCATCATTGCAGCGTCATCACTGCATCATCACAGTATCATCACATTGTGAGGAATGTTTTAACAATTCGTGTCCATAAAGAACAGCCCTGTCTGCTTCTGTCTGCTTCGGGGCCCTGCAATGGCAGTTTGATTCCTTAACCACAGATGCAGTGTGCCCCAGTCTCCCCCTCATTCTAGTCAAGTTATCAAGTCTTCAGAAAATACTCCTCAAATTCTTGAGCTTGTTTGCCTTTGTTATTCCGGATTTCTATTTCTAACAGTTACAGCCTTTTTTTCTGTTGTTTTGTCTTCTTCGAAATTAACTTAACGCGGCTATAGGTGTGGCTGTCCCTGTGAATGGCTGGTGAGGAATGTTTTAATTACTTGTGAAGTGTCAATAAGAAAGCTATTTGTGTTTGTATGACGTCTTTGATGTCTGGGAGCCTCAGAATAACTGATAACAATTAGTGACTGTTATGGAATACTATGCAGGCCTCTGATATCTGGCCAGGTGTCCAAGAGATTAAGAAGAGGAAAAAAAAAGAAGCTGAAGGACGGCTAGGAGACAAGACCTGCAGGGGATGCTGTATAAACTTGACACGGTGCCAAAGGAGTACAAAGGGGAAACACAAGAAAAAACTTGGAGAGGAAGACTACGAGCCTTCAGCATGAAAGACCCCTAGAGACCCCCAGAGGGACCACCGGAGACTGATGCGCATGCTCCAGTAGGAGGGACTGGACCCCGGAAGCTAATTATAATAACCTATTTTTTTTAGAAGTAGTAATGAATATGTATTAGTCGAGGAGTATAAAAATCAGCTCCTTGATGTGGCTGGTGTGCGTCCTGGTGGAGCGGAGACTCCCGGTGCACCCAGCGCTGTTTGCTTACTTCTATTCTTTTAATAAATCCTATTTTCTTATTTAAACCTATTTTGAAGACTGAGCTATTTATAACAACATCATAGTAACATCATCACAATATCATTGCAGAATCATCACTGCATGATCAGAGCATCATCTCAGCATAATCACAGCATCATTAGTGCAGAATTACTGCATCATCACATCAAGATCAATGCGTCATCACATCATAATCACAGCATCATCAGAGCATCATCACTGCGTCATCACAGCGTAATCACTACATCATCACTACATAATCATAGCATAATTACTGCGTCATAGCTGCATCATCACTGCATCATCACTGCATCAGCACAACGTCATCTCAGTATCATCACAGCATCATCACAGTGTCATCACAGCATCATGACAGTGTCATCGAAGTGTCATCACAGCATCATTACATCATCATTACTGCGTCATCAGAGCGTCATCGCAGCATCATCACAGCATCATCATAGTACCACTACAGCATCATCACAGAATCACTATAGCGTCATCAAAGAGTCATCACAGCATCATCACAGCATAGTCACTGCGTCATCACAGCATCATCACATCATCACCACATCATCATCGCAGCATCATCACTGCGTCATCACAACAACATCACAGCGTCATCACTGCATCATCACAGCGTCATCACTGCATCATCACAGCATCATCACATCATCATAACAGCATCATCATATCATCACCACAGCATCATCTCAGCATCATCACTACATCATCACTGCATCATCAATGAATAATCGCAGAATCATCACTGCATCATAGGTACATAATCACAGCATCATAAATGCATCATCACAGTGTCATCACAGCGTCATCTCAGCATCATCACGACAGGGTCATCACAGCATCATCACTACATCATCACAGCATCATCACTGCATCATCACTGCACAATCACAGCGTACTCACAGCATCATCACATCATGATCACAGTGTCATCACAGCATCATCACAGCATCATCACAAAATCATCAGAGTGTCATCACAGCATAATCACTGTGTCATCACAGCGTCATAAAAGCATCATCACAGCATCATTACAGCATTATAGAGTCATAATCACGACAGCATTTCAGCATCATCATAGCACCATCACAGCATCATCACCTCATCATCAAATTCTCATCATATCATCATCGCGGACTCATCACAGCGTCATCACTGCATCATCACTGCATCATCCCAGCATCTTCGCATTTTCATCACAGCATCATCACTGTGTCATCACTTCATAATCACTGCACAATCACTGCATCATCACAGCATCATCTCAGCAATAACACAGCACCATCACTGCATAATCACTGCATCATCACAGCATTATCTCAGTGTCATCAGAGTATCACTACTGCAGAATCACTGCATCATCACTGCATCATCCTATCATCATCACTGCATCATCAAAGCGTCATCACAGAGTCATCGCAGCATCATCAGAGCATCATCACCGCAGTATCTCAGTGTCATCACAGCATCATCACAGTGTCATCACAGCATCGTAACTGCATCCTCACTGCATCATCACAGCATCACAATCTGTGATGACACTGTGATGACACTGTAAGGACGCTGCGATGATGCAGTGATGACGCTGCGATGATGCTGTGTTGATGCTGTAATGATGCTATGATGACGCTGTGATGACACTGTGATGATGCTGTGTTGATGCTGTGATGCAGCTGTGATGACGCTTTGATGAGTCTTTGATGACGCTGTGATGCTTTAATGATGCTGTGATGATGCTGCGATGATGCTGTGATGATGGCGTGATGATTCTTTGATGATGCTGTGAGGATGCTGTGTTAATGCCGTGATGAAGCAGTGATGACGCTTTGATTACTCTGTGATGCTTTGATGATGCTGTGATGATGCTGCGATGATGCAGTGATGACGCTGTGGTGACGCTGTGATGATGCAGTGATGACGCCTGGATGATTCTGTTATGATGCTGTGATGATGCTGTTGTTATTTGGTGATGATGTGCTATGATGCTGTGTTGATGCAGTAATGATGCTGTGATGACGCTTTGATTATCGTGTGATGTTGTTGTGATGTTGAAGTGATGGTGTTGTGATGACGCAGTGATGATGCTGTGATGATGCCGTGATGACGCTGTGATGACGCTTTGATGACAGTGTGATTATGTTCTGATGATGCTGTGATGACACAGTATTGATGATGTGATGATGCTGCAATGATGCTGTGATGATGTTATGATGATGCAGTAATGATGCTGTGATGAAGCTGTGATGATGCTGTAATGATGCCGTGATGATGCAGAAATGATGCAGTGATGATGCTGTGATGACGCTGCGATGATGCTGTGATGATGCAGTGATAATGCTGTGATGATGCTGTAATAATGCTGTGATGATATGATGATGTTATAGTGATGCTGTGATGATGCTCTGATGACGCTGTAATGATGCAGTTATTATGGAGTGATGATGCTGTGATGACGCTTTGATGACGTTGTGATGATTTTGTTATGATGCTGTTGTGATGCTGTGATGATGCAGTGATGATGCTGCGATGAAGCTGTTGTGATGCTGTGATGACGCTGTGTTCACGCTTTGATGACACTATGATAATGTTCCAATGATGCAGTAATGATGCAGTGATGACGCAGTGATGATGCTGTGATGATGCTGTAATGATGCAGCGATGATGCTGTGATGATGTTGTGATTATGCTGTGATGACGCTACGATAATGCTGTTATGATGCTGTGATGACGCTGTGATCATGCTATGATCATGCTGTCATGATGCACTGATGACGCTGCGATGATGCTTTGATGATTCTGTGAAGATGCAGTTATGACGACGTGATGACGCTGTGATGACGCTGTGATGACGCTGTGATGACGATGTTATGATGCAGTGATGACGCATTGATGATGCTGTGATAATGCTGTGATGATGATGTGATGATGCTGTGATGACTCTATGATGATGCAGTGATGACACTGTGATGGCACTGTGTTGCCTTGTTGAAGCTCTGATAATGCATTGATAATGCACTGATTATGCAGTGATGATGTTGTCTTGATACTGTGATGATGCTGTGATGATACTGTGATGACGGTTTTATGACACTGTGATTATGTTCTGATGTCCCAGTGATCATGCTGTGATGATGCAGTGATGACGCGGTGATGATGCTGTTGTGATGGTCTGACGATGCTGTGATGACGGTTTGATGACACTGTGATGATGTTATAGAATCACAGAATCACAGAATTTCTAGGTTGGAAGAGACCTCAAGATCATCGAGTCCAACCTTTGACCTAACACTAACAGTCCCCACTAAACCATATCCCTAAGCTCTACATCTAAACGTCTTTTAAAGACTTCCAGGGATGGTGACTCCACCACTTCCCTGGGCAGCCTGTTCCAGTGCCTAACAACCCTTTCAGTAAAGAAGTTTTTCCTAACATCTAACCTAAAACTCCCCTGGCGCAACTTTAGCCCATTCCCCCTCGTTCTGTCACCGGGCACGTGGGAGAACAGGCCAACCCCCACCTCACTACAGCCACCTTTAAGGTACCTGTAAAGAGCTATAAGGTCGCCCCTGAGCCTCCTCTTCTCCAGGCTGAACAAGCCCAGCTCCCTCAGCCGCTCCTCGTAGGACTTGTTCTCCAGGCCCCTCACCAGCTTCGTCGCCCTCCTCTGGACCCGCTCAAGCACCTCGATGTCCTTCTTGTAGCGAGGGGCCCAAAACTGAACACAGTACTCGAGGTGCGGCCTCACCAGAGCCGAGTACAGGGGGACGATCACCTCCCTAGCCCTGCTGGTCACACTGTTTCTGATACAAGCCAGGATGCCGTTGGCCTTCTTGGCCACCTGAGCACACTGCTGGCTCATACCCAGCCGACTGTCCACCATCACTCCCAGGTCCTTCTCTGCCTGGCAGCTCTCCAACCACTCATCTCCCAGCCTGTAGCTCTGCTTGGGGTTGTTGCGCCCCAGGTGCAGGACCCGGCACTTGGCCTTATTGAACTTCATACAGTTGACCTCAGCCCATCGGTGCAGCCTATCCAGATCCTCCTGCAGAGGTTTCCTACCCTCGAGCAGATCGACACACGCACCTAACTTGGTGTCATCTGCAAACTTACTGAGGGTGCACTCAATGCCCTCGTCCAGATCATTGATGAAGATATTAAAGAGGACCGGCCCCAGCACCGAGCCCTGGGGGACGCCACTAGTGACTGGCCTCCAACTGGACTTGACTCCATTTACCACGACTCTTTGGGCCCGGCTATCCAGCCAGTTTCTAACCCAAGGAAGCGTGCGCCAGTCCAAGTCAAGAGCAGCCAGTTTCTTGAGGAGAATGCTGTGGGAGACGGTGTCAAAAGCCTTGCTGAAGTCAAGGTAGACCACATCCACAGCCTTTCCCTCGTCCACCCAGCGCGTCGCTTTGTCATAGAAGGAGATCAGGTTTGTCAAGCAGGATCTGCCCTCCATAAACCCCTGCTGACTGGGCCAGATCGCCTGCTTGCCCTGCAAGTGCTGCATGATGACTCTCAAGAGGATCTGCTCCATGAGCTTCCCCGGTACTGAGGTCAAACTGACAGGCCTGTAGTTTCCCGGGTCTGCCCTCCGGCCCTTCTTGTAGATGGGCATTACATTTGCTAGTCGCCAGTCAGCTGGGACCTCCCCCGATAGCCAGGACTGCTGATAAATGATGGACAGGGGCTTGGCCAGCTCCTCTGCCAGTTCTCTCAGTACCCTCGGGTGGATCCCATCCGGCCCCATCGATTTGTGCACATCCAAGTGCCGTAGCAGGTCACCAACCATTTCTTTGTGGATAGTGAGGGCCACATCCTGCTCCCCATCCCCTTCCACCAGCTCAGGGTACTGGGTATCCAGAGAACAACCGGTATTGCCGCTAAAGACTGAGGCAAAGAAGGCATTGAGCACCTCCGCCTTTTCCTCATCTCTTGTAACTAAGTTTCCCCCCGCATCCAGTAAAGGATGGAGATTCTCCTTAGTCCTCCTTTTTGTGTTGATGTATTCATAAAAACGTTTTTTGTTATCTTTAACAGCAGTAGCCAGATTGAGCTCCAGATGAGCTTTGGCCTTCCTAATTTTGTCCCTACACAGCCTCGCTACATCCTTATAGTCCTCCCTAGTGGCCTGCCCACTTTTCCAAAGATTATAAACCCTCTTTTTTCTCCTAAGCTCAAGCCACAGTTCTCTGTTGAGCCAGGCTGGTCTTCTTCCCTGCTGGCTCATCTTTGGGCACATGGGGACAGACCGCTCCTGCGCCATTAAGATTTCCCTCTTGAAGAGCGCCCAGCCTTCCTGGACTCCTCTGCCCTTCAGAACCGCCTCCCAAGGAACTCCACCAACTAGTGTCCTGAGCAGCCCAAAGTCAGCCCTCCGAAAGTCCAATAGAGCTGTTTTACTGGTCCCCTTCCTGGCCTCGCCAAGAATAGTGAACTCCACCATTTCGTGGTCACTCTGCCCAAGACAGCTCCCGACAATCACATCCTCCACCAGTCCTTCTCTGTTTGTGAAGAGAAGGTCTAGCGGGGCACCACCCCTGGTAGGTTCACTAACCAGCTGTGTCAGGAAGCTATCTTCCACGCCCTCCAGAAACCTCCTAGACTGCTTTCTCTGGGCTGTGTTGTGCTTCCAGTATGTGTCAGGGAAGTTGAAGTCCCCCACGAGTACAAGCGCTGAAGATTTCGCAACTTCTGTCAGCTGCCTGTAGAACTCCTCATCCGTCTCCTCATCCTGGTTCGGCGGTCTATAGCAGACCCCGACCAGGACACTAGCCTTGTTGTCCCTGCCGATCCTAACCCAAAGGGACTCGACCTTGTCATTCCTAGCCTCGAGTTCTACAACATTGAAAGACTCTCTAATATAGAGAGCCACACCACCAGCCCTTCTGTGCTGCCTGTCCCTTCTGAAGAGCTTATAGCCAGGCATTGCAGCACTCCAGTCATGACAGTAGTCCCACCACGTCTCAGTGATGGCAACCAAGTCGTAGCCTGCCTGCTGCACGATGGCTTCCAGCTCCTCCTGTTTGTTACCCATGCTGCGTGCATTGGTGTAGATGCACTTCAGCTGGGCCACTGCCCTATCCTCCAGCCTTGCCATTGTTCCCCCTGGCACAGCCCCAATAATCCTTGCTTCAGCCCCATCCCCCTTCTTACCTAGTTTAAAGCCCTCTCAATGAGCCCTGCCAGCTCCTGGCCCAGGATCCTTTTTCCCCTAAAAGATAGGGACCCGTCTGCGGCCATCAGGCCAGGTGCTGAGTAAAGTGCCCCATGGTCGAAAAACCCAAGATTTCTGCATTGGCACCAGCCCCGGAGCCACGTGTTTAACAGGTGGGCTTTCCGTGTCCTCTCTGTACCCCTCCCTGCCACCGTAGGGATGGACGAAAACACCACCTGCACTCCCGCTCCATCCACTAACCGTCCCAGCCCCCTAAAGTCTCTTTTGATAGCCTTCAGGCTTCTCTCTTCAATGTTGTCACTGCCCGCCTGGACTATCAAAAGAGGATAATAATCAGAGGGGCGTACCAGGTTGGGAAGCTTCCTGGCAACGTCCCTGACCCTGGCCCCAGGGAGGCAGCAGACTTCCCTACGGGTAGGGTCAGGCCGACAAATAGGGCCCTCTGTTCCCCTAAGAGTAGAGTCTCCAACAACAATAACCCTCCTGTCTTTCTTGATGGAGGCAGTCCTGAGGCGTGGAGTCGACTTCCTCACCCTAGGCATCCTCCTGGGAACACTTGCTACCTCTTCCTCAGCTACTGGTCTGTCAAGCTCCAGGGCCTCAAACCTGTTGCGTAAGGGCACCTGGGAAGGTGGGGCCGGAAGGGGAGGGCATTGCCTGCGATGTCGAGCAGGGACCTGTTTCCACTCCTCCTCAGCTCCCAGATCCCCTCCCTCTGCCCGACAGCAGCAGGGCAGGGGGTCCACCCCCATTTGGGGTGTCTCACCCCGGTACCTCTCCTTGAGGCCCTGCAGGGAGTTACTCCACAAGTCTATCTCCCGCTCACACTCCCTGATATCCCTCAGCCTCTCGACCTCCTCCTTGAGCTCCGCCACCATGTGGATCAGGTCATCCACCTGCTCGCACCTCACACACGCAGCGTCTCTGCCTCCCGCCGATGGCAGCAACAGGCTCAGACACTCCTTACATCCGGTGACCTGAACTGCTGCATTCTGTAATGGGCAGTCGGTCTGGGTGTGTACCGACTTCCTGGAGAGCGCACCGTGCCTGGTGGAGACCATTATCACCTAGCTAACGGCTGTCGTAACGGATGTTCTGATGATGCAGTGATGATGCTGTGATGATTCTGTGATGCTCTGATGATGATGTTATGATGCTGTGATGATGCAGTAATGATGCTGTGATGATGCTGTGATGACGCTTTGATCACTGCATCATCACTGCATCATCACTGCATCAACACAGCATCATCACTGCGTAATCAAAACATCATCACTGCATCATCACAACATCATCACTGCATCATCACAGCGTCATTACAGCATAATCACAGCATCATCACAGCCTCATAACTACATAAACACTGCATCATCACATCATCATTGCATCGACACTGCATAATCACTGCATCATCAGAGAATCATAATTGTGTCATCACAGCTTAATCACAGCATAATCACTGTATTATCACTGCTTCATCACACCATCATCACTGCATCATCAGAGCATCATCGCAGCCTCATAACTACATAAACTCTGCATCATCACAGCATCATCACTGCATCATCACAGCGTCATAACAGCATCATCACAGCATCATCACTGAATCATCTCAGCATCATAATAGTGTCATCAGAGCGTCATCATAGTCATCACAGCATCATCACATCATCATCGCAGTGTCATCACAGAATCATCACTACATCATAACAGCGTCATCACAGTATCTTCACAGCATCATCCCGGCTTCATCACATTATCATCACAACATCATCAAAGTGTCATCACAGCATCATCACTCCGTCATCACAGCGTCATCACTGTGTCATCACTGCATCATCACTGCACCATCACTGCATCATCACAGCATCATCTCAGCATCATCACAGCATCATTACTGCATAATCAATGCATTATCAGAGCGTCATGACAGTATCATCACTGCATCATGACATCATCATCACTGCATCAACCAATCATCTTCACTGCATCATCACAGCATTATCACAGCATCATCACAACATAATCAGAGCATCATCACAGCATAAACACTGCATCATCACTGCACTAACACAGCATCATCACAGCGTCATCAAGGAATCATAACAGCATCATCACAGAATCTTGGCATTGTCATCAAAGCATCATCACTGCGTCATCACTGCATCATCACTGAACAATCACTACATCATCACAGCATCATCTCAGCATTATCACAGAATCATTACTGCATAATCACTGCATTATAACAGCGTCGTACGAGTATCATCACATCATCATCACATCATCATCACAAAATCATTACAGCATCATCACTGCGTAATCACATCATCATCACTGTGTCATCACAGCATCATCACAGCATCATCACTGAGTCATCACTGTATCATTACTGCGTCATCACTGCATCATCATAGCATCACCGCAGCATCATCACAGCATCATTTCAGCATCATAACAGCATCATCAAACTTCTTCACTGCTTACTCACTGCATCATCACAGCGTCATCACACTATTGTCAGTGCATCATCAGAGCATCATCACTGCATCATCACACCATAATCACAACATCATCACACCGTCATCAGTGTCATCACTGCATCATCACAGGGTCATCACAAGGTCATAACAGCATCATCACTGCATCATAACTGCATCATCACTGCATCATCACATCGTCACCACAGCGTCATCGCAGCAACATCACAGCATCATCACTGCATCGTAACTGCATCATCACTGTATAATCACAGCATCATCACAACATCACAACAGTGTTATCAGAGCATCACAACACCCTCCACTCAGCATCACCACAGCAACATCACAGCATCATCACAGCATCATCGCAGCGTCACTACAGCATCATTACTGCATAATCACTGCATCATTACAGAATCATCACTGCATCATCACTGCATCATCAAAACGTTATCACAGTATCATCACTGCATCATCATATCATCATCGCAGCGTCATCACTGCATCATCACTGCATAGTCACAGCATCATCGCGTCCTCATACAGGCATCATTACAGGGTCATCACAGCGTCATAACTGCATAAACATTGCATCATCACAGCATCATCATTGCGTCATCACAAAATCATCGCAACATCATCGCAGCATCATGACAGCGTTACCAGAGCATCACAACAGTGTCATCACAGTGTCATAAATGCACCATCACTACATCATCACAACATAATCATAGCATCATCACAGCATCATCACTGTATCGTCACTGCATCGTCACAGCATTATCAAATCATCACTGCACCATCACATCATCATCACTGCATCATCAATGCTTCATCTCAGCGTCATCACAGTATCAATACTGCGGAATCACTGCATCATCACATCAAAATATCTGTATCATCACATCACCATCACTGCATCATCACATCATCATCACTGCATCATCACTGCGTCATCACAGCATCATCATTGCATCATCACAGCATCATCACTGTGTTATCACCGCATCATCACTGAGTCATCACTGCATCATCTTCGCAGCGTCATATCTGCATCATCACAGTATCATCACATCATCATCACATCATCATCACAAAATCATTACAGCATCATCACTGCGTAATCACATCATCATCACTGTGTCATCACAGCATCATCACAGCATCATCACTGACTCATCACTGCATCATCACTGCGTCATCACTGCATCATCATAGCATCACCGCAGCATCATCACAGCATCATTACTTCAGAATCACAGCATCATCACAGCATCATCACATCATCATCCCTGCATCATCACAGCATCATCACAGCGTTATCACATAATCACGATAGGGTCATCACAGAGTCATCGCAGCATCATTACAGCATCATTACAGCGTCATCACAACATCATCACAGCATCATAACAGCCTCATATCTGCATAATCACTGCATAATGACTGCATCATAAAAGCATCATAATTACGTCATCATATTGTCATCACAGCATCATCACAGCATCACAACAGAGTCATCACAGTATCACGACAGTGTCATCACAACGTCACGACAGGGTCATCACAGCATCATCACTGCATTGTCACAGAATCATGACAGCGTCATCACAGCATCAACACAACATCATCACATCATCATCCCTGCATCATCATATCATCATCACTGCATCATCACACCATCATCACAGCATCATCACAACGTAATCACAGCATCATCACAGCATAATCAGAGCAGGATCGCAGCGTCATCACTGCAGCATCACAGCATCATCACAGTATCCTCAGAGCATCTTCACTGCATCATCACTACATTGTCACAGCATCATCACATCATCATCACTGCATAATCACAGCATCATCACAGCATCTACATTGCATCATCAGAGAATCATCAAAGCATGATCACTGTGTCACCACAGCGTAATCACAACATCATCACTGAATCATCACTGCATCAGCACAGCATCATCACTGCATCATCATAGCATCATCAAAGTATCAGCACAACATCATCACAGCATCTTCACTGCATCATCACTGCATCATCACAGCATCATCACTGCATCATCACAGCGTCATCACACTATTGTCAGTGCATCTGCAGAGCATCATCACTGCATCATCACAACATAATCACAACGTCATCACACTGTCATCACAGTGTCATCACTGCATAATCACTGCATCATCACAGCATCATCAATGCATCATCACAGCGTCATCACTATATCATCACTGCATCATCACAGCATCATCACAGAATCATCACTGCATCATTACAGCATCATAACAGCATCATCACAGCATCGTCACAGAATCATTACAACATAATCACTGCATCATCACAGCGTCATCACAGTACCATAACTGCATCATCACAGCATCATCACAGCATCATCAGAGCGACATCAGAGCATCGTCACTGCATCATGAAAGCATCATCACTGCATCATCACATCATCATCACATAATCTTCAGTGTCATCACAGCGTAATCACAAAGTCGTCACTTCATAATAAATTGTCATCACAGCGTCATCACAGCATCATCACAGCTGTATCGCAGCGTCATCACAGCATCACCACAGCATCACCACAGCATCATCACTGCGTCATCACATCATCATCCCACATCATCACAACATCATGACAGCATCATTACAGCTTACACACTGCATCATCACAGCGTCATCACAGCATCATCTCAGAATCATCACAACATCATCACTGCATCATCTCAGCATCATCACAACATCATCACTGCGTCATCACAGCATCATCACCGCATCATCCCAGCATCATCACAACATCATGACAGCATCATTACTGCTGATTCACTGCATCATCACATCATCATAAAAACATCATCACTACATCATCACGGTGTCATCATAGCATTATCAGAGCTTCATCACAGCATCATCATTACGTAATCACAGCGTCATCAGAACGACATCAGAGCGTCATCACAGCATCATCACAGCATCATCCCATATTCATCACAGCATCATCACATCACCATCACTGCATCATCACAGAATCATCATCTCAGCATCTTCGAAGTGTCATCAGTGCCTCGTTACAGCATCATCACAATATCATCACAACATCATAAATGCATAATCACTGCATCATCACAGAATCATCACAGGGTCATCACAGCATCATCACAGCATCATCACAGTATTATCACTGCATCATCACAGCATCATCACAGTATCATCACTGCATCATCACAGCATCATCTCAGCGTCATCACAGAATTATTACTGCATAATCACTGCATCATCACAGTGTCATCAGAGTATCATCACTGCATCATCATATCATCATCACAGTGTCATCACAGCATCCTCACACCATGATCATAACGTCATCACAGCATCATCACAGTGTCATCACATCTTCATCACTGCATCATAACAGCGTCATCACAGCATCATCACATCATCATCACTGCATCATCACAGCATCATCACAGCATCTTCACTGCATCATAACAGCGTCATCACAGCATCATCAAATCATCATCACTGTATCATCACAGTGTCATCACAGCATCATCACATCATCATCACTGCATCATAACAGCGTCATCACAGCATCATCACATCATCATCACTGTATAATAACAGCATCAACACAGCATCATCACATCATCATCATTGCTTCATCGCAGCGTCATCGCTGCATCATCACAGCATCATCACAGCATAATCACAGCATCATCAGAACATCATAAGAGCGTTATTAACATCATAACAGCACCATCACTGTGTCATCGCAGTGTCACCAGAACATCAGCACATTATCATCGCAGCGTCAACAAAATATAATCATAGCATCATCACAGCATTATCACTGCATCATCAATGAATCATCACAGCATAATATTAGCAACATCACAGCATCATTACAGCTTACTCACTGCATCATAACAGCGTCATCACAGTATCATCACTGCATCATCACAGCATCATCACTACAACATCACTGCATCATCAATGAATCATCGCAGAATCATCACTGCATCATAATTACATAATCACAGCACCATAAATGCATCATCACAGTGTCATCACAGCGTCATGTCAGCATCATCACAGCATCACGACAGGGTCATCACAGCATCATCACTGCATCATTACAGCGTCATCACAGCATAATCATAGCATCATCACAACACCACCACAGCGTCATCACAGTATCACGACAGCGTCATAACAGTATCATCACTGCATCATCACTACATCATCACAGCATCATCACATCATCATCATTGCATCATCACAGCGTCATCGCTGCATCATCACAGCATCATCACAGCATCATTACTGCATCATCACAGCATAATCACAGCATCTTCACAACATCATAAGAGCGTCATTAGCATCATAACAGCACCATCACTGTGTCATCGCAGTGTCACCAGAACATCAGCACATCATCACCGCAGCGTCAACAAAACATAATCATAGCATCATCACAGCATCATCACTGCATTATCAGTGCATCTTCACAGCAATATCTCAGCATCATCTCACCATCATTACTACTTACACACTGCTTCATCACAGCGTCATCACAGTATCATCACTGCATCATCACAGACACATAACATCATCATCACAACATCATGTAAGTGTCATCACAGCATAATCACTGTGTCATCACTATGTTATCACAGCAAAATCAAAATATCTTCACAACGTCATTAAAGCGTCATAACTGCATCATCACTGCATCATCACATCGTCACCACAGCGTCATCGCAGCAACATCACAGCATCATCACTGCATCGTAACTGCATCAGCACAGTATCATCACAGCATCATCACAACATCATCGTAGCATCATCACAACATCATCGTAGCATCATCACAGCATCACAACAGCGTTATCAGAGCATCACAACACCCTCAACACAGCGTCACCACAGCAACATCACAGAATCATCACAGTATAATCGCAGTGTCACTACAGCATCATTACTGCATAATCACTGCATCATTACAGCATCATCACTGCATCATCACTGAATCATCACAACGTTATCACAGTATCATCACTGCATCATCATATCATCATCGCAGCGTCATCACTGCATCATCGCAGCATCATCACTGCATCATCACTGCATAGTCACAGCATCATCGCGTCTTCATACAGGCATCATAACAGGGTCATCACAGCGTCATAACTGCATAAACACTGCATCATCACAGCATCATCATTGCGTCATCACAAAATCATCACAACATCATCGCAACATCATCACAGCATCACGACAGCGTTACCAGAGCATCACAGCAGTGTCATCACAGTGTCATCACAGAATCATCACATAGTCATCACAACATCATCACAGTGTCATAAATGCATCATCACTACATCATCACAACATAATCATAGCATCATCACAGCATCATCACTGTATCATCACTGCATCGTCACAGCATTATCAAATCATCACTGCACCATCACATCATCATCACTGCATCATCATATCATCATCACTGCATCATCACTGCGTCATCACAGCATCATCACAGCGTTATCACATAATCACGATATGGTCATCACAGAGTCATCGCAGAATCATCACAGCATCATCACTGTGTCATCACAGCGTCATCACAGCATCATCACACTATCATCACAGCTTCGTCACAGACTCATATCTGCATCATCATTGCATAATGACTGCATCATAACAGCATCATAACTACGTCATCATATTGTCATCACAGCATCATCACAGCATCACGACAGCGTCATCACAACATCACGTCAGGGTCATCACAGCATCATCACTGCATAGTCACAGAATCATGACCGCGTCATCACATCATCATCCCTGCATCATCACATCATCATCACTGCATCATCACATCATCATCACTGCATCATCACAGCATTATCACATCATCATCAAAGCATCATCACAGCGTAATCACAGCATCATCACAGCAGGATCGAAGCGTCATCACTGCAGCATCACAGCATCATCACAGTATCCTCACAGCATCTTCACTGCATCATCACTACATTGTCATCACATCATCACATCATCATCACTGCATCATCACAGCATAATCTCAGCATCATCACAGTATCAGTACTGCAGAATCATTGCATCATCACACCATCATCGCAGCATCATAATAGCATCACAACAGTGTTATCTGAGCATCAAGACAGTGTAATCATAGCGTCATCACAGATTCATCAGAGCATCATTGCAGCGTCATCACTGCATCATCACAGTATCATCACATCATAGCAACATCATCACAACATCATCGCAGAATCATCACTGCATCATCAGAGCATCATCTCAGCATAATCACAGCATCATTAGTGCAGAATCACTACATCATCACATCATCATCACTGCATCATCACATCATCATCACAGCATCATCAGAGCATCATCACTGCGTCATCACTACATCATCACTACATAATCATAGCATCATTACTGCGTCATCACTGCATCATCAATGCATCATCACAACGCCATAGTATCATCCCAGCATCATCACAGCGTCATCACAGCATCATGACAGTGTCATCGCAGCGTCAACACAGCATCATTACATCATGATTATGCGTCATCACAGCATCATCACAGCATTGTCACTGCGTCATCACAGCATCTTCACATCATCACCACATCATCGAAGCATCATCACTGCGTCATCACAACATCATCACAGCATCATCATTGCGTCATCACAACATCATCACTGCAAGATCACTGCATCATCACAGCATCATCACAGCATCATCACAACATCACAGCATCATCACTGCATAATCAGAGCACTATCACTGCGTTATCAAATCACCATCACTGCGTCATCACTGCTTCATCACTGCATCATCATATCATCATCACAGCATCATGTAAGCATCATCACTGCGTCATAACAGCATCATCACAGCATCGTAACTGCATCCTCAATGCATCATCACCATCATCACAGCATCACAAGCTGTGATGACACTGTAAGGACGCTGTGATGATGCTCTGATGATACTATGGTGATGCTGTGATGATGCTGTGATGCTCTGATCATGTGTGCTGTGCATCACAGCGTCATCACAGCATCATCACAGCATCATAGCGTCATCAAATTATCATCACTGCATCATCAGAGCATCACCAGAACTTCATCGCAGCATCATCAAAGCAACATCTCAGCGTCATCACAGCGTCACTACTGCAACATCACTGCATCATCAGAGCATCATCAGAGCATTGGTGTAGATGCACTTCAGCTGGGCCTTTGCCCTATCCTCTGGCCTTGCCATTGTTCCCCCTGGCACAGCCCCAACAATCCTTGCTTCAGCCCCATCCCCCTTCTTACCTAGTTTAAAGCCCTCTCAATGAGCCCTGCCAGCTCCTGGCCCAGGATCCTTTTTCCCCTAAAAGATAGGGGCCCGTCTGCGGCCATCAGGCCAGGTGCTGCGTAAAGTGCCCCATGGTCAAAAAAAACAAGATTTCTGCGTTGGCACCAGAAATGATGACGTTATGATGTTGTGGTGATGCTGTTGTGATGGTGCTGAGATGACGCTTTGATGATGTTGTGATGATGCTTTGATGACGCTGTGATAATGCTGTAATGATGCTGTGATGACTCTGTGATGACACTTTGATGGCACTGTAATGATGCTGTAGTGACGCCGTGATGAAGCTTTGATGACGCTGTGATGGTGCTTTGATGACGCTGTGATGACGCAGTAATGATTTTGTGATGCTGCTCTGATGACGCTGTGATGCTTTGATGATGCTGTGATGATGCTGTTGTGATGCTTTGATGATGCAGTGATGATGCAGTGATGACACAGCGATGGTGCAGTGATGATGTGATGATGCTGCTGTGATGACGCTGTGATACTGTGATAATGTTGTGATGATGCTGTGATGATGCAGTGATGAGGCAGCAATAATGCTGTGATGATGCTATGATGATGCTGTGATACAATGATGACGCTGTGATTCTTTGGTGATGCTGTGATGATGCAGTGATAACGCTGTGATGATGCTGTGTTGATGCTGTAATGATGCTGTGATGACGCTGTGATGATGCACTGATAATGTAGTTATTACGCTGTGATGATTCTGTGATGACGCGCTGATGATGCTGTGATGACGCTTTGATGCTGCTGTGATGATGGCATTATGATGGCGTGATGATTCTGTGATGATGGCGTGATGATTCTGTGATGATGCTGTGATGATGCGGTGTTGATGCCGTGATGAAGCTGTGATGACTGATTACGCTGTGATGCTTTGATGATGCTGTGATGACGCTGTGGTGACGCTGTGATGATGCAGTGATGACACCTGGATGATCCTGTTATGATGCTGTGATGATGCTGTTGTGATGTGGTGATGATGTGTTATGATTCTCTGATGATGCAGTAATGATGCTGTGATGACGCTTTTATGACAGTGTGATGTTGTTGTGATGTTGAAGTGATGATGTTGTGATGACGCAGTGATGATGCTGTGATGATGCAGTGATGAGGCAGCGATAATGTTCTGATGACGCTATGATGATGCTTTGATGATTCTGTGATGATGCAATGGTGACGCTGCGAATCTTTGGTTATGCTGTGATGATGCTGTGATGATGCTGTGATAACGGAGTGATGATACTGTGATGACGCTGTGATGACGCTGTGATGCTGTGATGATGATGCGATGATGCTGTGATGATGCAGTGATGATGCAGTGAAGATGCAGTGATGACGCTCTGGTGATGCTTTGATGAAGCTGTGATGCTTTCATGATTATTTGATGATGTTGTGATGATGCAGTGATGATGCAGTTATGATGCTGTGATAATGCAGTGATGACGCTGCGATGATGCTGTGTTGATGCTGTGATGATGCTGTGATTACACTGTGATGACGAACTGATAATGTTGTTATTACGCTGTGATGATTCTGTGATGATGCGTTGATGATGCTGTGATGACACTTTCATGACACTGTGATGATGCTGTGTTGATGCTGTGATGAAGCTCTGATGACGCTGTGATGGTTCTTTGATGACGCTCTGATAACGCAGTGGTGATGCTGTGATGACACTGTGATGACTCTTTGATGATGCTGTGATGCTTTAATGATGCTGTGATGATGCTGCGATGATGCTGTGATGATGGTGTGATGACGCAGTGATGATACTGTTGGGATGCTGTGATGATAATACTGTGATGATGCAGTGATGACGCTGTGATGGTGCTGTGATGATGCTGTGATGATGTGTTATGATTCTGTGATGATGTTGTGATGATGCTGTGATGACGCTGCGATAACAGTGTGATGATGTTGTGATGATGCAGTAATGATGCTGTGACGACGCACTGATGATGCTGTGATGACGCTGTAATGAAGCAGTGATGATGCAGTAATGATGCAGTGATGATGCTGTGATGATGCAGTGATGACTCTGTGATGATGCTGTAATAATGCTGTGATGATAGGATGATGCTCTAGTGATGCCGTGATGATGCTCTGATGACGCTGTAATGATGCAGTGATGATGATGTAGTGATGACGCTGTGATGACGCTTTGATGACGCTGTGATGATTTTGTTATGATGCTGTTGTGATGCTGTAGTGATGCAGTGATGACGCTGCGATGATGCTGTTGTGATGCTGTGATGATGCTGTGATGATGCTCTGATGACGCTGAAATGATGCAGTGATGACGTAGTGATGATGCTGTGATGACGCTGTGATGATGCTTTGATGACGCTGTGATGATTTTGTTATGATGCTGTTGTGATGCTGTGATGATGCAGTGATGATGCTGTTGTAATGCTGTGATGATGCTGTGTTGACGCTTTGATGACACTATGATAATGTTCTGATGATGCAGTAATCATGCAGTGATGACGCAGTGATGATGCTGTGATGATGCTGTAATGATGCAGCGATGATGCTGTGATGATGTTGTGATTATGCTGTGATGACGCTACGATAATGCTGTTATGATGCTGTGATGACGCTGTGATCATGCTGTGATGATGCTGTAATGATGCAGTGATTATGCTGTGATGACGCTACGATAATGCTGTTATGATGCTGTGATGACGCTGTGATCATGCTGTGATCATGCTGTGATGATGCAGTGATGACGCTGCGATGATGCTTTGATGATTCTGTGAGATGCAGTGATGACGCTGTGATGACACTGTTATGATGCAGTGATGATGCAGTGATGATGCTGTGACGATGTAGTGGTGATGACGCATTGATGACGCTGTGATGATGCTGTGATGATGATGTGATGATGCTTTGATGACTCTATGATGATGCAGTGATGACACTGTGATGGCACTGTGATGCCTTTTTGAAGCTCTGATGATGCATTGATAATGCACTGATTATGCAGTGATGATGTTGTCTTGATACTGTCATGATGCTGTGATGATGCTGTGATGACGGTTTGATGACACTGTGATGATGTTCTGATGATGCAGTGATGATGCTGTGATGACGCTGCGATGATGATGTTGTCATGCTCTGATAATGCTATGATGACGCTTTGATGACACTGTGATGTTGTTGTGATGATGCAGTGATGATGCTGTGATGATGCTGTGATGCTCTGATGATGATGTTATGATGCTGTGATGATGCAGCGATGATGTTGTGATAATGCTGTGATGATGTTGTGATGATGCTGTGATTATGCTGTGATTATGCTGTGATGATGCTGTTATGACGCTGTGATGATGTTGTTATGATGGTGTGATTATGCTATGCTGATGCTGTGATGGCGCTCTCATAACATTTTGATGACGCTCTGATGCTGTGGTGATGTTGTGATACTGTTGTGATGATGCTGTTTTGATGCTGTTATGATGCTGTGATGACGCTTTGATGACAATATGATGATGTTTTGATGATGCAATAATGATGCTGTGATGACGTATTGATGATGTTGTGTTTATGCTTTGATGATGCTGTTACGATGCAGTAATGATGCTGAGATGATGCTGTGATGACGCTGTGATGATGTTGTGATGACGCTGTGATGATGCAGTGATGACGCTGCGATATGCTGTGATGATGCTGTGATGACGCTTTGATCACTGCATCATCACAGCATCATCACTGCATCATAAAAGCATCATCTCAGTGTCATCACAGCATCATTTCTGCATAATCACTGCATTATCACAGCGTCATCACAGTATCATCACTGCATCATCACATCATCATCACTTCATAATCCCATCATCATCACTGCATCATCACAGCTTCATCACAACATCATCACAGCATCATCACTGCAGCATCTCTGCCTCATCACAGCATCATTACAGTGTCTTTACAGCATCATCACTGCATAATTACTGCATAAAAACCGTATAATCACAGCATCATCACAGCATCATTGCAGCATCATTACTGCTTCCTCACTGCATCATCACAGCGTCATCACGGTGTATTCACTGCATCATAACACCATCATATCTGCATCATCACATCATCGTCACTGCATCAACACAACATCATCACACCACCATCATGGTTTCATCACTGCGTCATCACAGCATCATAACAGCATCATCACAGCATCATCCCATATTCATCACAGCATCATCACATCATCATCGCAGCGTCATCACTTTGTGATCAGAGCGTCATCACATCACCATCACTGCGTCATCACAGAATCACCATCTCAGCATCGTCGCAGTGTCATCAATGCATCGTTACAGCATCATCACAATATCATCACAGCATCGTCACTGCATCGTTACAGCATCATCACAATATCATCACAGCATCATCACAGCATCATCACTGCATCATGACATCATCATCACTGCATCATCGCTGCATCATCACAGCATCATCTCAGCGTCATTACAGAATTGTTACTGCATAATCACTGCATCATCACAGCGTCATCACAGTATCATCACTGCATAATCATCATCACAGTGTCGTCACAGCATCCACACAGCATGATCATAGCGTCATCACAGCATCCTCACTACGTCATCACATCATCATCACTGCATCATAACAGCGTCATCACAGCATCATCACATCATCATCACTGCATCATCCCATATTCATCACAGCATCATCACATCATCATCGCAGCGTCATCACTTCGTGATCAGAGCGCCATCACATCACCATCACTGCTTCATCACAGAATCATCATCTCAGCATCTTCGCAGTGTCATCAATGCATCGTTACAGCATCATCAAAATATCATCACAGCATCATAAATGCATAATCACTGCATCATCACCGCATCATCACAGGGTCATGAGAGCATCATCACAGCTTCATCACAGTATCATCACTACATCATCACTGCATCATCACAGCATCATCACATCATCATCACAATATCATGTAAGTGTCACCACAGCATAATCACTGTGTCATCACAGCATCATCACAGCATCATCACAGCATCATCACAGCTTCATAGCTCCATAATCACAGCATCATCACTACATCATCACAGCATCATCATAAATCATCACAAAATCATCAGTGTCATAACAACATCATCACAGCATTATCACAGAATCATTACTGCATAAACACTGCATCATCACAGCGTTATCACAGTATCATCACTGCATCATCAGAGAATAATCACATCATCATCACAACATCATCAGAGTGCCATCACAGTATCATCACTGCATCATCAGAGCATCATCAAAACATCATCACAGCATCATCACAGCATCATCATAGCGTCATCACAGCATCATCACTGTGTCATCAGAGCGTCATCACAGCATAATCACAGCATCATCAGAGCAGCATCAGAGCAGCATCATGGCGTCATGACAGAATCATCACTACGTCATCAAATTGTCATCACAGCAGCCCACAGCATCATTGCAGCATCATAACAGCATCATCAAAGCATCTTTACTGCTTACTCACTGCATCCTCACAGCGTCATCACACTACTGTCAGTGCATCATCAGAGCATCATCACTACATCATCACTACGTAATCATAGCATCATTACTGCGTCATCACTGCATCATCAATGCATCATCACAACGCCATCTCAGTATCATCACAGCATCATCACAGCGTCATCACAGCATCATGACAGTGTCATCGCAGCGTCAACACAGCATCATTACATCATGATTATGCGTCATCAGAGCGTCATCGCAGCATCCTCACAGCATCATCATAGTACCACTACAGCATCATCACAGAATCACTATAGCGTCATCAAAGCGTCATCACAGCATCATCACAGCATCGTCACTGCGTCATCACAGCATCTTCACATCATCACTATATCATCGAAGCATCATCACTGCGTCATCACAACATCATCACTGCATCATCACAACATCATCTCAGCATCACAGCATCATCACTGCATAATCAGAGCACTATCACTGCGTTATCAAATCACCATCACTGCGTCATCACTGCTTCAACACTGCATCATCATATCATCATCACAGCATCATCCAAGCATCATCACTGCATCATAACAGCATCATCACAGCATCATCACATCGTCATGACAGCATTATCAGTGCATCATCACTGCATCATCACAGCGTCATCACAGCATCGTAACAGCATCCTCACTGCATCATCACCATCATCACAGCATCACAAGCTGTGATGACACTGTAAGGACGCTGTGATGATGCAGTGATGATGCGGTGATGATGCTCTGATGATACTATGGTGATGCTGTGATGATGCTGTGATGCTCTGATCATGTGTGCTGTGCATCACAGCGTCATCACAGCATCATCACAGCATCATAGCGTCATCAAATTATCATCACTGCATCATCAGAGCATCACCAGAACTTCATCGCAGCATCATCAAAGCAACATCTCAGCGTCATCACAGCGTCACTACTGCAACATCACTGCATCATCAGAGCATCATCAGAGCATTGGTGTAGATGCACTTCAGCTGGGCCATTGCCCTATCCTCTGGTCTTGCCATTGTTCCCCCTGGCACAGCCCCAATAATCCTTGCTTCAGCCCCATCCCCCTTCTTACCTAGTTTAAAGCCCTCTCAATGAGCCCTGCCAGCTCCTGGCCCAGGATCCTTTTTCCCCTAAAAGATAGGGACCCGTCTGCGGCCATCAGGCCAGGTGCTGAGTAAAGTGCCCCATGGTCAAAAAAAACAAGATTTCTGCGTTGGCACCAGAAATGATGACGTTATGATGCTGTGGTGATGCTGTTGTGATGGTGCTGAGATGACGCTTTGATGATGTTGTGATGATGCTTTGATGACGCTGTGATGCTTTGATGATGCTGTGATGATGGTGTGATGACGCAGTGATGATGCTGTGATCATGCTGTGATGATGCAGTGATACCGCTGCGATGATACAGTGATGATTCTGTGATGATGCAGTGATGGCGACGCTGTGATGCTTTGATGATGCTATGATGATGTTGTTGTGATGCTTTGATGATGCAGTGATGATGCAGTGATGACACAGCGATGGTGCAGTGATGATGTGATGATGCTGCTGTGATGACGCTGTGATACTGTGATAATGTTGTGATGACGCTGTCATGATGCAGTTATCATGATGTGATGAT
The DNA here is from genome assembly GCA_963989345.1 of Clangula hyemalis. The sequence goes on from CAXDIO010000139.1 coordinate 56,506, forward strand.
GCTATGATGATGCTTTGATGACACTGTGATGATGTTGTGGTGATGCAGTAATGATGCTGTGATGAAGTGATGATGCAGTGATGATGCAACGATGATGCTGTTGTGATGCTGTGATGATGCTGTGATGACGCTGTGATGGTGCTGTGATGATGCTGTGATGATGTGTTATGATTCTGTGATGATGTTGTGATGATGCTGTGATGACGCTGCGATAACAGTGTGATGATGTTGTGATGATGCAGTAATGATGCTGTGACGACGCACTGATGATGCTGTGATGATGCTGTAATGAAGCAGTGATGATGCAGTAATGATGCAGTGACGATGCTGTGATGATGCAGTGATGACTCTGTGATGATGCTGTAATAATGCTGTGATGATAGGATGATGCTCTAGTGATGCCGTGATGATGCTCTGATGACACTTTGATGACGCTGTGATGCTTTGATGACGCTGTGATGATGCTCTGATGACGCTGTAATGATGCAGTGATGATGATGTAGTGATGACGCTGTGATGACGCTTTGATGACGCTGTGATGATTTTGTTATGATGCTGTTGTGATGCTGTAGTGATGCAGTGATGACGCTGCGATGATGCTGTTGTGATGCTGTGATGATGCTGTGATGATGCTCTGATGACGCTGTAATGATGCAGTGATGACGTAGTGATGATGCTGTGATGACGCTTTGATGACGCTGTGATGATTTTGTTATGATGTTGTTGTGATGCTGTGATGATGCAGTGATGATGCTGCGATGATGCTGTTGTGATGCTGTGATGATGCTGTGTTGACGCTTTGATGACACTATGATAATGTTCTGATGATGCAGTAATCATGCAGTGATGATGCAGTGATGATGCTGTGATGATGCTGTAATGATGCAGCGATGATGCTGTGATGATGTTGTGATTATGCTGTGATGACGCTACGATAATGCTGTTATGATTGCTGTGATGACGCTGTGATCATGCTGTGATCATGCTGTGATGATGCAGTGATGACGCTACGATGATGCTTTGATGATTCTGTGAAGATGCAGTGATGACGCTGTGATGACACTGTTATGATGCAGTGATGATGCAGTGATGATGCTGTGACGATGTAGTGGTGATGACGCATTGATGACGCTGTGATGATGCTGTGATGATGATGTGATGATGCTTTGATGACTCTATGATGATGCAGTGATGACACTGTGATGGCACTGTGATGCCTTTTTGAAGCTCTGATGATGCATTGATAATGCACTTATTATGCAGTGATGATGTTGTCTTGATACTGTGATGATGCTGTGATGATGCTGTGATGACGGTTTGATGACACTGTGATGATGTTCTGATGATGCAGTGATGATGCTGTGATGATGCTGTGATGCTCTGATGATGATGTTATGATGCTGTGATGATGCAGCGATGATGCTGTGATAATGCTGTGATGATGTTGTGATGATGCTGTGATTATGCTGTGATTATGCTGTGATGATGCTGTTATGACGCTGTGATGATGTTGTTATGATGGTGTGATTATGCTATGCTGATGCTGTGATGACGCTCTCATAACATTTTGATGACGCTCTGATGCTGTGGTGATGTTGTGATACTGTTGTGATGATGCTGTTTTGATGCTGTTATGATGCTGTGATGACGCTTTGATGACAATATGATGATGTTTTGATGATGCAATAATGATGCTGTGATGACGTATTGATGATGTTGTGTTTATGCTTTGATGATGCTGTTACGATGCAGTAATGATGCTGAGATGATGCTGTGATGACGCTGTGATGATGTTGTGATGACGCTGTGATGATGCAGTGATGACGCTGCGATATGCTGTGATGATGCTGTGATGACGCTTTGATCACTGCATCATCACAGCATCATCACTGCATCATAAAAGCATCATCTCAGTGTCATCACAGCATCATTTCTGCATAATCACTGCATTATCACAGCGTCATCACAGTATCATCACTGCATCATCACATCATCATCACTTCATAATCCCATCATCATCACTGCATCATCACAGCTTCATCACAACATCATCACAGCATCATCACTGCAGCATCTCTGCCTCATCACAGCATCATTACAGTGTCTTTACAGCATCATCACTGCATAATTACTGCATAAAAACCGTATAATCACAGCATCATCACAGCATCATTGCAGCATCATTACTGCTTCCTCACTGCATCATCACAGCGTCATCACGGTGTATTCACTGCATCATAACACCATCATATCTGCATCATCACATCATCGTCACTGCATCAACACAACATCATCACACCACCATCATGGTTTCATCACTGCGTCATCACAGCATCATAACAGCATCATCACAGCATCATCCCATATTCATCACAGCATCATCACATCATCATCGCAGCGTCATCACTTTGTGATCAGAGCGTCATCACATCACCATCACTGCGTCATCACAGAATCACCATCTCAGCATCGTCGCAGTGTCATCAATGCATCGTTACAGCATCATCACAATATCATCACAGCATCGTCACTGCATCGTTACAGCATCATCACAATATCATCACAGCATCATCACAGCATCATCACTGCATCATGACATCATCATCACTGCATCATCGCTGCATCATCACAGCATCATCTCAGCGTCATTACAGAATTGTTACTGCATAATCACTGCATCATCACAGCGTCATCACAGTATCATCACTGCATAATCATCATCACAGTGTCGTCACAGCATCCACACAGCATGATCATAGCGTCATCACAGCATCCTCACTACGTCATCACATCATCATCACTGCATCATAACAGCGTCATCACAGCATCATCACATCATCATCACTGCATCATCCCATATTCATCACAGCATCATCACATCATCATCGCAGCGTCATCACTTCGTGATCAGAGCGCCATCACATCACCATCACTGCTTCATCACAGAATCATCATCTCAGCATCTTCGCAGTGTCATCAATGCATCGTTACAGCATCATCAAAATATCATCACAGCATCATAAATGCATAATCACTGCATCATCACCGCATCATCACAGGGTCATGAGAGCATCATCACAGCTTCATCACAGTATCATCACTACATCATCACTGCATCATCACAGCATCATCACATCATCATCACAATATCATGTAAGTGTCACCACAGCATAATCACTGTGTCATCACAGCATCATCACAGCATCATCACAGCATCATCACAGCTTCATAGCTCCATAATCACAGCATCATCACTACATCATCACAGCATCATCATAAATCATCACAAAATCATCAGTGTCATAACAACATCATCACAGCATTATCACAGAATCATTACTGCATAAACACTGCATCATCACAGCGTTATCACAGTATCATCACTGCATCATCAGAGAATAATCACATCATCATCACAACATCATCAGAGTGCCATCACAGTATCATCACTGCATCATCAGAGCATCATCAAAACATCATCACAGCATCATCACAGCATCATCATAGCGTCATCACAGCATCATCACTGTGTCATCAGAGCGTCATCACAGCATAATCACAGCATCATCAGAGCAGCATCAGAGCAGCATCATGGCGTCATGACAGAATCATCACTACGTCATCAAATTGTCATCACAGCAGCCCACAGCATCATCACAGCATCATTGCAGCATCATAACAGCATCATCAAAGCATCTTTACTGCTTACTCACTGCATCCTCACAGCGTCATCACACTACTGTCAGTGCATCATCAGAGCATCATCACTACATCATCACTACGTAATCATAGCATCATTACTGCGTCATCACTGCATCATCAATGCATCATCACAACGCCATCTCAGTATCATCACAGCATCATCACAGCGTCATCACAGCATCATGACAGTGTCATCGCAGCGTCAACACAGCATCATTACATCATGATTATGCGTCATCAGAGCGTCATCGCAGCATCCTCACAGCATCATCATAGTACCACTACAGCATCATCACAGAATCACTATAGCGTCATCAAAGCGTCATCACAGCATCATCACAGCATCGTCACTGCGTCATCACAGCATCTTCACATCATCACCACATCATCGAAGCATCATCACTGCGTCATCACAACATCATCACTGCATGATCACTGCATCATCACAGCATCATCACTGCATCATCACAACATCATCTCAGCATCACAGCATCATCACTGCATAATCAGAGCACTATCACTGCGTTATCAAATCACCATCACTGCGTCATCACTGCTTCAACACTGCATCATCATATCATCATCACAGCATCATCCAAGCATCATCACTGCATCATAACAGCATCATCACAGCATCATCACATCGTCATGACAGCATTATCAGTGCATCCTCACTGCATCATCACAGCATCATCACAGCATCACAAGCTGTGATGACACTGTAAGGACGCTGTGATGATGCTGTGATGATGCGGTGATGATGCTCTGATGATACTATGGTGATGCTGTGATGATGCTGTGATGCTCTGATCATGTGTGCTGTGCATCACAGCGTCATCACAGCATCATCACAGCATCATAGCGTCATCAAATTATCATCACTGCATCATCAGAGCATCACCAGAACTTCATCGCAGCATCATCAAAGCAACATCTCAGCGTCATCACAGCGTCACTACTGCAACATCACTGCATCATCAGAGCATCATCAGAGCATTGGTGTAGATGCACTTCAGCTGGGCCATTGCCCTATCCTCTGGTCTTGCCATTGTTCCCCCTGGCACAGCCCCAATAATCCTTGCTTCAGCCCCATCCCCCTTCTTACCTAGTTTAAAGCCCTCTCAATGAGCCCTGCCAGCTCCTGGCCCAGGATCCTTTTTCCCCTAAAAGATAGGGACCCGTCTGCGGCCATCAGGCCAGGTGCTGAGTAAAGTGCCCCATGGTCAAAAAAAACAAGATTTCTGCGTTGGCACCAGAAATGATGATGTTATGATGCTGTGGTGATGCTGTTGTGATGGTGCTGAGATGACGCTTTGATGATGTTGTGATGATGCTTTGATGACGCTGTGATGCTTTGATGATGCTGTGATGATGGTGTGATGACACAGTGATGATGCTGTGATCATGCTGTGATGATGCAGTGATACCGCTGCGATGATACAGTGATGATTCTGTGATGATGCAGTGATGGCGACGCTGTGATGCTTTGATGATGCTATGATGATGTTGTTGTGATGCTTTGATGATGCAGTGATGATGCAGTGATGACACAGCGATGGTGCAGTGATGATGTGATGATGCTGCTGTGATGACGCTGTGATACTGTGATAATGTTGTGATGATGCTGTGATGACGCTGTCATGATGCAGTTATCATGATGTGATGATGCTATGATGATGCTTTGATGACACTGTGATGATGTTGTGATGATGCAGTAATGATGCTGTGATGAAGTGATGATGCAGTGATGATGCAACGATGATGCTGTTGTGATGCTGTGATGATGCTGTGATGACGCTGTGATGATGCTGTGATGATGTATTGATGACACTGTGATGACGCTGTGACGATGTAGTTATGATGACGCATTGATTACTGTGTGATGATGCTCTGATGACACTTTGATGACGCTGTGATGGCGCTGTGATGATGCTGTTGTGATGCTCTGCTTATGCTGTGATTATGCTGTGATGACACTGTGATGATGTTGTGATGATGCAGTAATGATGGTGTGATGATGCTGTGATGACGCTGTGATGACGCTGTGATACTGTGATGATGTTGTGATGATGCTGTGGCGATGCTGTGATGACGTTTTCATGATGCAGTGATCATGATGTTATGATGCTGTGATAATGCGTTAATGACGCTTTGATGACACTATGATCATGTTGTGATGATTCTGTGTTGATGCAGTGATGATGCTGTGATGATACAGTAATGATGGCGTGATGATGCCATGATGATGCTGTTATTATGCTGTGATCATGCAGTGAAATGATGTGATGATGCTCTGATGATACATTGATGATGCAGTGATGATGCAGTTATGACGCTGTGGTGAGGCTGTGATAATATTGTGATGATGCTGTGATGATGCAGTGATGATGCTGTGATGATGCAGTGATGAGCCAGCAATAATGCTCTGATGATGCTATGATGATGCTGTGATGATACAATGATGACGCTGTGATTCTTTGGTGATGCTGTGATGATACTGTGATGATGCAGTGGTGATGCTGCGATGATGCAGTGATAACGCTGTGATGATGCTGTGTTGATGCTGTAATGATGCTGTGATGATGCTGTGATGATGCACTGATAATGTAGTTATTACGCTGTGATGAAGCTGTGATGACGCTGTGATGGTGCTTTGATGACGCTCTGATGATGCTGTGATGATGGCATTATGATGGCGTGATGATTCTGTGATGATGCTGTGATGATGGCGTGATGATTCTGTGATGATGCTGTGATGATGCGGTGTTGATGCCGTGATGAAGCTGTGATGACACTTTGATTACGCTGTGATGCTTTGATGATGCTGTGATGACGCTGAGGTGACGCTGTGATGATGCAGTGATGACACCTGGATGATGCTGTTATGATGCTGTGATGATGCTGTTGTGATGTGGTGATGATGTGTTATGATGCAGTGATGATGCAGTAATGATGCTGTGATGACGCTTTTATGACAGTGTGATGTTGAAGTGATGATGTTGTGATGACGCAGTGATGATGCTGTGATGAGGCAGCGATAATGTTCTGATGACGCTATGATGATGCTTTGATGATTCTGTGATGATGCAATGGTGACGCTGTGAATCTTTGGTTATGCTGTGATGATGCTGTGATGATGCTGTGATAACGGAGTGATGATACTGTGATGACGCTGTGATGACGCAGTGATGCTGTGATGATGATGCGATGATGCTGTGATGATGCAGTGGTGATGCAGTGATGATGATGAGATGATGCTGTGATGATGCAGTGAAGATGCAGTGATGACGCTCTGGTGATGCTTTGATGAAGCTGTGATGATTTCATGATTATTTGATGATTTTGTGATGATGCAGTGATGATGCAGTTATGATGCTGTGATGATGCAGTGATGACGCTGCGATGATGCTGTGTTGATGCTGTGATGATGCTGTGATGACACTGTGATGACACTGTGATGATGTTGTGTTGATGCTGTGATGAAGCTCTGATGACGCTGTGATGGGTCTTTGATGATGCTCTGATAACGCAGTGGTGATGCTGTGATGACACTGTGATGACTCTTTGATGATGCTGTGATGCTTTAATGATGCTGTGATGATGCTGCGATGATGCTGTGATGATGGTGTGATGATGCAGTGATGATACTGTTGGGATGCTGTGATGATAATACTGTGATGATGCAGTGATGACGCTGTGATAGTGTTGTGATGATGCTGTGATGAGGCTTTGATGACACTGATTATGTTCTGATGATGCTGTGATGACGCAGTATTGATGATGTGATGATGCTGCAATGATGCTGTGATGATTCTGTGATGATGTTGTGATGATGCTGTGATTACGTTGCGATCACACTGTGATGATGCTGTAATGATGCTGTGACGACGCACTGATTCTGCTGTGTTGATGCTGTAATGATGCAGTCATGATGCAATAAAGATGTTGTGATGATGCTGTGATGATGCTGTGATGATGCTGCGATGATGCTGTGATGATGCAGTGATGATGCTGTGATGATGCTCTGATGATGCTGTGATGACGCAGTGATGCTTTGATGATGCTGTGATGATGCTCTGATGACGCTGTAATGATGCAGTGATGATGATGTAGTGATGACGCTGTGATGACGCTTTGATGACGCTGTGATGATTTTGTTATAATGCTGTTGTGATGCTGTAGTGATGCAGTGATGATGCTGCGATGATGCTGTTGTGATGCTGTGATGATGCTGTGTTGACGCTTTGATGACACTATGATAATGTTCTGATGATGCAGTAATGATGCAGTGATGACGCAGTGATGATGCTGTGATGATGCTGTAATGATGCAGCGATGATGCTGTGATGATGTTGTGATTATGCTGTGATGACGCTACGATAATGCTGTTATGATGGTGTGATGACGCTGTGATCATGCTGTGATCATGCTGTGATGATGCAGTGATGACGCTGCGATGATGCTGTGACGATGTAGTGGTGATGACGCATTGATAACGCTGTGATGATGCTGTGATGATGCTGTGATGATGCTTTGATGATTCTATGATGATGCAGTGATAACACCGTGATGGCACTGTGATGCCTTGTTGAAGCTCTGATGATGCATTGATAATGCACTGATTATGCAGTGATGATGTTGTCTTGATACTGTGATGATGCTGTGATGATACTGTGATGACGGTTTGATGACACTGTGATGACGTTCTGATGATGCAGTGATGATGCTGTGATGATGCTGTGATGACGCTGCGATGATGTTGTTGTGATGGTATGATGATGCTATGCTGATGCTGTGATGACGCTCTCATAACATTTTGATGACGCTCTGATGCTGTGGTGATGTTGTGATACTGCTGTGATGATGCTGTTTTGATGCTGTTATGATGCTGTGATGACGCTTTGATGACAATATGATGATGTTTTGATGATGCAATAATGATGCTGTGATGACGTATTGATGATGTTGTGTTTATGCTTTGATGATGCTGTTACGATGCAGTAATGATGCTGAGATGATGCTGTGATGACGCTGTGATGATGTTGTGATGACGCTGTGATGATGCAGTGATGACGCTGCGATATGCTGTGATGATGCTGTGATGACGCTTTGATCACTGCATCATCACTGCATCACCACAGCATCCTCACTACGTCATCACATCATCATCACTGCATCATAACAGCGTCATCACAGCATCATCACATCATCATCACTGCATCATCCCATATTCATCACAGCATCATCACATCATCATCGCAGCGTCATCACTTTGTGATCAGAGCGTCATCACATCACCATCACTGCATCATCACAGAATCATCATCTCAGCATCTTCGCAGTGTCATCAATGCATCGTTACAGCATCATCACAATATCATCACAGCATCATAAATGCATAATCACTGCATCATCACCGCATCATCACAGGGTCATCACAACATATTCACAGCATCATCACATCATCATCCCATATTCATCACAGCATCATCACATCATCATCGCAGCGTCATCACTTCGTGATCAGAGCGCCATGACTGCATCATCACATCACCATCACTGCTTCATCACAGAATCATCATCTCAGCATCTTCGCAGTGTCATCAATGCATCGTTACAGCATCATCACAATATCATCACAGCATCATAAATGCATAATCACTGCATCATCACCGCATCATCACAGGGTCATGAGAGCATCATCACAGCTTCATCACAGTATCATCACTACATCATCACTGCATCATCACAGCATCATCACATCATCATCACAATATCATGTAAGTGTCACCACAGCATAATCACTGTGTCATCACAGCGTCATCACAGCATCATCACAGCATCATCACAGCTTCATAGCTCCATAATCACAGCATCATCACTACATCATCACAGCATCATCATAAATCATCACAAAATCATCAGTGTCATAACAGTATCATCACAGCATTATCACAGAATCATTACTGCATAAACACTGCATCATCACAGCGTTATCACAGTATCATCACTGCATCATCAGAGAATAATCACATCATCATCACAACATCATCAGAGTGCCATCACAGTATCATCACAGCATCATCAGAGCATCATCAAAACATCATCACAGCATCATCACAGCATCATCACAGCATCATCACAGCATCATCAGAGCGTCATCACAGCATAATCACAGCATCATCACAGCAGCATCAGAGCAGCATCATGGCGTCATGACAGAATCATCACTACGTCATCAAATTGTCATCACAGCAGCCCACAGCATCATCACAGCATCATTGCAGCATCGTAACAGCATCATCAAAGCATCTTTACTGCTTACTCACTGCATCATCACAGCGTCATCGCACTACTGTCAGTGCATCATCAGAGCATCATCACTGCATCATCACACCATAATCACAAAATCATCACAGCGTCATCACAGTGTCATAACTGCATCATCACAGGGTCATCACAGGGTCATAACTGCATCACCACATAGTCATCACAACATCATCGCAGTGTCATAAATGCCTCATCACTACATCATCACAACATAATCATAGCATCATCACAGCATCATCACTGTATCAGCAATGCATCGTCACAGCATTATCAAATCATCACTGCACCATCACATCATCATCACTGCATCATCAATGCTTCATCTCAGCGTCATCACAGTATCAATACTGCGGAATCACTGCATCATCACATCAAAAGATCTGCATCATCACATCACCATCACTGCATCATCACATCATCATCACAAAATCATTACAGCATCATCACTGCGTAATCATATCAT